>CM072527.1:44889097-44936597 GCA_036898135.1 Oncomelania hupensis
TCCCTTTTTCTTCTTCCGAAAAAAATCGTGGTGTCACCATTGATAAAACTATTTCAATGCATAACTCCATTCAGAAAACATGTCAGTCATGCTACTTTCATCTTCGCCGCATTGGACTTATTCGTAAGTACCTTACCAATGATGTCACAAAGAAGCTTCTCTCATCCTTTCACGACTGGACTTCAGCCGCTCACTTCTTTATGGTTTGCTTGCATCATCCAACCACCTTCTTCAACGCGTTCAAAATTCTGCAGCTCACCTGATTTTGAAAGAGAAAAGATCTGACCACATCGCCTCGCTGCTCACCTCCCTTCACTGGCTGCCTATCTCGCGCTGAATACTCTACATTCTCTGCCTCAAGTGCATCAACGTTTATGCTTCTTCCTATACCTTTTAGACAGCATCCACCACGTAACCTCCGCTGAGCTTCTGATGCTCTGACCCTTGAATCAAACTTGTTTCTGCCAGGTCTCACTCTTTCGCTGCTTTTGTACCGTCTGCTCGAAAGTAGTTCCCAAAGTAAACTCTCAGATGAATTTTATCCTTCAAACAGAACCTAAAAACCCATCTCGTCTCATCTTCCTTCACTCATTAACCATCTTCCAAAACAATGGCCTGTTCCGCACAGTATCTACCAATTCTCATTAGCCACATCTTGTATAAAGCGTGTGTATATTTTTTTTCTCCATATTTTTCTCTTTGAAGTTTCATTTTTTCTGTTAATTTTTATCGTAATGATTTTCTTTATTGGCTTGTGAATGCGTGAGAATTTGAACCGAGCTTTTATAGGAAAAGTGCAATTATTATTATTATTATTATTATTATTATTATTATTATTATTATTATTATTATTATTATTATTATTATTATTATTATTATTGTTATTATTATCATCATTATTATTATTATTATTATTATTATTATTATTATTATTATTATTATTATTATTATTATCAACATCATCATCATGATCATGATCATTATTATTATTATTATTATTATTACATGTATTATTACCTGTGTTTGTCCCCAGTTGTACTCCCAGGGATCCAAATCCGTGGCTTCTGATAAAAACGAGATCATCTGCAGCTTCTTCTCCTGGGGCACCGGTAACGGCACCTACCGCCTGCTTGACGACAAGGGCCAGGTCAGTCACAGTCAAATGCTCGTTCATAATCACTGCAGTCAATTTGTTTAACCCCTTGACTGCTTATAATGAGATAAGTCATCACACAATAGTGTGACGAAAATCGCCAATGACGTGTTATCTCGTCATCATCATTGTGATTTCCTTTTCCTCGGTACAGGTAAACCGTCAGCGAAACAAATACACACCATTGTAAAGTTCAGAGCATTGGCTATTTAGCATTCATATATTAGGAATAATAACTCTTTTCATTGGCGGGTGGAAGCCTACTACATTCCCCAACCCCATCGCACCCACATGCCCATAAAGCTGATGTATGCGTTAAACGGGGACAAAGGTGAAAGGGACGCAATAACGGGCATCCTTATAACAAATGTATTATAAATATGATACGATTTTTACGTTCTTTCTTTCCGCTATCTCTCATTTGGACAATAAATAAATAAATTTATAAATAGAACTTTTAAGTTAAAAATTTTATTTAATTATCTTTTTTTTTCCAAATAGCATATTTGTTTGGCAAATTACATTCCCTTCCAGAAATTTAGAAGTGTTACCTAGTTACTTCTAATACTGTTCAAGCTAGAATTTGTTTTGTACTTTTTTTTAAAACGATCGTGAGAAAGATTTTCCTGGCAAATAATCGTAACTCGGTGCAATTCGACTTCGGCAGTGAAAAGGTTAATCCAAATTAAAGTCTATTCGCAAAATGAAAACGATTTTGTAGACCAAAGGGTCTTCGGAAGTGTGATAAGATGGCCGACCGCTGGATTGTTGGGAAGTACTGGCGACGGAGACAAAAGGTTTGTTCGAAGCACAAGTAGGTGTCTTCGCCTATAGAATAAAAGATTAGAGTTATAGGATAGCGTCTGCGATATAATCCGGATTAGATGTTGTCTTCCGTGGAATAAGGGGATAAATAGGAAAGTACTCTCTCCACTTCTCTGTTGCCAGATGTGGAAATCTGTGGAGATGTGTGAAAGCCTTAGATAGCAGACGGTCATTTCGCTTTGTTCCAGTAACGACAAATGGATGAATTTGCAAATAAATGTAACAGAATCAAAGACAGACAAAAGAAATGTTTGATGCTTAGAAATCTAATATCTTTGTAAACTAAACAATTGGGGAAAACAACTTAAAGTTGTTTTGACAAAGAAACTAGGTTTCGAAATGGAATGTTTTTTGGTCTATCTTTGATCATTAGGCCAACAGTTTCATCTCTCGTCAATGGAACGAGAATTCAGTTATCCATGCTTGCCATATTCATTAATTGTGATAGACTAAATAAGGAGAAGGTATTTTCGACGGTTTTAGTACATTTTCCAATGATGCACTTTATTAAGGATGATGATAATGATGCTGTTTGATGATTGATGATGAGGATGAGTAAAGGAGGAGGAGGAGAATTGATTATATATATATATATGTGTGTATGCATATGTGTGTGTACGTGCGTGAGTGCGTATGATACTGTCATTGCCGACAGGTATTAATCACAGTAAATCTCATCATTATTTATTTTCAATTTTATGTGTCTAATACAATCCAAATTTTCGTTGTTTTTAATGTGTATTATGTAGATGGACACTGCACGGATAACGAATTCTGTGTTCTGTTTTTGGTTGTCTGTTCATCGATTCGTTTGTTGTCATTTGACTGGACTTGATCTCTCGTTACAGGAGAAGGCCAACCTGACGATGAAGCAGCAGCTTTAAAGCACAAGCCACCACTCTTTCCTCTGCTACCTTACACGCCTGTTCTTGCTTACCTTCATCGCTGACCTAGTTTGTAAGTTAGGGGCCTACCATTTCAACCAATCGGTGACTGCAAAGTCAGGGAAAACCAACCATTCGCTTTTTAATTTGAGTAGATTTAAGTGGACTGATCACTCGCTTTAGTCAACCTAGTATTGCTGAACGTTTTTTTTTTATACATCAAGTTGTTGCGGCTTAAATGGAACGATTTCAAGGTGACACGGAGCACATAAAATAAATCGTTGGCACCAGTTATCAAGGTTGGTTATACCGTTTGAAGTAACATCTAGTTTGGTTGTAATGAACTTCTTTGATGGTAATAATAACATCTGGATCCGATGGCAGAAGCGAAAACTTCGTTGGAGACTAGCCTGAAACTGTTGATCGATTAAACGAATAAAAACAAAATATGTCAAGCCACTCAAATATTGCTTGAAAAGATGTGTTTTGGATTTGTTTAATAATATACAGCGGTTGTGTTTGATGTATCTTCTTTGTTTTTAATACGAGTTAAAATCTACATGTAGTAAAACATTAATTTTAAAAAAATTAAACACATACTTTTTTTTCAAATTGTTGTGCTCAAGCGTGAAGGTTTTAACTCCAGTTGTCTCTTGCTTACCAGCGTCCATACTGGATTGCTCTCCCTCGTCTCACACCATTTTTTTTTTAGAAACGTAGTGGACATGTATGCTAATGTTACTCTACATATTTTACCATTTAAATGTGATCTGATTTTCATTTTTTAAAAAGCCATTTATAGGTTTTATAGATGAATTTTCTTTCATTTTCTTGTCTGCTATTATTTAGCAGGACTGCCTCTGTCATAAATATGTGTTTGGGGATTTTGATTACTATTGAATGTGCGTATATCTGGAATTTCTTGTTTTCAACCAAGTTTCGATTCTTTGCTGGTCACAGGACCAGTTTACTTTTATCTAAAGAGAGAAAAGCGCGACATGATGCATACAATCTGGGGAAAATAAAACAAAAAAAAAGGAAAGAAAAAAACCTGCATGAATAGGAACGAGTTTGGCAGCTACTAAAATGACGGTGCAACGATAGCAAATGTACAATTCGAAATATAATCTTGCCTGTTACGCAATAAGCTGTTTTGGGTTCAAACAAATATTTAAAAAAAACCTATTTTTTTAGTGCCTTAACTGGAAAATAATTTGGGACTAAACGTGATCATATTCTGTTTAAAGGTTGATATATTTTTTTAAAATGCAAAAAAATAAACTTTGAAGGCAACAGAATCTTGTATGCTAAGAACATTTCGATTGCTTCCAGTGTTTTCTCGTTGTTTGGTGTAAGAAGACGGATGCAATTGATAAGTGTTTGTTTGTTTTTTGCTATACTCATCAAGTCGTCGAGCGAGTTGTGGATTGCCAGTGCAGTCTCTCTTTAACTTTTCGATAAATCCAGTGGGTGTTTGAGTACAAGAAACAAGTACGGTTGCAAGCGAAGTAAAATGTATCATATTCCACCCACCCCCCACCCTTCTTCTACACCCTACACTTCTACACTCTCTCCCCATCTCCCACTCAGCCCACCTCCCCTCCTTCAATCTGCAATTGTGTGTAGAGAATAAGAAAAATAGGCGTTAGACATTTCCTACACTATACTGCACGTTTTATGAATATGAACAAAGCAACATCCATGACATCTATAGTTTGTTTTATAAGCGAGTGACATCATTGTCTTTCTACGTTTTAGAAACACATTGGGAGACTTTCTAGTTTGAGGACCACCAAAATATCGCTGCTTTTTGGAAATATTTAGCTAGACGCACCGACACTTTGATATAAATAATTTATGATTTAGCACGCTGGCTATACACTCTCGCTTGTATGCTTGGCAGATTTAATGTAGCATACGTGTAATCATTGTCTTAATTATATGTGATACAGTTAATGTGGTTCCTGAACATTTACATTCCTGCCAAGAGTAATTTTAAACATTCCATGCACTACAACCACAGCGTTTGAACCATTCCCCCATTTTAATGGAAGCTGTGGTTTTTCTTTATAATCAGAAATATATTTTTATATATTAAAAGATATTTTCTGAACAGTCTTTGCGTTACTGGGTTTGGGCTGTTGTTTTTGTTGCAACTGTTGTTTTAAGTCTGTGATCTTATTGAATGGTTTGTAGGTATGAGGCATCATTATTCTTTTTGTTGTTGTTGTCTATGAAAAAGGGGGACAAAGAAATGTTACGTTCAATTTTATTTGCGACAATTTGGAATTCAGAAACGTCGTGCAGAATTTTTGTCTGGCGTGAAATTTTTATCCTTGATATTGTTACTATTTTATCATTTTGTCATATTTTAGTTGAATTTCTTTGTATAGATGATTTGTTAATTGTAGCATGTAGACCGATCTGTGCATATAATTTTAATATAGACTCTGTTGCTATAATTTCAACCTGGTGCTCACTGTCCATTTGTTTAGTTTCTCGTGTAGCCATTGGTTCTTCGTCGTTTGTTTGTTTTTTTATTTGAAATAAAAGTGACAAAATACAATACCATTTCGTTGCTGAATTGGAAGCACTTTAAATCACACCTTCATAGCCCTTTACCCTCAGAGCTCAATTCTTTTCACTAAAAGTCTTCTCCTATGATCTGTTCTTTCGTCGACCTGCTTCTCCCACGCTGATAATGAAGAGGAGAAGGAGGAATACGAATATTATGACGGTGGGGACGACGAAGAAGAAGATGATAAAAAGTTAAGATGATAATGAGGACGACAAGGAATAGGAAGATGACGACGACGATGGTGATGATGATGATGATGTCAATGAATAGGAGGATGCCAACGACGTCGACGACGATGATGATGATATGATGATGATTGTGATGATGTTGATAATGATGATAGTGATGATGCTGAAGATGACGATGATGATGATGATGATGATGATGATGATGATGATGATGATGATGATGATGATGATGATGATGCGTGTAGTTCACTAACATAGTCATTCTCAATGCACACAAAGGAAAACTATAGCCACTCGAACTTCATTACTTTTCAGGATGAGAGAATAAACCTAGGTATATAGACTTCTCATTCCATCACACCTCAAGCTCACAATGTAAATGAATGTCCTATTTAGATTCCACTATATAACAGAAAAGAAAATCAATTAACATATTGAAGAATCCATGGACATCTTGTAGCATAGTCCCGCAGTAACATATATTACATTTTCCATGGGTATACTTAACCTGTCCGCAGTTGTTAAACTGTTGTAGTAAATGTTACTTTTTGTGGTTGTAGTTCAACTTTAAACTGCCAGATTTGCTCGATATGTTTTGTACGTCCATATGTGAGGGGGGAAAGACTTGTGGTCTACAATTACATGGACGCGAACAGACATTAAAACAAATGCTTCAATTGAATTGAATTGATCACACAAAAATGTTGATAACACATGAATGCTAGACGCACACACACACACAGCTACAGGCAGACAGACAGACAAATAGACACACATACACACATGCACACACACATACGAACACACACCTGCAAATACTGCGACCATTTCCCCATCGGGTAAGTTGGCGCTTCTCTGTCTGAGACTACTGTGCTTTCATAGAGAAGGCTACGAAAATTTCGCGCACATTGTTAACGAATGTCATTGATTTTTTACAATGATAAACAATAGCAACGACATTTATATTTTTACCAGCAAAAACAAAAAAGAACCAAGAAAAACAATAGCAACGACCCGGTACCCTTGTTTGCCTGCAAAAACACACAGGAAACAACAATAGCAATGACAATCACTTTAACTGCAAAAACACATAACAATTCGACCTTCTTTTTTTTCTGTGTCATATCAACATATTAATGGTTTGTTAATGTACGTGGTTATTTCGTCAATTTACGTGTGTTGTTGTGTCAATATATAGGAGTGTCGTCAGCGTGTTAAGTCTTTTTCAGAATGTACCCGAATATGTAATCACGAACTCTTGTTGAACAGCTCATCAAAACATTTCGAGGTACACAAGAAAAAGCTAGTCAAGCCAATAAATCTATATTTTACAACAACAAAAGTCAATGTAAATGTTGATCCACTGCCTTCCCAAACCAAGGTAAAGAATGTGTCTAAGAACAAAATCCGTAAAAAATGTAAAAATGTTAGCGAAAGTAAACGCTGGTTTCTTTGAGCATTAAGGTTTGCCCTGCATGCAGTGCCAAAGCGGTTTTATATAGCTCTCGATAGATGAGCTATCTAGTAACAACACAATACAGCGAATATAATACAACATATTTTTTTATTGTTATATATGTATTTTCAATTTGCGACTGGCTTCTTCCCAGGGATAGCTCAGTGGTCAGAGGGCACAACTTGTGTGAGTGCGTCTTGGGCGACGTGGGTTCGAATCCTGACTTCAGCTAACTATTTTGTGATTGCTGGATATTACGGGCCAGCGCCTTGAGAAGCACTCTGAGCTTGTAAGTGCGCTATATAAGAGAAATCTCTTTCTTTCTTTCTTTGTATGTGAACTTCTCATCGAGTGTCTTTGTGACTACCCATGTAGTACATATAGACTGCACTCAGTGTAGTCTAAGGATTCAAGGCGAAACCTCTTCTGATGAGATCTTTGATACAGATCGAAACGCGTCAGGAGAACCAGGCTTTATGAATGCAATTGTCCTGCTTTTGAGCTCTTTTAGCTCACGAGGTAGCACATGGAACTGAAAGCCACTATGTCGCACTTTTTGTCCACCTTTAAGAGCAGGATAATTATTTTTCTTGAAATTTTCTTGATATATTATATATGATACAGATGGCTGGTAAGACCGGTCGTACCCTTCCTCCCCTCCCCCTCCCCCTCCCTCTCCACTTGCCCCAGAATTGTGTCCAGTGGCAAGGTTATAATTATTATTATTATTATTATTCTACAGGATGCTATACGCGCCTTTCCCCAAATCATTCAGGCTCAAAGCGCGGCGATCTATACCATCATACACGCTCACCTGTCTCATCCACCCTCACACACACCAAACACACATCCATCACTCACTCAAACAGGTGGTGTAAAGGCAGGGAGATCGCTATTAGAAGACGGAAAGAAAATCGAATTTTTATTTTTGAAATTTTTATATTGACTGCGTCCTGTACCATTATTGAAGGTAGGGGGAAATTAGATGAGGTAGAGGGCTCCCTGAAATGCAGCTGTTGCTTGCCCGAAATTTGCGTTCCGCTTGTTTTGTCATTGATATTTTAAGAATGCACAAAATATCCACTTCATGTGCGTTTTAACACACCCCAGACATTGCCGTCGAGGTGATTCCAGACGACACTGTTGCGTGAGAGAGAAAAAAAAAGAAGATTGTCTATACTGTTATGTTTTTGAGTAAGTCATGCTAGAAGTGAGAATTTTGTTTATGGGTAGCATTTATAGAAGGAAGTACATAAACTGGGCTTTTGAGAGAACGAATGCCTTTGGTTTCGTTAAATGTCCTATGTCGGATGCAGGTATCAGTTTGGCATCCAATTTCTTGTGTAGTGGTCATTCTTTTATCATGCTTTTCCACCCTAAGACCTGCTCAAAGTTCTGGCGCATGGACCAGATACAGGATCTAATTGCAGCCGGTTGGTGCATTGTCCCTCACAACTGAGCACAGTCCTGCAGCAGGTGTGGAGGAAGGATGATGAGATGGAGGAGGGGTGGGGAAGTAAGCCTGGATAGTGCTTGCGGTGCACTCACAAATCTATTACATGTGCGTCCGGATCTTTAAAGTCCGTGCGAAGAAATGTAAGCGAGCATAATACAGACTAAAACCTCTGTTTATACTGTCATGCGAAGAAGTGTACGCATTTGTTGCCAAAGATTTGTAGCAAGACGCCGCTGGTAACGGATGATTCGAAAGATTTGCACATATTTGGAACAGTTGACGTGAAACATCTAACTTTCGGAAAAATTCTTGTTATATCGTTTAGTTCAAAAGTCACAGACAAGAGGCTGAATGTGTGTAGGCGCTGCTTGTGACCACAGGCGCCCGTATCTCTATGAATAGAGTCTCTCTCTCTGCTAAGTATGCAGACAGCACTCCACTCTGCTCACATACTGATACGGGCGCCTGTGTGTATGAGTGAACGATCATGTACACGTACAAGACAGGACAGAATCCTTGCGTTATTGTATATTTATAGCAATATTATTTCTCGGTGATTAGGCTTACTACTTTTCAGCGTAGACAACATTAATTTCGTTAGAAAAGGTCATACACACGTTGAAAATAACACAGAATGACGGACAAATCGAAAGCAGTATACCGCCGATAATTTACACATTGCATGCATACCGGCGGTATAAATATGGACACGGCAATTCTTGTGTTATTGCAAGCAATGTTTGTCAGTGTAATAACGGATGTACAGACTATGTTTCGTTGGACACAACAAAGGACAACGCCTTCTCACTAGCAGTGTGACCACTGACCAGCCGTTTCTTGGACGGACAACGGAAAAGTGCGCGGACGGTCTCTCTATACTTGGAACCGGCCAACGCGTAGACGAGGAAGTTGGTGGACGATCTGACCACCATCAGGGTCTCGAAGGTGCCGATAGCGACTTCATAGATGTTACCGTAGGGACCCACGTAGTTGAACTGGGGCAAGAAAATTTTGACGATCCGGAGCATGCTGATAGGGAGGTTGAGGATGACGAACTGAACGGAAAGCAGGATCAGCATCCGGGTCAGCGCTAGCTCCCTCAGCGACACGGCACTGGACGACTCGGAGCGAAACCGCGCTGTCTTCAGCAACGTCACCGTCGTGATGAACGTCGCCACAGAAACCACCAAGATGGCGCTGATGGGGATGACGATGCCGAAGACGATGGAGTCAAGGAAGTTGACGACTTGCGGGTCGTAGTGGTAGTCCTTCTTCTGCTGTAGAAACGTCTCTCCGGACACCACGTCCTGGACGCAGACGAGGGAGAAAGTGCCAAAGACGACGCCTTGAGTCGCGATGATGGGTAGCACGCCAGCGCCCAACACTACCGCAAGCCGGCGAGGCCTCAGCAAGGACTGAGTTCGCAGCGGCCACACCACGCACAGACAGCGCTCCGTGGCCACCACTGCCGACACGAACATGGAGGCCCATCCAAAGCCGTACAAGCCGACCAGGCGGTACCGGATGATGAAGGCCAACACGGGACCCACTTTCCTCGTGGTCTCCGTCAGAGTGGAGAACACGTCGGGCCTCCAGCTGTCGGTGTACTTAAGTGGCACGTAGATGACGAAGATCAGGTCCACGCAGCTCAGCACGAAAAGACTGAGGATGCTCGGCTGGTGTAAGCCTTGCCGGCAGAATACGGCCAGGTTGAGTACATTAGCTGGGAATCCCACGATGAACAGAATTGGCATCACCACGGCCTCCTTGACTTTGGAGAAAAGGGCCGCCGTCCCTCTACTCACAAGGTCACGGCTGTCGTCGTCAATGGCAACGGCGGAGAGGTTGACCTTATAGCACGAAGATACTGGGGTCACGTTGAAAGTGTCGTTGGACCACGTCACGTTGCTGACCCTGCTGGAATTTATGAGAACGTCCATGTTTGCCGTTGTTATACACGTGATCAACACAGATGCTTCTAAGATCTCGACGTGTGGATATTCCCAAACAAATGTTAGTTAAAACGACAAGTCATAACAGCGAAATATTCATGTAGCAGTCTTCAATACCATTTTTAAAAAGTCCTTCGTCATAATAAATACATGCAGCATGGGCTTACAATCTTTCAGTGTACGAGTAAACGTTCTTTCAAAAACTTTCAAGTATAAGTTCTCCACGCTAAAAGTTCTTCATACTAGAAGTTCGCGTATGCATCACGAATGTGTGCGTTCATTTAAAATGTGCGTTCCGTTAAAATCCTGTCAAAAGATTAGAAACTAAAGGAGGTACGACTGTGCAAGCCAGAAAGTCACTAAAATGTCCCGGTTTTCTTATTCACAGCAGTCATACCAGTTTCTGTTTCTGTGTGTGAGTTTAAATCTGAAGCACTGTCTAAGGTTTATAACGAAAATCATATTCTTATTTGCTTCTTATATTCTTATATTTCGTTTCGACTTAAACTGTTATTGGGTTACGGAGTCAACTATTGTTTTTACGAATATATTCTTAAGTCATAATGTTATAAACCTGTTGCTCTGTCTGTCCTCATTCAGCTTTAGAAGTTAGTGAAGTTACGGAGATCCAAGCTAGACCCTGTAACAAAGTTATATTTAGCACACACAAAAAAATGAACCGTGAAGAATGAACCGTTTGTTTTTATTGAGTTATTGCGAATCTGACTGACAGTTGCTTGTCAAAAGTAATGAGAAAATCTAGCAAATTTCTCACGTGCCAATAGAACATTATATTTTCAAATAAATTGAACTGAGCGCATGTGCACACCTCCACACATACGTAGTATACGCGCGCGCGCACGCACACACACACCCACACAAATTAAATTAAGATGGCGAGCACCTAGATAGGGAGGAGAAATAGCATCGGGAGATCGTTAAAAAAAAACACAAAATATGTACGATCTCATTTGTTTTTTTTTAAATATATTTAAGATGAGATATTCGTGCTTATATTCTAAAGATATACTTTCTTTGTTTTTATTTCAATTTCCTAACTTTTGTGGGTGTGTGAGGAGAAGGACGATAGTCTGTAAAAGGTGGAGGTTGGGGATGGGAGTGAATTAATTAATTAATATTTTATTTATTTCATCGCTCTGATATAGCCTTGGGCACATTAGGCTGGGATTCATGACGGCGAAAGATTCTTTTTTTTTCATTAATTTATTTCACGATCCATCACTCAATTAAAACTACCAGTCAAGCTGGCATGCCACTTAAACTATATCAAAAATAATGAAAAAATAATGTCAGTTGCATTGGAGCGTTACCAAACTCTGTAAGTGTAATGTGTGTGTGTGCGTGCGTGTGTGTGAGAGAGAGAGAGGCAGACAGACGGACATACAGACACACACAGACCGGCAGACGCAGACAGACACAAAGAGATGTATAAATAATCCATGCATACAACAGTAATTATCATGTTGTTGCTGTATTGTCAATACCTTGATTTTCGTGTCACCGTGCCAAATCTTCCACACAATTACTTATATTACTAATTAGGTTGAATGGTGTACATTGACGTGTCCCACACCATAAAAGACGTTCATTCAATATCATCAGTAGGTTTCGGAATGGCTGTGTGTTGGGAAGTAAGAGCTGAAGATAGGAGATGGGGTTTGGGACAAGTCTCAATATTTTATCTCGACTTGTTGTCCCACTGCTATTGCTGGTGAGAAAATTGCGCTATATAATTCGTCTTGTTCTTCTTGTTCTTCTTCAAAAATCTTTTTGAGAACGCAACGCAAGGCATGCATTTTAGTAGATGACTGTTTGAAGTGTCCAGAAAGACCTTCAGTTGCGCTGTCGTGTACTGGCCAGATGACCTCTGTCATGAAGTGCATCTGATGGTCTCATCTCGGACTACGGACAAATAGTGTTTGGAATAATAATAATAATAATAATAATAATAATAATAATAATAATAATAATAATAATAATAATAATAATAATAATAATAATAATAATAATAATAATAATAATAATAATAATAATAATAATAACAGACGCACCTGTTCACAAATTGCCTACACAACAAACACACATCTATCGCTCAAACGTGGGGTGTAAAATCAGGAAGATCGCTATTAGAATACGGAATGGGCATCGGCTTTATTTAGAACTGTTTGATTAACTGCACCCAGCACCATTATTGACGAGGGTAAGGATACAATTCTTGTAAAGGGAATTCATGCTAATCGTGTATTTAAAAATAAAAATAAAGTAATCCCGACGTGCATTGCCGACTTCACTCACAGCGGGGAAATTCACTTTTAAAATCAAATCTTCTAAACAATCATGACGATGGATGCCTTAACGGTCAAGGTGCAAGTATCTGTGTGACATTTGCTACCTTGGTGCTGCATGACCCCTACTACCTTGATGCTGCAAGACTGCTTGCTCGCATGACTGCTGCTACTTGGGGTTGCGGGATTCAGGGCCTCATAAGATAAGATAAGATAAGATAAGATAAGATAAGACAACTTTATTATCTTTTACAAGAAATTACATTGTGGTGTACAATTACAATCAAGAAGGAATAAACATCGCAATAATAATAACAACAATCATAATGACAATGAGGATAAAAATGCACAGTCACATATGAATATAATTACACTTATGCATGCTAACATTAAACGACAGCAAATGTTAAATGAAATTATTTTGGGCAAACAAACACATTCACACACACACACACACGCACACACACACACACACATGTCATTTATTAAGTAATGAGACGGTCTTTGGAATAAAACTGTTTTTCGTACTGAGAGTTCTGACCCTTGGTGTTTGATAGCGCCTTCCAGAAGGCAGGAGCTGGAAGTGGTGCGCAAGCACATGAGTGCTATCCAGCACAAAGCAACTTGCTTTCTGCACAACACGTCTTTCATACAACACCTGCAGACTCTCTTGTTTCACTCCCACAACCCTCCCACATATCCAGCACACTTTTGTTTTTTACACACAAACTTCCATACCAGCAGATAAAAGAAAAGGTAAGAACGGACTCAATTCAAGAAGAGTGAAAGGTCGTACACGCACAAGCATACATTACAGGCACATAAAAACATACTAAACACGTAATAAACATTAATACAGTGATTTTCGAAGAATTTGTTGAAGGGCGTGATCAAAGACTTATTCTATTATGGACTGTGTTAGTTCTTCGAAGACACTGTGGTGACTTTTTTTGGAAGAAGCAAAAGACTTCTGTTACTGATTCCAGATGATATTAGTTAAGCTTAGTGGGTTCGGGCAAATAGAATAGACCCAAAGTTTCCCGGCGTGTTGTAAGAGGCGACTAACAGGGGTGATGTTAGCACGGCATCACTGGGCGAAAGTCTTCTACACAGAAGTCACCGGCCAGGGCGGAGGAACCTCACGTTACTACAGGTTCAACGACCACGTGCTCAGGGCCAAGGCGAGCCACACTGTATTCGTGGATTTCGGCTGTGGCCAACAGCCTGGAGAGGATTGGGCCCTGCCAGGTCTTTTTTTGCCCAAGACACAACACATGATGAGGCTATCCACTAATTCCATGCCGGATCGGTCGTCGCCCGGAACAAGGACCGCGCCTTCCGTTGGCCACCAGGACGGAGGTGAAAAGTATGCTACTGATGGACAAATTAGCAAGATCCGCACGAGAAACAACATCGTCATAGGAACCTGGAATGTCAGGACCCTAACTGCGGAAGGAAAATTAGAAGAACTGGCCCACGAGCTGGACCACTTTCGATGGAACGTTCTAGGTATCAGCGAACTGCGCTGGAAAGGCCTAGGTGAAACAACGACTGACAAAGGCCACAAGCTCTATTTCAGCGGTTGAGATGACAGGCACGAACACGGCGTTGGATTCTTGGTCCACAAGAACATTCTAGCCACTGTCATGGGTTGCCGCCCAGTCTCCAGTAGACTCATTACCATCCGTCTGAGAGCAACCCCTTTCAACATTACCATCATCCAGGCCTATGCCCCAACATCAGACTATGAAGACAGCGAAGTGGAGGATTTTTATGAAAATATACAGGCGGCCCTTGACCAAGTGCCGAAGAAGGACATAGTCATAGTGCAAGGCGACTGGAATGCCAAGGTTGGCCAAGATGCGCACCACAACTGGGGAGACACATGCGGACCCCACTGCAACAACGAGACAAATGACAGGGGTCTGAGGCTATTGGAGTTTGCCAAATACAACAATCTGGTACTGGCAAACACGCTTGGTCTCCACAAAAAATCCAGACGATGGACATGGCACAGTCCCGGCGGGGAACATCACAACCAGATCGACTACATCATGGTCAAGAAACGCTTCAGATCAAGCATCAACATTGGCAGGACACGCACTTTTCCAGGAGCAGACATTGGAAGTGACCACGATCTCGTGATGATGTCTTTCCGGCTCCATTTGAAGAGAGTAAATACAGCAAAGTGCACTAGACTGAAGTTCGACCTGGACAAACTGCAAGACCCGGAGGTGGCAAAAATATTTCAGGCCACAATTGGAGGGAAATTTGCACCACTGCTTATTTTGGGGGCAGGCGAAGTAGATGTCAACACCATGACCAATACCTTCAACTCAGCTGTAACAGATGCCGCCACTGAGATCCTTGGCAAGCACCGACCAAAGAAGAAGCCGTGGATCACACCTGAACTTTTGGATCTGTGTGATAAACGAAGAGAGTTAAAAAAAAGAAAAAGAACACCTCACAGGGAGCTGATGTCTACCGAAAAATCAAAAATGACATCCGAAAAGGCATGCGCACAGCAAAGGAGAACTGGATAGAAGATCAATGCCAGGAAATAGAGAACAATCTGAACAAGAACAACAGCAAGAAGGCCTACCAGACTGTGAAGCGGCTGACAAGTGTTAAACAGCCCAAAGTCTCCACTATCCAAAGCAAGTCTGGCATTTGCCTTACAGAAGAACAAGAAGTCTTGGACAGATGGACAGAGTACTGCTCTGACCTTTACAACCATACACCAAATGGAGACCCATCAGTTCTAGCATGTCCCGAGAGCAGAGAAGAAGAAGAAATCCTCCCAATTCTCCGGGAAGAAGTTGAGGCAGCAGTGCAATCGCTGAAGAAAGGGAAGTCAGCGGGAGTGGACAACATACCAGCGGAACTGCTACAAGCAGGAGGAGAAGCGATGACTGATGCTCTCACCATTATCTGTAACAAGATCTGGCAGAGTGGGGAATGGCCTACACCATGGACCCAGTCGCTTGTCATCACTCTTCCCAAAAAAGGTAACCTTCAGGAGTGTGAAAATTACCGCACCATCAGCCTCATCAGCCATCCCAGCAAGGTCCTCCTGAAAATAATACTCAACAGGTTGAAACCACAAGCTGAACAAATCATAGCTGAAGAACAAGCAGGATTCATGGCAGGGCGAAGTACCACTGAACAGATTTTCAACCTCAGAATAATCTGTGAGAAATACCTACAGCACCAACAACATCTATATCATGTGTTCATAGACTTCAAGAAGGCATTTGACCGAGTCTGGCATGCAGCTCTATGGGCAACCATGAAAGTGTACAACATCAGCCCTAAAATTATAGAAGTCATCAAAAGCCTGTATGACAAGGCTACCAGTGCAGTCCTCCATAACAGCGTCATCGGGAACTGGTTCAGAACAACAATCGGTGTGCGTCAAGGATGCCTACTCTCTCCAACACTCTTCAACATCTTCCTAGAGCGCATCATGTCAGATGCTCTTGCAGATCACGAAGGCACAGTCAGCATAGGGGGCAGAGCAATCTCCAATCTTCGTTTTGCGGATGATATTGATGGATTGGCTGGAGAGGAACAAGAACTTGAACAGCTTGTACAGAGGCTTGACACCACCTCCAGAGCTTATGGAATGGAAATAAGTGCAGAGAAGACCAAAATGATGACCAACAACACCAATGGCATCAACACGGACATCAAAGTACAAGGCCAATCCCTCAACACAGTGGACAGCTTCAAATATTTAGGAGCCATTGTGTCAGACAATGGGTCTCGACAGGAAGTCCTCTCCAGGATCGCACAAACAACTGCTGCCCTGACAAGGTTGAAGCCCATTTGGAAAGACAGAACCATCAGTCTACATTCCAAAGTAAGACTGCTGCGCTCTCTGGTCATCTCCATCTTCCTATATGCTTGCGAAGCATGGACCCTCACAGCAGATCTCCAACGAAGAATACAAAGCATGGAGATGAGGTGCTACAGAAGACTTCTGTGCATTTCCTATACCCAACACATCACCAACGACGAAGTCCGACAGACCATCACACAAGCCATTGGACAACACGATGACCTGCTCACAGTGGTGAAGAAACGGAAACTCCGATGGTATGGCCACGTCACCAGATCATCAGGCCTTGCAAAGACCATTCTGTAAGGCACAGTGCAAGGAGGTAGAAGAAGGGGGAGACCGAAAAAGAGGTGGGAGGACAACATTCGAGAATGGACTGGTTTGACACTGAGCGAAGCCATGAGGGCTGCTGAGGACAGAGAAAGATGGAGTATGCTGGTTAAACGATCATCTGTGGTGCCCCTACGACCTTCGGGTTATGGGACAGGATAGGATAGGATAGGATAGGATAGATTAGTAATGAATAACGAACAATTGTGCTGGTTTATGTAAAGGGTTTGATATTCATTAAATACATCGATTTCAAATCTTAGTGTTTGTATAGATAAGCCATCTATTATAATACTTCATCCTTATGTTCATATTGTTATATCATTGGTTGTTTTGGCACATGGCGTCCAATGTTCAAGGGGTTACGAATTAGTCAAGGGAGGTAATTGATTGTTAATTGTTGGGGTTGTGGGGACAGGTTAAGGGTTGGGGTAGGGTTAGATTTTCGATATTCCTGTGTTTGAGCGGAAGTCACTGATCCCAACCGGGTGACGTGACAGGTGGGGGAGGGGGGCGAGGGAACATAAAACTAAATTTAGGTGAACTTCGACCTTGGGGAGCATCTGGCTGAAAGTCATAATAACGATGAGAAAACAAGTTTGTGTGTGGGTGTGTGCGTGTGTGTGTGTGGGGTGTGTGTGTGTGTGTGCGTGGGTGTGTGTGTGTGTGTGTGCGCGTGCGTGGCTAGGTAGAAACGACGTTACTCTGACATACACTTGAAACTCTACGTACTTTCTTTTGACGGCCCCGTTATTTTGACGTCAAAATAGTGTTCCGTTAGGGTTAGGGCTGTGTTAGGCGAAGGGTAACGTTAAGGGTTAGGGTTAAGGTTATAGGGTTTGGGTTGGGGTTAGAGATAGCCTCAAAAAATGGCAAAATGTCAAAATAATGTCAAAATGATGGTAAGTGTGTCAAAATATTTCTCCGCTTCAGTATTTAGTTCATGTGGTACTAGCAGTCAAATATATTCTCTATAATACCGGCGCCTAAACCAACACCCCCGTTGGGATGCCGGGGGTTTCAGTATAAATAGTATCCCTACTTTCTGGAAATTTAGTGCTTTAAATTCCCACTGTCGCTGTCTTTCTCATTTGCTCTTTCTCATTCCTGCTCTGTTCTATCAATCTGCTATACTATCTTAATAATAATAATAATAATAACGGATTTTTATATAGCGGATACTCCAGCCTATGACCAGACTCACCACGCTTTACATAGTCATTACATATAAGTACATGCACTCGATAAAACATCGCTTTCACTACAATACACCAAAAGACAGAACAGTAAGGGTACAAATTATTTACACTTATGTACACAAATTACCATTTACAACTATGTACACAAATGACAGAAAAGACAAATAGGATAGCAAAAACATATTCACAGCTATTTATATGCCTGTTAGGCCCAGGAGGAAAAAAACCAGTATAAATATGTACAGCCGTGTATACACTTACGGATCAGACCGAGACAAAGAGGAGAGAATGGCAGCGGGATACAGATCATTCTGAATAGTGAAGTTTGAAGAGGTGGGTTTTGAGGGCCTTTTTGAATGCTTGTGTTGATTGTATGTTGCGGATATGGGAGGGAAGGGAGTTCCACTGCTTAGGTGCGGAGTAAGCGAATGCACGTTGGCCGTATGTCTTAGTGCGGGTGACGGGAACCTTGAGTGTGCGAGTGTCAGCAGAAGATCTTAAAGTGCGTGAAGGGGAGTAGACAGACAGTAGATCAGCAAGGTAGGAGGGACAAGAATCTGTGAAGAAGTTGTGACAGAGAACAGAGAGTTTGTACTCTATGCGTGCTTGCACAGGAAGCCAGTGAAGGGAATGTAGTAGAGGTGTGATGTGATCGCGTTTCTTAGCTCGGAATACTAGTCTAGCTGCTGAGTTCTGAACCTTTTGTAGCTTGTCAATGATGTGTTTTGGGGAGCCAGCGAGGAGAGAGTTGCAATAGTCAAGACGAGAAAGGACGAGAGCGCAGACTAGGGTTTTGGTGGCGGTGAGCGTAAGATAGTGGCGAAAGGAGCTGATTTGGCGTATGGCCGTGTATGCAGAGCGACAGATGTTGGAGATGTGGTTGTTGAGGGACAGGTCATCGGAGAGAATGTAGCCGAGATTTCTTGCTGAGGATGAGAACTTAATGTTTGTTGTCCCTACCGTAAGCGATGTTGGGAGAGGCGGGAGTGAGGAGGAGGTGTTGTGCTTGTGAATGAGGAGGGCTTCGGTTTTATCGTCATTAAGCTTAAGCTTGTTGCGTGTCATCCATGACTTAATGTCTGTGATGCAGTTCTCCACAGTCTGAACAGTGGAATTAATGAGAGAGGGGGCTGTGGATTTATAAAGTTGTGTGTCGTCTGCAAATGACTGACTCTCAACAGCATGCTTTCCAAGCAGGAGAAGCAGTGGCTTGGTGTACAGAGTGAATAACAACGGCCCTAAAACGGAACCCTGAGGCACGCCGCACACCAAGTCTGCTGTGCTGGAAAAACAGCCATCGACAGTGACTGCTTGTGATCTGTCGGAAAGATATGAGTGGAACCAAGCCAGGACCGAGCCGGAGATTCCAAAGTAGTGTTGAATAGTGTTAAAGAGAATGTGGTGGTCGACTGTGTCAAAAGCGGCTGAGAGGTCTAGTAGGGTGAGAACGGAGACGTTACCATTATCTAAGGCCAGCAACAGATCGTTGGTTACCTTTAGGAGGGCTGTCTCAGTGCTGTGGAAGGGTCGGTAGGCAGACTGGTTGGGGCAAAGTAAAGCGTTATCATATAGGTAGGCAAACAGTTGTTTGAGAACAATTTTTTCTATGACTTTGGACAGGAAGGAGAGGTTTGAAACAGGTCTATAGTTCTTTAGATTATTTTTGTCTAAACTTGGCTTTTTAAGGAGGGGTTTGATGACAGCCGTTTTGAGCACAGACGGAACAACACCAGAGGACAGACTCTCGTTGATAATGTGGGTAATGGTCGGGAGTAGAGGGTCGAGATTCTCTATCAACATGGGGGTAGGAATGGGGTCAAGAGAGCAAGATGTTGGTTTTGAGCTTAAGATGACTTTCTTGACTTCTTGCTCTGTTACTGGTTGAAAAACTTCCATTTTTGCGGTAGTGAGGGAAGGTGAGAATGGGTTAATGAGTGGGATCTCATGGCTGTCAAGAGCGTCCCTTATGTCAGCCACTTTCTGTGTGAAATAATTACAAAATACATCTGGTAGCTGACATGGTGGATGCGTGGATGGGAGTGATGTTGCATTGCTCTTACCCCTTAGCTGATTGCAAATGTTGAACAACTGTTTACAAGTTTCGCTGCTGCTAATTCTGTCGCTAAAGTACCGGGTTTTGGCAGTCTGGACTATTTTAGTGACCCTTTTTTTTGCAGCGGTGAAAATCTGCTTGCTGACTTCTAAACCCGATTTAAGCCACTTTTTCTCTGCTTTGCGTCGGTGTTTCTTCGCCTCGGAGAGCTCGTCCTTGATAGACTCGTACCAGTGTGCTGAGCGTGTTGCCTTGACCTTTTTCTGGGCCACGGGGGCGTGCCGATCAAGCACCGCATGAAGTGTACTATTCAGCTGATCCACAGTGGGGCAGAGTTCTGGGGTCACTTTAGCGGTAAGCTCTTGCTTGAAAGCATCCCTATCCATGGTACGCAGGCTGCGAGCCTCCCTGAACATGGGGGGAGGAGGGGGGGCTGCGACGTTTAGTTCGCACACGACACAGAAATGGTCAGATGTTAATTCCTGGGTGACTGAAGTTGATCTAACCAAGTTATCCTGAGGCCTATGCATAACCCAATCTATGATGTGACCACGGCTGTGGGTGGGTTCTGTGACTGACTGAGAAAGACTAAACTGATCTAAAAGTTCAATCATTTTTGCGGTGGAAGGTTGCTGGGGTTGGTCAAAGTGAAAGTTAATGTCTCCTAAAACTATGTATGTTCCTGACAGTGTGTTGCAATAATCGAGCAGGACTGGAAATTCTTGGTGAAAAATTGCATCAGTTAATTTATTCTTCTTGCTTGGAAAGGTGCGATATATGCATATGAAGTGAATGTTCTGCTGTGGGACGGACAAACTGAGGTGAACAACTTCAAAGGACGAGTGAGTGAATGCGAAGTCTGTGATGAAGCCAAGGTGACGGGACAGACTGTTTCTGTAAATGATAGCGAGGCCTCCACCACGATTTGAGCGAGGTAACGAACATACGGAATAGCCAGAAGGGGTTAAATCTTCTTCGCTAGACCAGTCACCTACCTTTTTTCTTGAAAACTCTTCCGGGACAAGACTCCTTATTTGTGTATGAAGTCTGTTGGATCAGCTTGGGAATATTGGACGCTTTCTGCCAGGTGGTCACTAGGGCTTCCTATGATGTTATTATTTAGCAATGTTGGCATTTTATATGTATGTGTTTTGTTGATAATTTATAATGATGTTTGTATTCTATTTTGTTTTTGTAAACGAGGGTTCGATAAGTTGGGGTGAAGCCTCAGCCGTCCCCTGCGTGGGATGTCTTTATCGTAAAGTGACTGGCTGGTGGAGAGCTTTCGGTTTTACCACTAGGGTTGTTTCAGCAGATCTTTTATGCCGATCAGGGGTTGTCCGGTCCTGATTTGGCTCGGAAGAGTCCGCTGGACCTAAAGCAATAATAATGTAATGTAATGCCTAAACCAACTGCGCCATAACATGGCCACTAGGATTTTTAACAACATTTAAATTAAAGCGAAGTACTAACTGCCACTGATTTGCTCGGCTGGACACCATTGCTTGGCTGTGTTGGTAATGCGCGAGCTGCTTTTCCTACAGCGTAGCTGAGAATGATGAGGTTTGCTCCCTCTGTTCTGAATGAAGGTAGAAGTTTCATTTCAGCTATGCTGTATGTTAAATCTGTTTGTCCACGCACGCCAAAAAGGATTTGTAATGGGAAACGGATTAACAGTGCCTTTGATTAACGAAGAAAAAAAATGCATTTGTATTTTAAAATTGGCATGAGGGCATTAGGCAGACCGAGAGGAGAGAGAGGGGGAGAGAGATAGAGTGAGTGAGAGAAGTCGAAACCTTTAATTGGATAATAGCATAAGTTGAGAGAGAGAGAGAGAGAGAGAGAGAGAGAGAGAGAGAGAGAGAGAGAGAGAGAGAGAGAGAGAGAGAGAGATCAATTCTTACAGACAACAAAGTCAGAGCAAGAAACAACATAGACAGAGAGACAGACAGACATCTAATTTTTTTTAACAGAGGCAGAGTGCGAAATAGCGGAATGGAATGCCAAACAGGTTAAAAAGCAGGTATGAACCTGGTTTTTTTAAACATAAATTAATAAACGCAAGTTACACAATTGTTTTGCTTTGATACATTAGTGTATTGTATTTTTTTCCATCTTTGGCACTGAACACGCATATATGCTGATTCTCGTTTATTTTTGGACATGTTAAAAAAACACGATTGTCACACTTATAATACTGTATACGAACTATAAATTCAATGCTGTTTTCTTAGGAAAAAATTCTAAATTATTCGTTGTCGAACTCAAACCTTAGAACACAAAATAGTACATTGTCGTTTAGATTCTCTCTCTCTCTCTCTCTCTCTCTCTCTCTCTCTCTCTCTCTCTCTCTCTCTCTCTCTCTCTCTCTCTCTCTCTCTCTCTCTCTCTTTTATCATTTTCTTTCTTAAACCCCCAACACAAAAAAATTACGTTGAATGTATTCTTCTTTGCTCTTGGGTGAAACAGAGCAGTGCTCCCTGCAGAAGTAGTATGTTTAATGTTTAATATTTTAAAATTAAATCACGAGAAACAAACAGAACGCTAACTGCAGACCCAATGATGGCCAAGGAAACAATGTTAAAGGGAAATAATTGTGTCTCGCTTGCATGGGAAATACCCGTATGACAGTTATGGTTATTTCCCATGCGATGAAAGAGGCAAGCGGCCTTTTGTTTTTCTTAAAGCTATTATTATTATTATTGTTATTATTATTGTTATTATTATTATTATTATTATTATTATTATTATTATTATTATTATTATTATTATTATTATTACCAATAATTTTTATAGCGGACATATCTCGCCGTACTTGGCGACTCAAGCCGCTGACCATTACAGGATCTAACTCAAGCCGCTCAATGTGCCTACTTGTAGCCTTTACTTCTACAACTATTACTACTACTACTACTACTACTACTACTACTACTATTACTACTACTATTACTCCGGTCCTGATTTGGCTGGACCTAAAGCAATAATCATGTGATGTGACTACTATTACTACTACTAAAATCTTTTTTCAAAATAAATAAATAATAATATATTTAAAACAAATCAACATGCATTACATAATAAATAAATCATTTCAAATGAACGTCATCGGAACTATTCTAAAGTAAGCTAAAATATAAAAATAATTGTAAAAACAACAATCTATTCAAATAATCATGAGCATAGGGTTTGTCTTCTGCAACGTTGCTTCCCCTTTCCATCTATTTTCTCTCGAATGACCACAAAGTTCACAAACAGATCTTTAGAAAATTACATTGCGTTCAAATCACATCACAGAATAGAAAAAAAAAAGAATTTAAAAAAATTAATATCTGAATAATTACAAACTATACAGACATTTAATTAAAAACGTAATATGACTGTATAGAATCACAAAATATACTTAAATTTCTTTGTTTTTTTTTCCAAATAATATCTGCATACTCACATAATATTATGTGCCGAAGTTAACATGTGCATAAGGGGATAATCATATATATCGCAAGTAAATTAGCCCAAAAATTAACGTGCACATGGTCACAAAGTCCAGAAAAAAAACCTTGAGGAATTCTTTAGATGTTGCATAGGGGGTATAAATCAAATTAATATAATGGTTATATATAAATGAACATAACATGTAATTTAATAGATCAACTTGCAGTTGTTAGCCGCCCTATAAATACCACACCAAAAACCTTTAGGTAAGGGTGAGCTATTACGTTGCATGATTACACAGAAAGCATTATCGTCGAAAAGGGGACGATCAGTTTATTAACGTTGACGTGATGTCCGTCTGGTCTGACAACGTTTATTGCCCTAACATGGGTCTGCAATGGCGTTGCGTTCAGCTAGCCACCTTACAGTTGACGACGTTCGGAAAGTTGCAGCCACCGATTCTCTCGTCGAACAGGAGCGTCTCGCCGCAGTCCATCCTGGTCTCTTTCTGGCCGTCACATATCAGGAAGTATCTGCACATACAAGCCACACAGTTTACTCATTAGGGGCTACCATTAACGAATATACTTATGAGGGTTGGACCCTGTTTTTTGTTTGTTTGTTTGTTTTCAATGAAGAAAGAGTTTTAAATTTACATTCTTTCATATTTAGTCGATGGCCAAAACACACCGGCACACACACACACACACACACACACACACACACACACACACACACACACACACACACACACACACAATTGGTACACCTTTTCAAAACCATATTGCACACTAGTAAGGGAGTTGCAGTCTGAACTTATGGATTGGACGGTGGTGTGCTGCCGCAGTTCAGCTCTAAACTACCGTTGCACTGCCCCCACCCGCCACCCCACCCTCCAATAACATCTTTTTTCGTTGGTTGAGATCTCTATCAAGTGACATTTAAACGCCTTGTTGCTCTCCTTTTACATTTTATTTTTAATCAAATCTGTTCATATGGAGATTTGACCTTCTCCTTTTTATTATTTTTTTCCCAAGAAGAAAGAGTTTATTTTAAAATCTATATTTTCTGTATTGAGTTGGGTTTTTTTTCTCCACCGTAATGAGTTTTTGTCACCATCTTGAATCAGATTTGTGTAACGATGGTCATTTTGCGGGAGAAGTTGTTTTGGAAAAGGCCTCAAAAGATACAACAAGGAAGAATAGGAAGAATAGCCTTTTTTTTTTTTGCTTGAGTGAATGGATGTTGCAATGGGGAACGGAATGGGGGTGTCGAATAGCGCAGTGTTTGGAGCACTCGCTACTGTGTCGCAAGTTAAGCACCGTCCAGTGCGGTTAGCACTTGGATGGTTGACCGCAAAACGTGAAGCGACAAATAACAACGCCCCCAGTTGACTCAACTGTGACTGAGTACCTACTCTCTTAAGGGTGGGGTAGGTAAAGCAGCGAGGGAGAGAGATGGGCATCACCCTCATTACGCTGGCCCAAGATAAGTGTGATCTCCAACATCACGCTCCCCTACGGCCACAGACTATGGGACCACCTTTACCTTTTTACCGAATGGGAGTAACATCTTCGTTGGTTATTTACATTCCTCGCTGCCTTTCTACCTGAACTGGCTTTTTTGTTTTATTCCAGAAGAAGCTTTCAGCGAAAACACGGATAAAGAGAACCTTTTAACCTGGTGTCTTCTTATCGCCGTTAGCTCTCTCTGCCTCGTCTTATCTGATACAGGTACAGTATCGTATTTTTCTTCTTTGGTTGATTTTCGGTGGTATCGTACCTGCAGTCGTCGGGGTCAGCACGCATCCCTATGGGGCAGCCGACGACTGGGGAATGAGTGGGAGCCAGCACAACTGCGGGTGGCGTTTCGTATTCACACGTCAGCAAGGCCGGATTCCACTTGGTCTTCTTGTTGCACCTGTGTAAAATGCAATCAACCGTTTCATTCACCTGTACATAAATATATAGATACAAATGTATTTTATATTACTTTTTGTTTGTAGGATTATCCTTACATACGGAACAGAATGGTCTACTCTTATGTACGGGACAGAATGATCTATGTATCTTGAATCTTGAGACAGGAAGTTAACCGTTATTTGCACCTGTGAAATATGTAGTCGCGCCTGTCAATAAGCAATGTGCACCTGCCAATATTTCATCAACGTTAGCTGTACCTGTCATCAACTGACAATCAATTAGCGCAGGTCCATGTCTGTGCCTTTATTCTAATAGAGATAAGCCATTTACGGGTACAGCAGACAGACCTTGCAACGGTCGGACACAAAGTTTAGATCCAACTTTTGCAAATATTAATCACACACACACACAAACACACAAACACATACACACGATGTATGAACATAAAATGAAGCAAACAGTGACCTCTAAACGTGGATTAGACTTTAATTTGTGCCGCAGTTTTCACATCTACTTCAGCAGCACTTTAAACGCCTAACTTGAGCATCGCTTGACACAAATTTGTAACAGTGCACCTCCTCGTTTGTTTATTAATCAATCAATTAATCAGAGTAATAAAACTTTTCAATTAGGTATTCACATTTTATTTATTTATTTATTTATTTATTTATTTATTTTCGTTTTTAGTTTATGTCGTCGCATGTATAAACGACGTGCCAAAGGCACATTTCTTGATTTTTTTTATTGGACAATTGTGTTGAGTTGTGTTGTGGTATGCTTTGGTTTGGTGTAGTGCGGTGTGGTGTATATAACCTTTCAATCTATCAAATATTTACTTACCTCATGAGTAGCGCTCTAGCGCCAATGCCAGCCTGTTCATTGCCATTCACACATTGGTAATAGGAGCTCTGGTCAGTGTCATCAGCGATGAACGTCACAGCACCCGCCGGACAGAGATCTACGATACAACACAACACAACGCGACTTTATTCATTTCAAATTGAGCAGTAACAGTGGCAGCCTTTGCACAAGGAAATATCCCACAACATACACAGTAACACACAAGGGTAAATCACAGTTCATAAATAAATGCAACCAGAATACATGTGGCAACGACTTTAAATGTATTCACCATCAGTTTGAATATCATAAATATCTTGATCATCACCTACACCAAAACCAAGCCATCATCGGCGCCTTCAACTGCCCACCATCATCAATCATATAAATATAAAGGCTGTGGAAAACCAACAACACATATAACACTAAACGTTAATGCACAACCCGTAATATAATTAATATTATCGACACATCAAAAGATGGGGTGGTGATGGGAGCATTTATCAGAAGAAAAATACCTGAACGACATTAGAACCTATAAAACATTTGTTTGCTAAAATTAATATAAATATCAAAACTAATTCTGCCCCCCCCCCTCCCTCCTCTTCTCCCGAGGTACGTCATTAGGCAGGCGACATGCACCTACATCATCGCATTCAAACAGCAAATGTTGTAAAGAAAAAAAAAAACCGCCTCATTGAACCCAGATACTAGGTCACTTTTTTGTTGTTGTTGCAATGATTATGACATACCTCCACAGTCGTCCACGTTGCAGTCCACTGTTTGGTTTTCCCTGGCCACTCCGTCGCAGTCCCGACCGCCGTACTGAGGGGTGGGGTCGGTGCAGGTGCGGGTGTGTGTCTGGTTCAGTTTTCCACCCCCACACAGCACGGTGCACTTGCTTGTGTCCTCCCATTCGCTCCAGTCAGTCCACCCGCCGTCAACTGACAACACACACACACACGCACGCACACACACATACACACACACACACACCAACAGAAAGCTTTAGGTTTTAGTTCTGGTAAAGTCACTAAATACAAGGAAAGACACATAACATGCTTTATTACTAAGGCAACACAACACGGCCAAAGCCTCAGCACATCCTCCCAGCAGACTGCTGTTTAACAGTATGAACTTTGTTAAGAAAATTCCTAATTACAGTAATGATTTCATTTTGAAAACTGTATTTGTTTCCGTGTTTTTTTTTTTAAATTGTAATATACTTCGAATAATTATTTTAAAACAAGTCGGAAAAGCTGACAATACAAACTTGTTCAACTTGTTTTATAGGTAAGCTTACCTATGCCGCTAAACAACTGAAACACACACACTCACACACACTCAAATACAGTTTTAAGCTTAAATTTCAGCTAAGGTATTGTTTTAAAATTTGATTGGGACCAATACTGGTCTAAAGGTAACTGTGGTAATTTAGTGTCAGCTGGTGCTAACGCAAATTTGCTTATATGTACTCAGAGCACGTTTCCAACATCAGTGATTCGGTACTAAAAACAGATCGATACAAATATGTTTTTAAAATGCCAGATTAGCCCTACGCCAGGATTACATTATGAACTTGATTACGATGATTCCAAGTAGTCATGTTGTAAGTTGGAAAACTTTAAAAACAATTGTAATATATTTAAATCTTCTGTGTCTTTCGTTTCCTATTCAAGGCTAAAGCTACAAATCTAAAGTCAGACTAATTACTTGGGCAAGGTCTAGGGTTGCAGGCAACAAACTGCGTCTCTTCTGCCTCGCCTGAACAGTCCTTGCCGCCGAACTGCGGTTCGGGGTTGGTGCAGGAACGATTGCGTGACTGCTCCTGCTGTCCATCTCCACACGTCACACTGCACGACCCGACGTTCTCCCATTCGCTGAATGACGTCCACTCACCGTCGACTGTGAGACAGGGAAAAAAAAACAGAGGTTTGTGTACAATACACTTCTAGAGTCAATGTAGATGATATTACCGTCTTCGATAATGAAACTCAATATACGGGGATCACGAACAATTTTAGAGTGATTGGGAGGGAATTTATTTGGACGAATATTTTAGCTGCGTGACTTTGACTCGAATTTAGCCCACATGTGCGACGACAATTATTCAAAATTCTAAATCCAATTTACATAAAGAAACCTAAATGGGGATTAAAGACACTGAGTTGCATTTTTGGTATATTCTGAAGACACAGACGTGGTCTTGTTATAAATCACTTCAAATTAAGACACGCCATGCTGACGCTTTGGGTAGATTCAAATTACAAACTACTCTGTTACAAATAACTGAATGGATTCAAAAACGGAACTACTCTATGACAAAGAGCAGAATGGATTCCAAGAAAAACAAAATAACAATGGCAACCAACAGAAAAAATTCTAAATACAAATTGGAAACTACTCTATGACAAACAACAGAATGGATATTAAAAAACACTCTATGCCAAACTACTGAATGGATAAAAAAAACAACTACTCTAATGAAAAAATGAGTTCAAAATACAAACTGCAAATTACTCTTTGACATACAATATTGGACACTTTTTACAAATTTATAAAAAATAAATTCCTAATATTGCACCTTAACTTTGGCGTTTCTTGTGGTTTTTAATCTCCTCACAATCCGTGAATATTACAAAATAATGGATTCCAGACGCATATAGTAGACCACCAAGAATTCATCTACAATGACAACAAGTGAGGAGGTGAGCTGACCACTTACTGGGGCAAGGTCTAGGGTTGCAGGCAACAAACTGCGTCTCTTCTGCGTCGCCTGAACAGTCCTTGCCGCCGAACTGCGGTTCGGGGTTGGTGCAGGAACGATTGCGTGACTGCTCCTGCTGTCCATCTCCACACGTCACGCTGCACGACCCGACGTTCTCCCATTCGCTGAATGAGGTCCACTCACCGTCGACTATGCGACACGAAAGGGAAAACAAACTACTGTTTTTTTTTGCCAACATGTTCACCCAAATATATCATAACCGTGTTCTATTGCATAGGGACACACAATTTAAGGGGAACACAATAGTGACTGACTGTTACACTGTATAGGTTTTGACTACTGACGAAACAAATAGGTTTTAAGTCATATGCGAAACGATAGGTTGTCTCAGGAGTGCTTAAGGTTTTACAGAAGAGAATTCTAGAGCATACCAGCAGCATCACAAAATGGTCTAGCTACCGAGAGAGTAGTTTTAAATATTGAGAAGAAAAAAAATCAATTTTGTCGGTATTGTCTTTCTTTGCCACGAACGAGGAGTTTGGAGATGGAAGAAGAGCGAACAGTTCTAACGCCAACATAAGGTGTCACTAGTTCTTGTAGGATTTTAGGAGCAGGTCAGTGAATGTACTGATACGACAGCGTTAGTATTTTATGGTTAACCCTCTGTACTAATGGCAAACAGTGAAATGAACGCAGAAAGGGTGCAAGGTGATATATTTTCGATATTAGAGGAACCGTTCGTGCAGCTGCGTGTTCTGGACTCTTGGCAGCTGTCAGAACTAATAGCCAGGTAGGTCTGGAGTCGCTAAAATAAAAAGGCGGTGTTGGGGGTGGAATTAATTGGAATTTATGAAAGTATCTTGGTAATACTCCTTATTAGAGAATTAAAAGGAAATTAGCAGTCCAATTAGAAAGGTTGGATTACAAATAAAAATTAGTCTATGACAAACAACATGGACACTATGAATGATTTTAGAATAAGGACTGCCTTCGTATACATTCACAATTAAAGCAAGGTGTGGAGGGGAGACTAGAACTTACTGGGGCACGGTCTAGGGTTGCATTCAACAAGCTGCGTCTCTGCCTCATCGCCAACACAAGCTTTCCCGTTGTATTGTGGTGCGGGGTTGGTGCAGGAACGAGTGCGCAACTGCTCCTGCTCTCCCTCTCCACACGTCACGCTGCACGATCCAGCGTTGCTCCAGGTGCTGAAGTCGGTCCATCTGCCGTCGACTGCAAAGCAAGGCAAGGCAAGAAAAAGCAAGTTTAAATTTCAGGCCCTTAATCGACTGCAATACAGAAGGGACTGTGTAGGATAGAAGACTATACTTTCATTACTGTCTGAATGACCAAGTCAAGGTACCCTTCTATGGACTCATTTACTTCTAACTGTGTTCACCCTATAAACCGTACGTGAGAATTCTTGTTAATTGAAATATCGTGAAATAAGGACTCAATTTTTTTTCACTATTGTCGGCTACAATAATTAGATCCTACGTAGGTTTGTTACTCTAAAACGTTGCTTTTTCTTTCATCTTTTTTGGTGTGGGGAGGGGTTGAACGGGGTGGGGAGGGAGGAGATCTCCACAACACAGATTCATTTTATTGCTTTTCAGCGATGTTAATACATACAGCTAGGTAACTAAACAGTCACAGTCAATATCTTGTAATTCTTATATAAAGTGTGATGTAATCAGTATTCGGTATGCTGCAGCCCTGTGGGTGCGGGCACTGAGTACAATAGACCCAACGTTTCGACTAATAGGGGTGATGTCAGCACGGCATCACCGGGCGAAAGTCTTCTACACAAAAGTAACAGGCCAGGACTGAGAACCCTTACGTTACTACAGGTTCAACGACCACCAGCTCGGGGCCAAGGCGAGCCACACTGCACTCGTGGACTTCGGCTGTGGCCAACAGCCTGGAGAGGATTGGGCCCCGCCAGGTTTTTCTTGCGCAAGATGAAAAGAACCACCCACTCCACACCGGATCGGTCGTCGGGCCTTCTGTTGGCCACCAGGACGGAGGTGATAAGTGTGTTACTGATGGCCAACTTAGCAAGATCCACACGAGAAATAACATCGTCGTAGGAACCTGGAATGTCAGGACTCTAACTGCGGAGGGAAAATTAGAGGAACTGGCCCATGAGCTGGACCACTATCGATGGAACACGTTAGGTATCGGCGAACTGAGCTGGACAGACCTAGGTGAAACAAAGAATGAAAAAGCCCACGCCATAAGCTTTACTTCAGCGGGAGAGATGACAGGCATGAACAGGATTCTTGGTCCACAAAGACATTCTAGCCACTGTCATGGGTTCAATTCAATTCAATTCAATTCAATTCAAACAACTTTATTTATCCAGATTTGGCAATTACAATGGGGGTATGAATGCTCTCTAATTAGGTTGCCGCCTAGTCTCCAGTAGACTCATTACCATCCTTCTGAAAGCAGCCCCTTTCAACATCACCATCATCCAGCATATGCCTCAACATCAGACTATGGCAACAGCGAAGTCGAGAATTTATATGGACATCCGCAGGCGGTTCTTGACCAAGTGCCGAGGAAGGACATATAGTCATAGTGCAAGGCGATTGGAATGCCAAGGTTGGTCAAGTTGCGTACCAGAACTGGAGAGACATATGCGGAACCCACTGCAACAACGAGACAAATGACAGAGGTCTGAGACTCTTGGAGATTGCCAGATACAACAATCTTATACTACATGTAGCAAGCACGCGTGGTCTCCACAAAACCTTTAGATGATTTACCTGGCACAGACACAGCGGGAAGCCTCATAACCAGATTGACTACATCATGGTCAAGAAACGCTTCAAGTCAAGCGTCAACATTGGCAGGACATGCACAAGTCCAGGAGCCGAAATCAGAAGTGACCACGATCTCGTGATGATGTCTTTCCGGCTCCACTTGAAGAGAGTAAACACAACAAGGTGTGCAAGACTGAAGTTCGACATGGACAAACTGCAAGAACTGCGGGTGGCAGAAATATTCCAAGCCACAAATGGAGGGAAATTTGCACCACTGCTCATTTTGGGAGCTGGTGAAGAAGATGTCAACACCATGACCACCACCTTCAACTCAGCTGTGACATATGCCGCCACTGAGATCCTTGGCAAGCACCGCCCAAAGAAGAAACAGTGGATCACACCTGAACTTTTATGCATGTGTGGCACACTACGAGAGACGACAAAGAAACAGAACACCTCATAGGGAGCTGATGCCTACCGAAAAATCAACAATGACATCCGAAAAGGCATGCGCACAGCATAGGAGAACTGGATAGAGGATCAATGCCAGGAAATAGAGAACAGTCTGAAAAAGAACAACAGCAAGAAGGCCTGCCAGACTGTAAAGCGGCTGAAAGTGTTAAACAGCCAAGGTCTCCACGATCCAAAGCAAGTCTGGCATATGCCTTACAGAAGAACAAGAAGTCTTGAATAGATGGACAGAATACTGCTCTGTCCTTTAAAACCACACACCAAACTGAGACCCATCAGTTCTAGTATGTCCCCAGAAAACAAGAAGAAATCCTCCCAATTCTAAGAAAAGAAGGGGAGAAGCAAAGATCGACTCCCTCACTATTATCTGTAACGAGATCTGGCAGAGTGGGTAGTGGCCTACACCATGGAACCTGTCGCTTGTCATTACCCTGCCCAAAAAGTGTAACCTTTAGGAGTGTGAAAATTACCGCACCATCAGCCTCACCAGCCATCTCAACAAGGTCTTCCTGAAAATAATACTCAGCAGGTTGAAACCCCAAGCTGAACAAATCATAGCTGAAGAACAAGCAGGATACAGGGCGGGGCGAAGTACCTCTGAACAGGTTCCCAACGTAAAAATAATCTGCGAGAAATACCTACAGCACCAACAACATCTATATCATGTGTTTGTTGACTTCAAGAAAGCGTTTGACCGAGTCTGGCATGCTGCTCTGTGGACAACCATGAGAGTGTACAACATCAGCCTTAATATTATTGAAGTCATCAAAAGCCTGTATGACAAGACTACCAGTTCAGTCCTCCATAAAAGCGCCATCGGGAACTGGTTCAGAACAACAATCGGCGTGCGTCAAAGATGCCTATTCTCTCCAACACTCTTCAACATCTTCCAAGAGCGCATCATGTCAGATACCCTTGCAGATCACGAAGGCCCTGTCAGCATATGGGGTAGAGCAATCTCCAACCTCCGTGACACTGAGGGATTGGCTGGAGAGGAACAAGAACTTGAACAGCTGATACAGAGGCTTGAAACCACCTCCAGAGCCTTTACAATGGAAATAAGTGCTGAGAAGACCAAAATGATGACCAACAACACCAATGGCATCAAAGCGGACCTCAAAGTCCAAGGCCAATCCCTCGACACAGTGCATAGCTTCAAATAATTTAGGAGCCATTGTATCAGACTATGGGTCCCGACAGGATGTCCTCTCCAGAATCGCACAAATAACTGCTGTCCTGACAAGGTTGAAGCCCGTTTGGAAAGACAGGACCATTCGTATACACTCCAAAGTAAGGCTGCTGCGCTCCCTTGTCATTTCCATCTTCCTATACGCTTGCTAAACATGGACCTTCACAGCAGACCTATGCCGAAGAATACAAAGCATGGAGATGAGGTGCTACAGAAGACTTCTGGGCATTTCCTATATCCATCACATCACCAACGACGAAGTCCGTCAGACCATCACACAAGACATTGGACAACAAGATGCCATGCTCACAGTGGTAAAGAAAAGGAAACTCCGATGGTATGGCCATGTCACCAGAGCATCAGGCCTTGCAAAGACCGTCCTGCAAGGCACGGTACAAGGAGGCAGAAGAAGAGGAAGACAGACAACAAGATGGAAGGATAACATTCGAGAACGGACTGGCTTGACACGGAGCGAAGCCATGAGGGTTGCTGTTGACAGAGAAAGACGGAGCACGCTGGTTAAACGATCGTCTGTACTGCCTCAACGACTTTCGAGTTACGGTATAAGGTAGGATAGGATAGGATAGGATAGGATAGGATAGGATGCTGTAGCCAACATTTAGGATTTAGCTCAAGCGCCCTTTGTACCTCAAGGTGAAAGTAACTGTCTGGAATGATAACACAATAACCGCTTGTTACTGTCAGTCTCAGGTCATCTTCTTCTTCTTCTTCTTCTTCTTCTTCTTCTTCTTCTTCTTCTTCTTCGTCTTCTTCTTCGTCTTCTTCTTCTTCTTCTTCTTCTTCTTCTTCTTCTTCTTCTTCTTCTTCTTCTTCTTCTTCTTCTTCTTCATTCTAGGGCAAACATCATACATGGTGAGCTGATTTTTTTCTCACGCTGCACAAAGTGCTGCAGGCCTCTGGCTGCGACAACAAAAAGAGGTTTTAAAAAAGTATTTCTTCACTGTGCATGCATGTGGCAATAAATCATGGTATATTTCTCTCTCTCTCTCTCTCTCTCTCTCTCTTTCTCTCTCTCTCTCTCTCTCTCTCTCTCTCTCTCTCTTTCTCTCTCTCTCTCTCTCTCTCTCTCTCTCTCTCTCTCTCTCTCTCTCTCTCGTGACGCGTTCTCAAATTATTTCCCGATATAAACGGTGATATGACAGACACCCCACAGTCCTATTGAAGTTTCCTTTTTACATTGTTTCTAATTCTGCCAAGTCTGAATTGTGGAACGCCAAGCTTTACTTCATTGAAAGATGGTGAGGGTGAGGGCGGGAAGTGGAGGCAGTGGGGTGGGGGGAGGGCGCGACGAATTTGTTGCTTTTCCACATTTTGAAATTGCTTGATTTAATTAAACTTCTCTTAACAAAATTTCATTATTACATTAGTACATTGAAAAACAAAACTTACTGGGGCATGGCTGAGTGTTGCAGTTCACATTTTGTGTTTCTGTGGCAGATCCAGAGCAGCTAGCACCCCCGTACTGTGGGGTTGGGTTGGTGCAGGAACGACTGCGTACCTGAGGCTGTAGACCTCCTCCACAGGTGGCGCTGCAAATGCCAGAGTTCTGCCAGGATCCGAAAGATGTCCAACCACCGTTAACTATGCCACAGAAAATAACCACAATTTACTATGTTTGTGCAGCCGAAATGCGAATTCCTATGTAGATTTCATAGACGAATAAGGTCAAGGTTTCAATTTCAGTTTCATAATGAAGTTTCAATTTTACATTGTTTCCAGTTCTTCGACATTTGAATTGTTTCACGCAAATCTTGATTTCACTGAAGGAGAGGAGGGGGGTGGTGGGGGGAAGGGAGAGGAGACGGACGGGGCATGGAGGATGGAGAGTAAGGAGGTGGGAACCCCACGAATTTATTTCTGGTTTACTTTTGAAATGACTTGGTTTAATTAAACTTCTCTTTACAAAAAATTGGATTATTACAGGCAAAATTTCTTTTTAAAAATAGAAAAGTAAAATAATTAAGGCGAATCAGTTCCATCCGTCGCTTCCTCACTGTAGATGCCCCAAAAAACACTAGCTACTTCTTTACTGTCCAGAAAAGACTATTGCAACTCTTTACGTATTTGCTGCAATGACTCTACCCTAGCACCCCTTCAAAACGTTCAGAACGCTCCTGCGAGGCTTGTTTTCAAGTCAAATTGACAACAACCATGCACCCTCTCTGGCGCAAACTTCACTGGTTACCTTTTTAAAAACGCATAAAGTATAGAGCAGCCTGTATTTGCTACAATATCATCACTGGATCAGCTCCCGAATATCTTAATGAGTTAGTCACTCTGAACACTCCTTCTCGCACCAATCGCTCTTCGAGCGATACTCGACTCCTCCACCAAGGCTGCTACAAACGGAAATCGCATGATCTCCGCTCTTTTTCTGTCTATGGACCTCAGCTCTGGAACTCACTTCCCTCCAATGTCAGACACTCTCCTTCAATTCAAAGTTTTAAAAGCAACACGAAAACCTTTTTTTTCAGCAGCACTTTACATAATTTACATTCTTTCTTCATGTAGTATTCTTGTTTTGTGTGTTTCTGTGTGTGTCGTGTGTCTGCGTGTGTGCAGGCTGTTTAGTATCATATATAAAACATGAATGTATGATTAGATGAATGTTGGTGTATGCGCGCCTAGGTCCGCAGGGTACAAGATACAAGAAAACTGTATCATCTCACTCTGAAAAATTAAGACATGTTTTACAGTCAGTTAAAGGACGTCATCAATCAATAAAAAGAGAACATAACACCTGTGGGTAGGCGCCTTACAAATGCTAATAATTATTATTATTATTATTATTATTATTATTATTATTATTATTATTATTATTATTATTATTATTATTATTATTATTATTATTATTATTATTATTATTAAAAACTTACTGGGGCATGGCTGAGTGTTGCAGTTCACATTTTGTATTTCTGTGGCAGCTCCAGAGCAGCTAGCACCGCCGTACTGTGGGGCTGGGTTGGTGCAGGAACGACTGCGTACCTGAGGTTGTAGACCTCCTCCACAGGTGGCGGAGCACGTGCTAGAGTTCTGCCAGGATCCGAAAGATGTCCAACCACCGTTAACTGTGCCACAGAAAATAACCACAATTTACTCGGTTTGTGCAGCCGAAAGGCGAATTCCTATGTAGATTTCATAGACGACTAAAGCATCAACTTCAGTTTCATAATGAAGATTCCATTTTCCATTGTTTCCAGTTGTGCCACATCTGAATTGTCTAACGCAACGCTAGAGAGGAAGGAGAAGAGATGAAAGGGGGCAGGTGGCAGGGGTCAAGGGGCAGGGAGCAAAGAGGGGAAAGGGGGAAACCCCACGAAATTGTTCTTTTTCTACTTTTGAAATTACTTGACATAATGGAATTTCTGTTACAAATATTGCATTATTACAGGAAACATTTAAAATATTTTTTTTAACTTACTGGGACATTGCTGAGTGTTGCAGTTTACATTTTGTGTTTCTGTGGCAGCTCCAGAGCAGCTAGCACCGCCGTACTGTGGGGCTGGGTTGGTGCAAGAACGACCGCGTACCTGCAGTTGTTGTCCTCCCCCACAGGAAGCGCTGCACGTGCCAGAGTTCAGCCAGGGTCCGAAAGATGACCAGCCACCGTTAACTGTGCCACGGAAAATAGCGACAATGTTTTCATTATCGTTCTCAAATTGTAATTTTTTTAATGAAGTCTACGCGTAATCTCCAACATATTATGTATCATCCATCTTCAGCTTTTTGTCAACTTGCAGGACTACTAATATAAGTAATTTATCTCTTTGATTGTTTGTATGTAGATTATAGTCACACGACACTTTCGCATATAGGTGACTACTGGACCGATTTATACTGACACCAGCGGGCCAGTTGTTGGTAAAGGGGAAAATAATATGATCACACGTTGACCAATCCGGGATTCGAACCAGCGACCTTTCGGTTACTAGCAAGACGCTCTTACCAACTGAGCTACCCGACCCCTCTATATTATTCCTATATTCTTATATAGCGCACTTACAAGCTCAGAGAGCTTCTCAAAGCGCTGGCCACTACTACCCAGCAATCACAAAATAGTTTGCTGAAGTCAGGATTCGAACCTACGTCGCCCGAGACGCACGTACAGAAGTCGTGCGCTCTAACGACTGAGCTATCCCTGCCGCCATCTCTTTGATGTGTCAATCTTTACACACACCCTGCCCAGACAATCGAACATAGATACACAAATGACAAAAGACAATCAAACTCAGATACACAAATGATAAAATTTTGAAATTAAAAACAGAAAGAAAGAAATGTATTTTTCTTTTTTACATGTGTTGTTTTGTATAGTTTTTGCATATGTATTTTTTTTGTTCCATGTTTTATTGTATTGGACAGTCTCTTATTCTGCCAGAGCTTTGCGTGAGTCAAGCATGTGATCGCTTTTAGCGGACATTTTAGTGTGGCATTGTCTTTTATAAAATAATAATAATAATAATAATAATAATAATAATAATAATAATAATAATAATAATAATAATAATAATAATAATAATAATAATAATAATAATAATAAAAATACTGGATGCTATATACGCGCCTTTCCCCGAATCAATCAGGCTCAAAGAGGGGCGATCTGTACCAACATACACGCTCATCTGTCTCATTCACCCTCACACACACACACACACACACACACACACACACACACACAACATATACACATCAATCACTCGAACAGGTGGTGTAAAGGAAGGAAGATCGCTATCGGAAGACGGAAAGAAAATCGAATTTGTATTTTTTTTAAATTTGTATATTGACTGCATCCTGTACCATTATTGAAAGGAGGGAGGAAACCAGAGTGCTCGGAGAAAACTCTCGGTGACCTCAATAGTCTCGTACCTAAGTCACAAACGTTCGCCCCTTGCGGGAATAAAGCAGTTGTAGTAATAATAGTTACAGTAGTAGTAGTAGTAGTAGTAGTAGTAGTAGTAGTAGTAGTAGTAGTAGTAGTAGTAGTAGTAGCAGTAGTAATAGTAGCAGTAGTAGTAGCAGTAGTAGTAGCAGTATTGTTATTATTAGTAGTAGTAATAGTAGTAGTAGTAATTGTAAAAGTAGTAGCAGTAGTAGTTGTAATAGTAGTAGTAGCAGCAGCAGTAGTAGTAGCAGTAGTAATAGTAGTAGCATTAGTAGTAGCAGTAGCGATATTATTATTATTATTATTATTATTAGTCGTAGTAGTTTGATTGATTGAACGTGTAATTGAATGATTTTTGTGTGTTACGTTGAAACGCGCACGATAGTTCGTGTGTGACACGCACAATAGATCTGATCGTTTTATTTTACACAGCATGCAATAATAGAGTGTATTTACCTTTGATTTGAGTTTGCGTTGTTAGAAGAAGCTTTGTATAACGTTGGTAATTTTTTTTCATACGACGACTCCAGCCTTGTTGATGATTGAACGGGTTGCGTGGATAAACGAACCTGAGTTACACATATCAGGATTTAAGCATCGGGGCTGAATCGACTACTGATAGAAACAAATCCAACATCGAGTGTAACATTTTGGGGGCCAAGCTGCGATCTACGCCATAGCCAAGGGTTCAACTACTACAACAAGCGAGTCAACGTTACGAGAGGCAGTCATCGAGGGCAGCCGCCAACAAGTTGCGTCGGGAAAGGCCAACATACTGGGACTACATCCCCGATAGATTCCGGTTGACTGCAAGGGCGTGTAGTCGCTGAAGAGTTGCTTCGTGAGCAAACAACAGATCGGGACTACGTGGCTGCCGCAAGACTACGTCGAGGGACAGTCTCGGAGCTACATCGCCAGTTTCACAGAGAGCTACGAGCGGATGTCGCCTCTACTTGAGCACAGGAGCGTATACATGAACACCAGTGTGGTGCAGCGTCGCATACGACGAGGACAGCGGGGCCTGCGTCAGCGAAGGCGACTAGTGACAAGCATCAGCGCTACTGCAGAAAGCGTGCTATTCTAGAACAGTCTAGAAAGGTACAGCACAGTCAAGAACTTTCCAGAAAAGAACTTTCCAGAAAAGCATCAAGATGGCTGACTTCTGGCAGAAAGGGATTGAACTGAATCTAAAAGGCAAACAGCTGACCGAGAACGTCAAATTCCAGGAGAGAATATTGCGGGAAGAGAGAGAGGAACAGCGACGGCGTGAAGAAAGAGAATTAGAAGAACAGCGTCGCCGAGAAGAAATACAATTAGAACGGAAGCGTCTAGAAAGTGAAGAACAACGACGTCGTGAAGAAAGAGAAATTGAACAGCAGCGGCAAGGAAAAGAAGAACGGCGACGGCGTGAAGAAAGAGAAATTGAACAGCAGCGTCAAGAAAGAGAAGAGCAACGTCGCCGAGAAGAAATAGAAAAAGAAGAAAAGCGTCTCCAAGAAGAAAAAGAGGAAAGAGAGGCTGAGCGTCAGTACCAGCTAGAGTTGGCGCGTATCCAAAACAATCAGCATGCGCCACAAGTCATCAGTGACCACATGGCTCCAAAATTGCCAGCGTTCGTCGACGGGAAGGACCAGATCGACAGTTATCTGGCGAGATTCGAAAGGTTCGCTGAAAGCTCTAACTGGCGACCTCAAGACTGGGCAATTCGACTCAGTGCACTTCTGACGGGGCAAGCACTGGAAGTTTATACCAGACTGTCGAACACTGACGCCAAAAACTACGACGTCTTGAAAGAGGCCCTATTGCAGTGCTACAGCTTCACAGAGAAGGGCTACCGTAAACGCTTCCGTGAATGCCGGCCTTTGTCAGACGAGACGCCAAAGCAATTTGTGGAGCGCCTGTCGTCATATCTACACAAGTGGGTGGAATTATCAGGCGAAAGGAAGACCTACGACAGTCTCCATGACCTGATCGTGAAGGAACAATTTCTCAATGCCTGTCACAAGGACCTGGCGACCCATTTAGAATTACAAAAGCTGCAGACGCTTAAAGATGTGACTGAGGCTGCTGAAAGATATCTCATCGCTCACGGGAAGACGCTGGGGCCAATCAAGGCGACGAAACCATTTCAGAAGACTGGAAACCATGGGAACCAGATCCAGGGGAGCCAGACGAGCCAGAGACACACGGACTCCACGCCAAAACAAAAGTAGCGGACAGCGGAGCAATACGGACAATGCAGCGGCGGGCAACCGGCAGAGGCGGTTCTCCAATCAACTGCAAACCAGTAGAACTGACCATCAAGTGTGCGGCGGGAGCGTCATTCTTCCGAGTAAGACCGAGCGCACAGCTACTGCTGCGGACTTGCAAAAGTGCATGACTGATGGCCAACTTCTCCTTGCCAACGGGAAATCCATCCCCGTCGTCGCCAGCGCAGCTGTGACCGTCCAGAACATGCCTGTTTCCAAGGGACGCGTCGGAAATCATGAAGTAACTGTCCTAAGAGACTCGGGTTGCAGTGGGGTCATCGTCAGAGAAGACCTAATCGCTAAATAACAGTTCACTGGCGATTCTAAATGGACACTCATGGCCGACAGCAAGTGTGTGAAAGCGCCAGTTGCAAAGATTCAAGTCAGCACCCCTTTCTACATAGGCGAAGTAGAAGCGGTTTGCCTGAAGAAGCCGCAGTATGATTTGATGATCGGGAATATCGACGGCGCGAGACGACCCGACGACCCCGATTCAGAATGGAGTCCTGCCTCAACCCAACGTGTCGAAGTTGTGGAGGAGGATCCATTGCCATTTCCCGATGGAGATCTTACAGAGCTGCTACGGGACAATGTGGCTACTCCGGCTCAGCCCTGCCGACCAGAGATCGTCGGTGCTGTCACTACCAGGGCCCAGGCCAAGAGAGACAAGACGTCTACGCCACTGAAGGTCGCCGACAGCTCCAAAGCCGCCATCGTGGACAGAGATAAGCTGATCCAGCTCCAGGAAGCTGATGGTACTTTAAACAAGTACAGGAACCGCAAAGACCACGTAACCAAAGGCAGTGGCACGGTCTATTTCGAGGAGAAGGCCAAGGTCCTGTACAGAATCTTCCAGCACCTGAGGGTCAACGGCGGTAAACCTCTACGTCAAGTCTTGGTGCCGTTACCCCTAAGGTGCCAAGTGATGGAAGTAGCTCACGACTCTATCATGGGAGGTCACCTAGGCATCAAGAAGACGTCGAACAGAATCCAGGCAGCGTTCCACTGGCCAGGACTTCATGCTGATGCTAGCCGTTTCTGCCGATCATGTGACATTTGCCAGAAGATCATAACTCGAGGAAGTGTCCCGAAAGTGCCAATGCAGAGGATGCCTTTGATCGACCGACCTTTCAAGAGGGTGGCCTTGGACTTAATCGGCGAAATAAAACCTCCGAGTGAAGAAGGTCATCGATGGGTACTGACCTTAGTGGACTATGCGACTCGGTACCCAGAAGCAATGCCTCTGAAGAAACTTGACACGGAGACTGTAGCATAGGCACTGGTGGACATGTTCAGCAGACTTGGAGTGCCTGAAGGGATCCTGACAGACCTCGGGACACAGTTCGTCTCTGACTGCATGAGGGAGGTCAACAGACTGCTGAGCATCCGGCATTTAACTACGACACCCTACCATCCAATGTGCAACGGGCTCGTCGAAAAGTTCAATGCTACGCTGAAGTCCACCCTGAAGAAACTATGCAGCGAGCAACCCAGACAATGGCATCGCTACATCAACGCCTTACTTTTCGCCTACAGAGAAGTACCGCAGGAGTCCACCGGCTTTTCTCTGTTCGAGCTGTTGTACGGAAGAACCATCCGAGGGCCGATGCATATCCTAAAAGAACTGTGGACGAAAGAAGTAGACACCCCAGAGGTGAAGAACAGCTACCAGTACGTGTTTGAGCTACGGGAGAAGCCGGAGCAGACTCTTGATAGCCAGAGAAAACCTGAAGAAGTTCCAGGACTGTGGAAAGCACTACTATGTCCGTAGGGCTGTGAATAGGAAGTTCAAACCTGGCAACAAGGTGCTGGTTCTACCACCTACCGATCATAATAAGTTGCTGATGCAGTGGAAAGGCCCGTACGAAGTGGAGACCGTGGTGGGGATCAACGACTACAAGGTGAAGGTCGGCCAGCATTCCAAGATATACCACGCCAACCTCCTTAAACTGTACGTGGAAAGGCCATCAGATACTGTACACGCAGCCACAGCAGCTGAGATCGACGACAGCTTTGACAGCGGGGAACTGTTGGAACTCGGAGACTGCCACATCGAAGAAGACATCGATGATGTTAAGCAAGGACAAAGCTTGACGGAAGGTCAAAATATGGAGCTCAAGGACCTTATGGGCGAGTTTCCCGGTAACTTCAGCGATGTGCCAGGCTCTACGACTTTGGTCGAACATGAAGTCCACCTCACTTCAAATATTCCCGTTCGATCCAAACCCTTCCCGATCCCTTTCAAGGCCCGCGAATCCTTGAAGAAAGACATCGATGAGATGCTGAAGATGGGCATCATCAGGGAGTCCAGTTCCATCTACGCATCCCCTGTGGTGGTCGTGAAGAAGAATTACGGAAGCAACAGAGTATGCATTGACTACAGGAAGGTTAATAAGATCACCGTCTTCGACCCTGAGCCGATGCCTACCGCCCGAGACCTCTTCCGCCAAAATATTCTCGAAGATTGACCTCAGCAAGGGTTATTGGCAAGTCCCCGTGCGTCAACAGGACATACCAAAGACTGCTTTTATAACTCCTGATGGGACGTACGAGTGCCTAAGGATGCCCTTTGCCATGGTCAACAGCGGTTCTACCCTGAAGGGAGGAATGAAGAAGATGCTCAATGGGATGGACAACGTCGTGTGTTACTGGGACGACCTGCTAGTCCACACCCTCACCTGGGAAGAGCACCTGCAGACCTTGAGGGAGCTGTTTCACCGTCTAACAGAAGCCAGCTTGACCGTGAGACCCAGCAAGTGCATTCTGGGAGCTGACAACGTCGACTTCATCGGACGTTCGATGGAAGAAAGAAGCAATAGAGGATGCACTGACTCCAGGAAAGCCCACGAGATCACTGTCTTTGACCCTGGGCCGATGACGAGGGCGTCGTTTCCTTGCGGATGAAAGAACATTGACTGTGTGGACGAACTGAGAACATTGGCAATATCCAGACAGACTTGAAGATGAAAAACATTGACTCTGTGTAGATAAACTGAGAACATTGACAGTATCCAGACAGACTGAGTTAAGTTTTAATTCTGGACTTTGTTTGTGCATCGCGTCTCAACGTTGTTGAAAGAAATTAAGTAAATTTCTTCTTGAGTTGGGGGTTATGTTACGTTGAAACGCGCACGATAGTTCGTGTGTGACACGCACGATAGATCTGATCGTTTTATTTTGTCAGTATTTTTTAACACTTGTCAGTATTTTTTTTTCTTGCAAAACCTAGCCTATGACACTATAAAGTAACGACAGGCTTCCCTCTGAAACAGAAGGCTATTTTCAGTCCTCTAAAATCACGATAATAATCAGCTTGTTGAATACCACACTTGTTTTACTCTAAAATCACCATGAAAATCAGCTTGTTGAACACAGCGACGTTCAGTGCGTGCAGGAGTATTATTATGAGACCAGAAACCGGTACAGAAGCACCGCTGGCACAGAGAAACGATCGGCAACTTCTCCTCCGTATTTTTATAAAAGCTACCGTAATTCCGTATTTAATTAACTTCGCCTGAATTAAATACGGTCAATCCGTACTGATTGGCACCTCTGCACATCAATCACGCGAACAGGGGGTGTAAAGGCAGGGAGATCGCTATTGGACGACGGAAAGAAAATCGAATTTGCATTTTTTGAAATTTGTATATTGACTGCGTCCAGTACCATTATTGAAGGGAGGGAGGAAACCAGAGTGCCCGCAGAAAACTCTCGGTGACCTCAATAGTCTCGTAAATAAGTCACAAACGTTCGCCCCTTGCGGTAATAAAGCAGTAGTAGTAGTAGTAGTAGTAGTAGTAGTAGCAATAATAGAGTGTATTTAGCTTTGATTTGATTTTGCGTTGTTAGAAGAAGCTTTGTATAACGTTGGTAATTTTAGTTGGTCGATATTATTTGAGAATTTTCTCGAGTTGGTTGTTTACTATCGATCGAAGCGTATTGATAATTCTAGTGGTAACTAGAGAAGCTTCCATCCTAAATTTTTTAATATGGTTGTATGACGTGAGACGTTGATGACGAGGTTTGTTCTGGTTGGATGAAAATTGTGTTGCGCTTGAACGTTCGGACGCTCTCTCGAGTTTAGAGAGACTATATATAGTGCCGCACTGTTTCAAAAGTGGGTTGATAGTTGAGAATTGTAGAGTGAAAAAAACGATTGAGCGATTGTATGCAGTTGTTGATGTATGCTGAATAAAGTTGGAAAATTTCATACGACGACTCCAGCCTTGCTGATGATTGAACGGGTTGCGTGGATAAACGAATCTGAGTTACACCTATCAGGATTCAGGCATCGAGGCTGAATCGACTACTGATAGAAACAAATCCAACATCGAGTGTAACAGTGTGATTGATTGATTTATTGATTGTGTGGTTGATTGATTGTGTATTGATTGAGTGTTTGGATGATTGTTTGTGGGATTGACTGATTGATAGTGTGAATAATTGATTGATTATTTGATTGATTGATTGATTGATTGATTGGACATAATGGAATTTCTGTTACAAATATTGCATTATTACAGGAAACATTTAAAATATGTTTTAAAAAAAACTTACTGGGACATTGCTGAGTGTTGCAGTTTACATTTTGTGTTTCTGTGGCAGATCCAGAGCAGCTAGCACCGCCGTACTGTGGGGCTGGGTTGGTGCAAGAACGACCGCGTTCCTGACGTTGTAGTCCTCCCCCACAGGAGGCGCTGCACGTGCCAGAGTTCAGCCAGGGTCCGAAAGATGACCAGCCACCGTTAACTGTGCCACGGAAAATAGCGACAATGTTTTCATTATCGTTCTCAAATTGTAATTTTGTAATGAAGTCTACGCGTAATCTCCAACATATTATGTATCATCCATTTTCAGTTTTTTGTCAACTTGCAGGACTACTAATATAATAATCCATCTCTTTGATGTGTCAATCTTTACACACACCCTGCTCAGACAATCGAACTCAGATACACAAAATAATGATAAAAGACAATCGAACTCAGATACACAAATGATAAAATTTTGAAATTAAAGAAAGAAAGAAAGAAAGAAAGAAAGAAAGAAAGAAAGAAAGAAAGAAAGAAAGAAAGAAAGAAAGAAAGAAATGTATTTTTCTTTTGGCATCAGTTGTTTTTTTATGTAGTTTTTGCATATGTATTTTTTATTGTTCCATGTTTTATTGTATTGGACAGTCTCTTATTATGCGAGAGCTTTGGGTGAGTCATGCATGTGATCGCTTTAAGCGGACATTTTAGTGTGGCATTGTCCTTTATAAAATAATAATAATAATAATAATAATAATAATAATAATAATAATAATAATAATAATAATAATAATAATAATAATAATAATAATGGATGATATATACGCGCCTTTCCCCGAATCAATCAGGCTCAAAGAGGGGCGATCTGTACCAACATACACGCTCACCTGTCTCATCCACCCTCACACACACACACACACACACACACAACATATACACATCAATCACTCGAACAGGTGGTGTAAAGGCAGGGAGATCGCTATTGGAAGACGGAAAGAAAATCGAATTTGTATTTTCTGAAATTTGTATATTGACTGCGTCCAGTACCATTATTGAAAGGAGGGAGGAAGCCAGAGTGCCCAGAGAAAACCCTCGGTGACCTCAATAGTCTCGTACCTAAGTCACAAACGTTCGCCCCTTGCAGTAATAAAGCAGTAGTAGTAGTAGTAGTAGTAGTAGTAGTAGTAGTAGTAGTAGTAGTAGTAGTAGTAGTAGTAGCAATAATAGAGTGTATTTAGCTTTGATTTGATTTTGCGTTGTTAGAAGAAGCTTTGTATAACGTTGGTAATTTTAGTTGGTCGATATTATTTGAGAATTTTCTCGAGTTGGTTGTTTACTATCGATCGAAGCGTATGGATAATTCTAGTGGTAACTAGAGAAGCTTCCATCTCAATTTTTTTAAATATGGTTGTATGATGTGAGACGTTGATGACGAGGTTTGTTCTGGTTGGATGAAAATTGTGTTGCGCTGGAATGTTCGGACGCTCTCTCGAGTTTAGAGAGACTATATATATAGTGCCGCACTGTTTCAAAAGTGGGTTGATAGTTGAGAATTGTAGAGTGAAAAAAACGATTGAACGATTGTATGCAGTTGTTGATGTATGCTGAATAAAGTTGGAAAATTTCATACGACGACTCCAGCCTTGCTGATGATTGAACGGGTTGCGTGGATAAACGAATCTGAGTTACACCTATCAGGATTCAGGCATCGAGGCTGAATCGACTACAGATAGAAACAAATCCAACATCGAGTGTAACAGTGTGATTGATTAATTTATTGATTGTGTGATTGATTGATTGTGTATTGATTGAGTGTTTGGATGATTGTTTGTGGGATTGACTGATTGATAGTGGGAATAATTGATTGAATATTTGATTGATTGATTGATTGGACATAATGGAATTTCTGTTACAAATATTGCATTATTACAGGAAACATTTAAAATATGTTTTAAACAAACTTACTGGGACATTGCTGAGTGTTGCAGTTCACATTTTGTGTTTCTGTGGCAGCTCCAGAGCAGCTAGCACCGCCGTACTGTGGGGCTGGGTTGGTGCAGGAACGACTGCGTACCTGAGGCTGTAGTCCTCCCGCACAGGAAGCGCTGCACGTGCCAGAGTTCTGCCAGGGTCCGAAAGATGACCAGCCACCGTTAACTGTGCCACAGAAAATTGGGATAATTTTTTCATTATTGTTCTCAAATTATAATTTTTTTTAATGAAGTCTGTGCCTAATCTCCAACATATTATG
>CM072527.1:44941597-45001597 GCA_036898135.1 Oncomelania hupensis
TTATGTGTGGTGCTGTGCAAGTCTGTGCGTGCGTGCGTGAGTGTGGTGTGTGGAATTCCTGTAATAAAGGTAATGCTCCGATACAGAAGCAAAACAGGCAGCAGTGGCGGAGTTTACTTTCACGCTTCCCCACTGTAGAGGTAAGGTCACAACACAGAATCACGACTGCGCAAGTGGCAATGGTGTGGAGGCACCCAGCTATACTGGCAAGGAATTAATCAGCGTAATACAGATGATACAGATGATGTAGTTGATACAACAGGTAACAACAGGTAACGTCATGTACAACAGGTACAACAGCCCAAACCTGTAAGCAGATACACAGTCTTAACAGCCTGCCTACAAAACATAAACACTATATAATATAACACGCCGTCCTCCGTCCGCCATCTTGACCTGTTTATGCATAGCACTGATAACAATACAAGATGCTATGCATACATTGCAATAATATAATGCAACCCTTGATGCTGAATAATTCATATCTTCTATAAACACAGTCATTTATATAAATATACATCATTATTGCGACCACACTTCAATCACACAGTCCTAATTCATTCCATCCCATCTCCACCCTCATCATCTTTCTCAACTGTTATAACTACATCACGATTATCTCCCTTCAACCATCTATCTTGACGTACTATACTGTAAACATGCTTTCTTCATAATCATCATTTCCTTCATGCCTCTCTAGCATAGTACAATTATCTCTCTCTCCATACATACACCCCCACCCCCTCTCTCTCTCTCTCCCTCTCTAACATGCATTCTCCATCGTCGCCGTTGACCCACTTTTACAACAACAACAGCAACGACATTTCTCAATCATATACATATAAGAAAATCATAAGAAAATCATACAAAATCAATAAAATCATTATACATCAAAATACATCCCTTTCCCCCTCATTCAACACCATTCATTCGCGTACGCAGTCCCGGAATGCTTGCCACTAAGAAATTGAACTACAGGGTTTACTCACCGTCTCGGCCTCGACTTGTGACACGCCCACTTCTTCCCCAACACAGTACAACACAACACAACACACTGGTTAGTCTTTGAGCGTTACTTCGTGTCTGGCTATTGCTGGTTATTCTCACTCAATAATAACACTGATAATGAGAACGAGGACACCTCAGTTCTGTAACAGAAACTGAGTCTCGGTAGGTGTTCAATAGAGAACCACACACACCTTAGGAATGAACCCTACATTCATTTATAAATGGCAGTTACGTTCCTCCTCTATCCAACTCTAAGCATTCTTACCCCGACGAGGGCGTAAGACCTTGGGTGGCTTGTATCAACAATTACAACACCCTTCCAAACTGACACCTAGTGCTAACATGACACACTGTCACAGGGTCACTGCCTGGTTAGAGTTGACCTCTCGCAAAAGCACCTCAAATCACTCTGCCCTACCAAATGCACCCAGGCCACAAGCAAAACAGTCGAGTTCTCCTCAGTATCCATATTTTTTATTATGCATACCCCTGTTCTGTATTTGGCCTACCCCTACCTTCTACGATACGCACGGACTTTACGGCTCCTGCATTCTTTCGTACGCAATAAAGAAAACGGTCAAGCTATTCTATGTACACTACATAACAGAGAAGTGCAACTTCGTACAAAATACAGCTCTCTCTGTTACTGCTGAAACTCGTGTCGTCACACCTGGTTAAACGATCATCTGTGGTGTCCCTACGACCTCCGAGTTATGGGATAGGATAGGATAGGATAGGAAACAGGGGTTCGATAAATTAGAGTATAGCCTCAGCGTCCCCTGCGTGGGATGTCTTTATTGTAAAGTGACTGGTTGGTGGGGAGCATTCAGTTTTACCACTAGGGTTGTTTCAGCAGATCTTTTATGCGGATCGGGGGTTGTCCAGTCCTGATTTGGCTCGGAAGAGTCCGCTGGACCTAAAGCAATAATCATGTAATGTAATGTAGGTTTAATCTATCGCAACCAAACTGGTGTATACTTAGAAGACCTCGAAAACGATTAGTGAATGAACTACTTCAATTCAAGGTCAAGGCCGCATGCTCTAGAAATGTTAGTAAAAAAAGTATACATTTCGCAAATTTTCACTTTTCTATTCTTATTGATATTGTTTTTTTAATGTATGATAGATGTAAGACACATATGCCCATGATGACCAAAAACACCAATGGCATCAAAGTCCAAGGTCAACTACTAAACACTGTGCACAGCTTCAAATATTTAGGAGTAACTGTATCAGACAGGAAGTCCTCTCCAGGATAGCACAAACAACTGCGGCCCTGACAAGGTTGAAGCCCATTTGGAAAGACAGGACCATTCGTATACACTCCAAGGTAAGGCTGCTGTGCTCCCTTGCCATCTCGACCATGATCCAATTCCAAATCAAATTCCTATATTCTTGCAAAACATGTACCCTCACAGCAGACCTTTCGCCGAAGAATACAAATCATGGAGATGAGGTGCTACAGAAGACTTCTGGGCATTTCCTATACCCAGCACATCATCTACGAGGAAATCCGAAAGACCATCACACGAGCCATTGGACAACACGATGACTTGCTCACAGGAGTGAACAAACGAAAACTTCCTATTGTATGGCCACGCCACCAGAGCTTCAGGCCTTGCAAAGCACGGTGTAAGGAGGCAGAAGAAGAGGGGGACAGAAAAAGAGGTGGGAAAACAATATTCGAGAATGGACTTACTTGACACTGAGTGAAGCCATGAGGACTGCGGGGGACAGAGACAGATGGAGTACGTTGGTTAAACGATCATCTGTGGTAACCCAACGACTTTCGAGTTACGGGATAGGATAGGATAGGAAGGGACACATTCCTTGCAAATTTCGTCAACCTCGCTCCAAGGTCAAGGTAACTGAAGCTGTCCGAAATCTGTTCAAATGAGTACTTTGAAGTGACCTTGACTTAATAAACTATGAGAGATTAAAAAGTCCAAACTTGTTGTATTTAGAGATAAGAGATTGACCTTTCATATACGTTCCGTATGTTGCGTTGACCTTCAAGGTCATGTTCATTTTAAGCCTTACAAAAACAATTGTCATCGTATAGCGGAATAGCTCTATATTTGACCAATCGTATACATCAACACTGGATAATTTGATCATAAATGAGCATCAGAAGTCATGTAAAAGTCAAGGTCACAAAGTCAAGGCCACTGAATGTCAAAAGTCATTCCAAGATCACTGTTTTAGGCATAATTGGAATCGTGAACTCTCAGCCGATTAGCGGATTTCAGCATTTTTCTCGCAAGTCTTAAGTCAGTTCAGTTTATTATTTTAATTTTACCTCTGTGAACTCTAGGTGATATTACAATAAAATAAAAATAAATAAATAAAATGACATGAAATAAAATACAATAAAACAAAATTATAACAATTTACCAACTGGTGATTTTAAAATTACATGGCCAATAGCTTATTAACAATGTTTGTATGATATAAAATGTTTCCTCCCATTAGCCGCATTTCTTGGCATTAAGACCTGTTCTGATCATTTTTAATTCTAAATGCAAGTTTCAGCGGGGGAAAACCCCACATTTCAGCGTCAACAAAAAACAACAACAACAACAATAAATCGATAATTTTCCGCTGAAGCCGCCGGTTGATTTCTTTTTTTTTAAAACCGCAAAGATAACTTAACTGAACCACCAATTATACTGCTAAGACGGACGGTGAAAAACTGCCACTTCTACTGTATCTTGCCTATCACGGGATTCGAACCTGGGTCATCAGTGTGCCAGGCGAATACTCAACAACTGAGCTACGGCCTTAAAGCAGTGTAGTGTAGTGTAGTGTAGTGTAGTGTAGTGTAGTGTAGTGTAGTTTAGCAGTGTATTGTAGTGTAGTGTAGTTTAGTAGTGTAGTAGTGTAGTGTAGTGTAGTTTAGTAGTGTAGTGTAGTGTAGTTTAGTAGTGTAGTGTAGTGTAGTGTAGTGTAGTGTAGTGTAGTAGTGTAGTGTAGTGTAGTGTAGTGTAGTGTAGTGTAGTGTTGTAGTGTAGTGTAGTGTAGTGTAGTGTAGTGTAGTAGTGTAGTGTAGTGTAGTGTAGTAGTGTAGTGTAGTGTAGTAGTGTAGTGTAGTGTAGTGTAGTGTAGTGTAGTGTTGTAGTGTAGTGTAGTGTAGTGTAGTGTAGTGTAGTGTAGTAGTGTAGTGTAGTGTAGTGTAGTAGTGTAGTGTAGTGTAGTGTAGTGTAGTAGTGTAGTGTAGTGTAGTAGTGTAGTGTAGTGTAGTGTAGTGTAGTGTAGTGTTGTAGTGAAGTGTAGTGTTGTAGTGTAGTGTAGTGTAGTGTAGTAGTGTAGTGTAGTAGTGTAGTGTAGTGTAGTGTAGTGTAGTGTAGTGTAGTGTAGTGTAGTGTAGTATAGTGTAGTGTAACAAACTTACGTGGCTGCGTTTACAACTCCGATGGCTGCCAGGGAGAGCGCCACAACAACCAAGACCTTCATTTTCACTTGGTAGACACTGAAACTGCAATACAAAAAATAGACTAACGTTTAGAAATTGCTCTATTGACATATATATTATTTTTCTTAGCACAGGTTATTTTCTAAGATTTGGGTTGCGAGTTTAGCCTGAGTGCGAGTGTCTGCTTCAGCTCTGTTGTTGTTAGTTAGACAAGAATGTCTATAAAGTGAAATCTTTTCCTTCGCGCCCTATTGGCAACAACAACAACAACAACGACAACAACAACAACAAAAGCAACCACAGCAACAAGACAATAAAATGTTAACCGATTGGATGTTTTAAAATGTACTCTTGTATAGCGCTTGTTTCCAATAAAGAGCGGCTCAAGAGGCTGTCCGAGAGCAGGTCTAAATAGGCCTACACACTCAGCGTCAACCTGCTGCTTGGTGTGCATCGTCGTAACGCCCCAGACAATTAAGCGATCTTGAGCGACCGATGACGTCTAGTAGGACTGTCACGTCCCAACTGCCTCAACAGTGGTTCGACATGTGTGCTCTTTCACACGAGAAAAAAAACCCAACACCTAAATAAACTCTAAAAGACAAAACCAGAAGTAACAAGACAATTTCTTTATTTCACACACTCATTCGCACTAAAAATTAACTCCCTTTATCCCGCTTCCCAACCAACCAACCCTCAATCCCACTAATATAACCCCAAACTAATACATAAACAATTCGCTCAAAATAATAATGATAATTAAATCAAAATGGAAAATGACTAACTACAAAATGTACAAAAGAATTTACAATAATGATGTCAGGAACAGCTTACTGACAACGAAGTAAGTAGACAGTAAGCAACTGCTTTAAATCTTTATAAATGTTCAAACTTTGTTCCACTTAAACTTCAAATAGATACAACAAGTCCTTTATATTATATAAAATGAATAAGAAAATTTATCTTTTGTGCCAAATATAATTTGTAAGAAATTAACCTAAATTATTAATTAAATAATATCTGGCGAAATAATTCCCCCAGACAAAACTATACAATCACAGGGCTACTTAATCTAGTATGTAATATTACACAACAACGTTTATCAGTCAGTTCAGATTAAATGTATTTCAGTGTGCTGTAATTTATAATTTATCACATGTAAAACAATTATCGTTCCTCACAACAGATTATCATTGGTTATAGTTATTTGTTGTGTGTGGTGGAGTGTGTGTGCGTGTGCTTTATAAACGAAATAAAGTTCCTTGGGCGAATACCACAACCTTCGCAACCGAGGTCGACACACGGAAAATACGGCGTAATAGGCCGAGGCACACAAGCTTCACACCAGCAGGGTTTCAGCACACCATCAATGATCTGCTCTAGGGTTTTGGTGTTGAATTTGTTGGTACATGGCTACCAGTGGATCCTCCGGCCTGTAGACAAAGACACACAAACGACGGGACAAACACACAGGCACAGATGTTAGGCAAGGTGATTACACAGGCATAAGAAGTCCTAGACGGAGTCACAGGTCACCCGACGTTATACGTAGATAACTCAGATTTCACCGAGAATACACAGTAGGTATTCTAAACAGCTTAGAAAAGTTCCAGTTAAACAAACACTTCCAAAGTGTTCCCAAAACAGTCCTCCTCTTCCGACAATAGGCTCTTTTTCGTTGACGGTCTGATCTGTACGACCCACAGACAAAGTCACTAACTGGCACCTTGACCCAACTTGGATCTGTTGATTCTGGCTACAAAAGCGATAATGCAACTGTTACTGCTCCCTATCAAAATATACAGTGCAAGGGGTTTTATACGACTAGCTAAGAATCTTCTAGAATTTACTCGTTTAATCATAATTCATTCCCTGCACCGTTCGCGATTAGAGCACGCATTTCACACACAGAATATCGCATGGCAGCAATTAATCTTCTCAATAACAAAATAGCTAACTATGCTGTTTTCTAACATAGAGCGTTCCGCACGGGCGCAAAACATTCGCTACTTTTATTAATTATAAACCAAATTAATTTGTTCTGATTCTCTCCCCTTGACTACCGTAACTTTTAACCTCTATGTACAGGCTGATGATTAAACTATATACATAGGCGCGCGACTGCAAACTGCGTAGCGTGACACAGCACCCCACCAAGACGAAAACTAACAGTTTTAGTTCTTAACAACCACGCTACTCAGTTCTGCTCAAGAAATCAGCTGGTACATTTTCCTTCCCTGGAATACTCTCCACTATCAGATCGAAAGGTTGGAGTTGAAGTGCCCACCTCATGAGTCTACAATTCGTAGTTTTTGCTTGTTGCAGGTATTGCAAAGGTCTGTGGTCGGTCTGCACAATGACTGTCCGATCATACAGGTACTGCTTGAACTTTTGTACGCCCCAAACCAATGCTAAACATTCCTTCTCTATGGTGGAATAGTTCCTCTCTGCTTGGTTTAGCTTCTTGCTGGCACATGTGATTGGCTGTAAACCCAAACCTTGGTCCTGGCACAGAATCGCCCCTATTCCAATCTCCGATGCGTCAGTCTGTAGCACTAATGGTTTTTCCATGTCTGGCATACAGCATACAGGTTTGGAACATATGCGGTTTTTGAGCGTCTGGAACGCTACCTCGCAAGCATCGGACCACTGTACGGGACCTGATTTGCCTCCCTTGGTTAAGTCAGTCAGCGGCACCGCTATCGCAGCAAAATTCGGCACAAACTTCCGATAATATCCTGCTAATCCAAGGAATGACCTGACCTGTTTCTTGGTAGTGGGACGTGGTGCATTCTGGATCTTGTCCATCTTTCCTTGTTCTGGCTGCACTTTGCCCTCTCCCACAATGTGCCCCAAATACTCCAGCTTGCGGAATCCCAGGTAGCATTTGGACGGACGCGCCGCTAACTGTACTTCCCTCAGACGTTTAAACAAGATGTCTAAACACTCTAAATGTCTCTCTAGAGTTTCTGTGGCTACCATGAGATCGTCCATGAAGTTGTCGACTTCTTTCATCTTCAATGGCATCAACACCTTGCGCATCATGCGGGAAAAAACTGCCCCTGCGGTTTTCAGTCCGAAGGGCATGACGCACCATTGGAATTGACCCTCGTTGGTAGTGAAAGCTGTCTTGCACTTATCTTCACTCTTCATAGGTATTTGCCAATACCCCTTAGACAAATCGATCTTGCTCAAGTACTTGGCCTTTGAGAGTTTGTTAAATAGATAATCTATGTCGGGCATCGGCTCAGCGTCGAAAATTACCTGCCTATTGAGTTTCCTGAAATCGACGCAGAATCTGACTGCTCCGTCCTTCTTCTTTACCAGAACGATCGGTGAACTGAACGGTGAAGCCGCTCGCTCGATCACCCCCATAGCTAGCATCGTCTCAACCTCTGCCTTGACTGTCTCCATCTTCGAATGAGGTAACGGGTACTGTTTTGTCCTTACTGGACGGTCGTCATCCAGTCGTATCTCGCACTCATCCAACGTGGTGCGCAAAGGCAAGTCAGTCAGGATGTCAGGGTAACGAACTAATAGCCTCCTAATTCCTGCATGGATCTCCGGGCTATCTGCATCAAGATGCACGTCATCTAACGTCTCTGACTGTTTCAACACTACGGTGGGTATGCCCTCGACTGTTGGTACCTCTTCCCATTCGTCTGCTTCATCCACTACTACAGCTGTGGCGATTTGAACTCTCTGATGGTACAGTTTCAGTAGGTTGGCGTGAAACAGTTTCACCTTGTTTCCAATGCGAATCTGATAATCGCACTCGTTTCGACGACTTACGACTTCGTATGGCCCCCTCCAGCTCATTTCTAGCTTGTTGTGCTTGGTTGGCAACAAAAGCAACACTTTGTCTCCTGCCTGAAATGTTCTAGGTTTCGTTTTCTTGTCGAAGTGTCTTTTCTGCCTCTCGCCTGCTTTCTTCAGACTTTCCTTCGCTAGTGCGCACGTTTCCTCGATTCTATTTCGCAGGTCCACAACATACTGACTAGCCACCTTCACTTCTTCTCCTTGACTGTCCTTCGTCCATAAATCTCTCAGTACCGACATGGGACCCCTCACTGTCTTGCCATACAGTAGCTCAAAAGGTGAAAAACCTGTGCTCTCTTGAGGTACCTCCCTGTACGCGAAGAGCAGCGCTGGTATGTACCTATCCCATGCTTTCGGTTGCTCCTTCGTCAGCTTTTTGAGCATCGACACGAGTGTACCATTGAAACGCTCCACGAGCCCGTCGCACATTGGATGGTATGGTGTTGTCGCCTTCCCATGGATTGCTAGAAGTCTATTTACCTCGGCCATCACGTTTGACATAAATTGTGTCCCTTGATCTGTTAGTATCTCTTTGGGAATTCCCACTCTTGTCCAGATCTCCCACAATGCTTCGGCAACCCTCTCAGCCTCTATGCCTTTCAGTGCTACGGCCTCAGGATACCGTGTCGCATAGTCTACCATGACTAAGATGTATTGGTTGCCTCTGTCTGACATAGGTTTTATAGGCCCCACAATATCGACTGCAACTCTCTGAAACGGTTCATCGACTAGAGGTAGTTTCTGCAGCGGAACTTTTGCTACCCTACCCCTAGGAACTGTTTTCTGGCATTCGGGACACGATTCGCAGAATCGCCTAACATCCCCGCACATTCCAGGCCAATAGAACACCCCCCATATCCTCTCACGTGTCCTCTTTCCACCCAAATGTCCGGCCATCGGAGGGTCGTGCGCCAGGCGCATCACCTCTCCTCTGAGCTTGCTAGGCACGACTAGCTGTGTTAGCTCTTCTTCTCCCTGATGGTGCAGTCTATACAAAATACCCTTCTTTTTGCAGAAGCTAACCATCGCTTTGCCTGACTTGAGTTTCGTCCCTTGCTTCTCGCACTCTCTAGCTCTAGCTAAAGTGGGATCTTCTTCCTGTAACTTGGCCAACTGATCGGGCGTCACATCGAGTTGGAATGGCTTCGGAATCGGCAGTGCTTTCTCCTGCTTCCCTTCTGCTTTGGCCTGTGCCCTGGTCTGAACGGCGGCTATCGCACACTCTAACCCATCTACAGCCACGGGACTTCGATAGCCTCCCTTGAAGGTAACCCAGTTGCCTAGAATCACATCAGGTACAACTTGCTCGATGACGATCAATTCTACTGTACCCTTCACAAAAGCCGAGTCTACTTCTACATACGCTGTAGGATACTTCCCTGACTTGACCTGATCAGCGAACATGACCTCGATCTCTCTACCGGTCATATCCTCAGGGCGCACCCACTTGGCTGCTACTGCCCCCACCTCGGCACCAGTATCTCTCAGAATCTTCACAGGCTGACCCCTGACTGTTCCCATGCTCCACGGGTTGTACGGCTGAATGGTACTAAAGCTAGCCTTAGTCATTTCCGAGTGAATCGGTCCTGAATCCGGACTGACAGTGATACGTAGCAACTGTTTCGGACTACGGCACTCCTTCGCTACGTGACCTAGCTTCCCGCACCTGAAACACTTCACAGGACGTTTCTCCCCACTAGGTTCCCTCCTCTTATCCTCTTCACCCTTGTTGCCACTGGGACCACTCCTCGCTGCCCCTACAGGTTGACTGACAGCACGATTACCCCCCTTGTATGGCACGCTACCGAACACTGGCCTGTTACTCACTGTCCGTTTCGCATCTACATGTAACTGGGCAATCTCAGCTGCTTGCTCTCCGTTCTCAGGCTGCCTCTCCCTCACAAACAGTTCTAACTCAGGGTTCATCACTGACAACAACTGTTCAGTCAGAAAGACATCAAGCACTACGCCCGCATCATCTATATCTTTCTTAGCCAAAGAAAACCATCTCTTCACTAAGACTTGTACTCTACTCAAGTACTGCGGAAAAGTCTCTGTGCCTTCTTTCCTACTCCCCCTGAACTGTTTGCGGTAGTAGTCGGCATCTCTCCTAAAACGTTTCAGAAGAGCCCCCCTAACCACTTCGAAATCAACTATCTGCTCTGGGGTTAACTTCAGATAAGTCTCTCTTGCCTCCCCTGACAACAACGGTGACAACCTAGCCGACCACGTCTCTTCCCTCCATTTCTGAGTTCTAGCTATTTGCTCAAAGTGCTGAAGGTAGCTCTCAATATCTTCTTTACCATCAAATGGTTGGACCTTGATCTTGTAGCTATCAGGCTGAACTCTATCCCTCCTACGTTGGGCTTCTAGTTCTTTCTCTTGCTCCAACTGTTGCCTAAGCCTTTCTCTGTCGTCTTCCCGGGCCTGCTCTCTAGCTGCACGCTCTTCTTGCAGACGCAACTCAACGTTTCCCCGTTCGGAGTCTATTTTCTTTTCTAAGAGCTTCAGTTCTCTAGCTTTATCTTTGCGCTCTTGCTCTCTATCTTTACGCTCCTGCTCTAGCCTCCTTTCCATCAGGGCTAACTCCTCTGCTCTTCTCTTCTCTGCTAGGGCCAACTCTTCTGCTCTTTTCTTCTCTTCGCGTTCCATCCTCCTCTCGAGCCTAGCTGTTTCTTTCGCTCTATCCCTTCGCTCTAATTCCATCTCTCTCGCCAATCTAGCAGACTCCTCCGCTAATCTAGCAGCTTCTTGCTCTCTCTTCGCCCCGTCTACTACAAAACTGGCTAGACCTGCTCCCTTCAGCCCCATGCTAGCGCCTAGCTCCTTATATCTAAGATATACCTCCATGCCAACGCTACTTTTTCCTGCACCGGCCTTAACTGCAGTAGGCGTAAGATCAGCTGCCATGCGAGTACTATGAGCGAAAGGCGTACTCACTGTGGTTTCCTCGTCCATCGGTGCCTGACGCGAAGCGGCTGCGTCGGCCTCCGTGTACTGGTCCATCGCTCGCGCCTGCTCAGCTGCTCTCCGAGTCGCAGCCCTCGTCAGCATACAGTCGCGGACTAAGAATGAAAAATGGGAAAAAATGGGTGAATAACAAATGAAACAAATAACGATTAACACATATACAAACAGTCGAACAAATGACAAGTAAACGGTAACAGGAGCCGGAGAAGTCCCTTATCGTCTAGGCCTCGACGACAAAGTTGTTTACCTCAACCCCCCGTTTGTGCACACACGCTCGGGGTGTGAACCCTTTTGCGCAGCGCAACCTCACTCCCGACCAACCACCCACTGGCCACTCATCCGACACACAAGACGACAAAGAAACAAACACTGACTTCTGGTATCTAAACAAATAACGAATAACAAATAAATCTACCCGACTATTCCCCCCTAACCTATCCTAGATCTATCCCACCGCTGCCACCAAAATGTCACGTCCCAACTGCCTCAACAGTGGTTCGACATGTGTGCTCTTTCACACGAGAAAAAAAACCCAACACCTAAATAAACTCTAAAAGACAAAACCAGAAGTAACAAGACAATTTCTTTATTTCACACACTCATTCGCACTAAAAATTAACTCCCTTTATCCCGCTTCCCAACCAACCAACCCTCAATCCCACTAATATAACCCCAAACTAATACATAAACAATTCGCTCAAAATAATAATGATAATTAAATCAAAATGGAAAATGACTAACTACAAAATGTACAAAAGAATTTACAATAATGATGTCAGGAACAGCTTACTGACAACGAAGTAAGTAGACAGTAAGCAACTGCTTTAAATCTTTATAAATGTTCAAACTTTGTTCCACTTAAACTTCAAATAGATACAACAAGTCCTTTATATTATATAAAATGAATAAGAAAATTTATCTTTTGTGCCAAATATAATTTGTAAGAAATTAACCTAAATTATTAATTAAATAATATCTGGCGAAATAATTCCCCCAGACAAAACTATACAATCACAGGGCTACTTAATCTAGTATGTAATATTACACAACAACGTTTATCAGTCAGTTCAGATTAAATGTATTTCAGTGTGCTGTAATTTATAATTTATCACATGTAAAACAATTATCGTTCCTCACAACAGATTATCATTGGTTATAGTTATTTGTTGTGTGTGGTGGAGTGTGTGTGCGTGTGCTTTATAAACGAAATAAAGTTCCTTGGGCGAATACCACAACCTTCGCAACCGAGGTCGACACACGGAAAATACGGCGTAATAGGCCGAGGCACACAAGCTTCACACCAGCAGGGTTTCAGCACACCATCAATGATCTGCTCTAGGGTTTTGGTGTTGAATTTGTTGGTACATGGCTACCAGTGGATCCTCCGGCCTGTAGACAAAGACACACAAACGACGGGACAAACACACAGGCACAGATGTTAGGCAAGGTGATTACACAGGCATAAGAAGTCCTAGACGGAGTCACAGGTCACCCGACGTTATACGTAGATAACTCAGATTTCACCGAGAATACACAGTAGGTATTCTAAACAGCTTAGAAAAGTTCCAGTTAAACAAACACTTCCAAAGTGTTCCCAAAACAGTCCTCCTCTTCCGACAATAGGCTCTTTTTCGTTGACGGTCTGATCTGTACGACCCACAGACAAAGTCACTAACTGGCACCTTGACCCAACTTGGATCTGTTGATTCTGGCTACAAAAGCGATAATGCAACTGTTACTGCTCCCTATCAAAATATACAGTGCAAGGGGTTTTATACGACTAGCTAAGAATCTTCTAGAATTTACTCGTTTAATCATAATTCATTCCCTGCACCGTTCGCGATTAGAGCACGCATTTCACACACAGAATATCGCATGGCAGCAATTAATCTTCTCAATAACAAAATAGCTAACTATGCTGTTTTCTAACATAGAGCGTTCCGCACGGGCGCAAAACATTCGCTACTTTTATTAATTATAAACCAAATTAATTTGTTCTGATTCTCTCCCCTTGACTACCGTAACTTTTAACCTCTATGTACAGGCTGATGATTAAACTATATACATAGGCGCGCGACTGCAAACTGCGTAGCGTGACAAGGACGCAGTGCTATTGAATTGGATGCGTGTTTATGTTTCTGGCATTCACCCGTCTACTAGAAAATGAGCGTCGGGATCTTTAAAGTTAGTGCCGATGGAATGCATCTGTGTGCAAGAACTTCGATTTGGGGTTATACTCTTATTCGAAATAGGTTTAGACTCAATTTTCTTCTACCACATCAACTATGTGTAAAAATAAAATAAATGAACTGAAATGAAATGAAATGAAAGAAAAGAAAAGAAAAGAAAAGAAAAGAAAAGAAAAGGAAAGAAAAGTACATAAATAAATAAATAAATAAATAGAATCATAGCAAATATAATAACCAACAGTTAACATTTTGTCTTGGGAGTTATCTTTTTAAGTTTTCGCTCAACAAAAATTGATTAGTCAAGTCAAGTCAAGTCAAGTCAACACGTCTTTATTACTGACAGTGGAGAATTTGTATAGCCAATTGCATCTCAGCAGATAAAGAATGTTTTGTCCTGGTTGCTTATAAACAAATAAAAATAAAAGTAATACAGAACATCAGACATTAACAACTTAATTATTAAAACTACATTTCCCTGACAGTTATACAACATCAGACTTTTAACTATGATCTGACACAGGGCTAGAAATTAACTTTTTTCTTTGGGGGCTACTGGGCCCCTTGATTGAAAAATTTGAGGGCCCACAAGCAACTTTCGGGGCCCAACTTGAAAAATAATGCAAACAAAAAACAAAAGAATTATTGACAATAAAATAAGTAGAAAGTACAATTTGTCTGATAATCTAAAATAAAAACAATTGAATTTCCAATTTTGCTGAGTGATGTCATTTTTATTTGCCTTTTCTTTCACTTTCAAACATTACCAACAAAAAAGGGGGAAAAAAAACACACACACACACATTCAGTGACACACATATTCCAGTGACTAGTGAGCCTGAAATGGCCATTAAACAAAATAGAAAAAAATCAAGTGAGTCTCTTGTATAATACTTTTCAGTTTTGTGACTTGTTTTAGCAACTGTATGGCGACGATATGTAGCCATACTTTCGTACTTGCAAAGATGGACATTTTGCGCTTATGTTGTGCCATAGCCTTTTGTTTATTATATTAAAAAGATATTGAAGTGTATATTAAACTTTTGAGTGCAAAATTAAAGGGTTTCCGCTTCTTTTCTCTGTTTTTTTCTTTCTGTCCAAATTTAGGGCACCGGTGTGGGATGCTTCCCTTGGCCCAAATACGAAACTGCCGAGTAGAGCTAGCTGTAGCAGACGAATTATTTTGCGGGCCAAGCGGGCCCTTAGTTTTTCAACATTCCGAGCCCGAAATCAACTTTGCGGGTTTTTGGTCCCGGGCCCCCGCTAATTTCGAGCCCTGTGACATCTGCAAACACACACACACACACACACACACACACACACACACACACACACACGTGTGTGTGTGTAGAAACGACGTTGCGATGACTGTTGTGAAAAAAACAGACATTATTTTGACACACTTTTCATTTTCTTGACATTATTTTGACATTTTCAAATTTTTGAAGCTAAACCTAACCTAACCCCTAACTCTAACCCTAACCCTTAACCTAACCCTAAGCCTAAAACAGCTGTAACTCTACCGGAACCCTATTTTGACGTCAAAATAGGGCAGCCTTCCAAAAAAGTCAAAAGAAACCATGTGGAGTTTCATGAGTGTGTCACTGTAACGTCGTTTCTACATGCCCACACGCACACACACACCCACACACACACACACACACACACACACACACACACGCACATAATTATAAATATATACCCCCACACAATGCAAAAGTATAGAAAGTTTTATTTGACCATCCCAGAAAAAAAGGGGTAGAGACTTAAATTAGCACTGGGCCACCCGAGGAGTCCTACTGCTCAGATAGGTAGGGAAAAAAAATAATGGTCACTTTACGATTCGGACCCGAGTCATGAGCTCTACCGCTGAGTTACGGTGGTGGGTGGGCGAATTTTTTTGTAAATGTTTGTATTATTTTTATTCTTTTTTTTTTGGGGGGGGGGGTGGGTGGGGAGGGGTGGGGAGTGGGGATGGAATAAATAAAAGATTTTTGTAAAACACAATGAGTAACTTGGTTCACCTAAAGATAAAGAACTGCAGCAATAATAATAATAATAATAATAATAATAATAATAATAATAATAATAATAATAATAATAATAATAATAATAATAATAATAATAAAAATAATAATAATAATAATAATAATAATAATAATAATAATAATAATAATAATAATAATAATAATAATAATAATTATTATAATAATAATAATAATAATAATAATAATAATAATAATAATAATAATAATAATAATGTATTTATAAAGCGCGTCGATTCCAGACAACTATTAGGCCTACAATGATAGCATCTTACTGGAAGCGACCTTCGGAGGATTACAACAAAGAAATTAAATGCATCCGAATTTAACCGGCAATTTATTTATTTATTTATTTATTTAATCGTTCTTATATAGCGCTTTTCCAGCTCAAGAGCTGCTCAAAGCGCTGGCCGATACAGGATCTAACTCAAGGCGCCCGAGACGCCCACCCGCAGCCTTTGGGCGCATGGTCTGACGCCCGGACAACTGAGCACAATCCTGGGCAGCCAGGGATGGGGGAGAAGGACCTAGGTGCATGCTGGGTGTTTTCTTGTCACCGGCACTCACCCGTCTAGGACATGAGCGTCAGGATCTTTAAAGTCCGTTATGATGGAATGTATGCGATACAGACTAGACCTCGGTTTATACTCTCATCCGAAGGAGTAGGAAAACAGGAGTAAAGTGTCTTTCCCAGGGACACAACACAATGGCCCGGCCAGGGCTCGAACCCGGGACCTTCCGATCCGCAAGCCGAAGCACTACCATTAGACCACAGTGCCTCCAATATTATGTTGTTGTTGTTTTGTTTTTTGTTGTTGTTGTTGTTTTTTTTGTTTTAATATAGTTTTCTTTCTTAAAGACTGAGGAAACTGGAGGAAAAGAAGAGAGATAAAATAAACCATTATTAAGCCTTGTTTATCCAATCTTCAAATATTATTAACACACGGACAATACCGATTCCGATATATCTTCTAAAACAATTAAAAAAACTGTGGGTTGTATTAATAAGGTAAGCTTTATTGTGAGCGTTAGGTTAGCAAAAAGTTGAATTAATTGCCCAGTAGCTCGACTTATTTGAATATTTATTGGTGGTTGTTTTGTGTGTGTGTGTTTGTAGGTGTGTGTGTATGTGCGCGTACGTGAGTGTGTGCGTCTTATCATTTCGATGGAGTAGACGTTAATTTAAAAACCAACCATCTTATTAAAGTTCTTCTTTGCGCCCCCAAAATATTTTTTTTAAGTACGGTGTGTAAAAAACAAATTATATATATAGGTGTGTATGTGTTGGTGTGTGCTTGTTTTTCGCAGTGTACAACATTGAAAGACAATAACAATCACACAATACAGTCAGTACAAAATAAAACATCAATTCATAAATAAATAAATAAACAATTACAAAAAACATCTATTAGTATTATTATTATTATTATTATTATTATTATTATTATTATTATTATTATTATTATTATTATTGTTATTATTATTATTATTATTATTATTATTATTATTATTCACTGACCTCCAATTTCTCAAACTTTTTTCGAAGTGCAGAAACGGGTTCTCAAGCGTGTCTAGAGAAAGTATTTCACAACGGGAGCCAGAGGGAGTCCGCCAGTTTGACGAGCTCCGGGAAAATCCAGGAGAATTTATGTGGCGCTGCAATGTAACCACGCGACACAGTTTACCCGAGTCTCTCGGCAGGGGTTAGGGAGGGGTATGAGGGTGTGTGTGTGTGTGTGTTAATATTAAATAAGGTACTAGAGGAGGTAAGCAGCAAGATTCGGTGAGTCTCAGCTAATGCAGCGGCGTTGAGGTAAGCTATATCGTCATCACAGCGATAACTATACGAACACATTGTAATGCTACCTACACCCGTGTCAATTGTATGGCGACCTTGTTCCAGAAAATAAATAGGTGGTGGTAGAGAAAGTGATAGTGGACGGTATCAGATCCGGTATATGGGGAGTGGGAAAAATACGAGAGTGAGGGAAGAAAGGAGAGAGAGATGGAGAGGGAAAGAGACAGAGAGAGAGGAAGGGAGAAAGAGAGGGAGGGAGACAGATACAGAAAGAGATAGAGGGAGCGACCGATACAGAGAGACAGAAAGGGACAGAGGGAGAAGAGAGAGACATAGATAGAAAGAGAGAGAGAGATGGATAGAGAAAGAGACAGAGAGAGAGAAAGAGAGGGAGGGAGAAAGACAGAAAGAGATAGAGTGAGCGACCGATACAGAAAGAGAGATAGAAAGGGACAGAGGGAGGAGAGAGAGAGACATAGATTGAAAGAGAGAGAGAGAGAGAGAGAGAGAGAGAGAGAGAGAGAGAGAGAGAGAGAGAGAGAGAGAGAGAGAGAGAGAGAGAGAGAGACTCAGCAGACTTAGACATTTTTTTTTTAATTCACAACAACGATACAGATTTTAGGCGGGAACCTAATGTTACAATCCTTCCTCGTATCATTACATTACATTACATTACATGACTATTGCTTTAGGTCCAGCGGACTCTTCCGAGTTCCTCGTATCATTCACATACTCACAATCTGCCATTTTCAGTCAAATATTCCAACGACAAGACAAATAGCAATAACAACGCGACAAAACAAATACCGGTAAGAACTAGTACGCAGCGTACAAAAAGCTATATGACAGTCAATATTGGGGTTGCAATTATTGCACAATACATAACAACCAACCCAATGTATATCAAATAATCAGGTGGTACAATTACACATACATTCTAAGAGGCATCAAATGCAAATCAAATAATCAAGTAGCACATTGCAAAACAGTAAAAAGAAATCAGTGGTTACAAAAATCAGAGAGAGAGGAGAGAGAAAGAGAGGAGAGAGAAAGAGAGAGAGAAAGAGAGAGAGAGAGAGAGAGAGAGAGAGAGAGAGAGAGAGAGAGAGAGAGAGAGAGAGAGAGAGAGAGAGAGAGAGAGAGAGAGAGAGAGAGAGAGAGGAGAAGTCAGTATTCAAAAGTGCATGAAGTTTGACCAGTAATTTGAAAATGAACTTTTCACATTTCAACCTAAAAAATACAAGATGGCAAGCCATTGAAGTGTATTTCCAGACATTGACACGCGTAGTCCCAAAACCAAGCATGTTCCAAAGTGTTCCTTTTCTTGTTTTAGGACTCCAAAGTACGATCTCAACTATCTGCAAGAAACAAAATCATCAAAATCGGTAAGCCAATTTTTAGAAACAGCACAAAACGTTGTTTTTTTTTTTGTTTTTTTAATGGTGAAGCACATTGGCCTTGACCTTTGAGAAAGTAGGCCTACGAATGATCCAACATGCATAGCAGTGGTTAAAGTATGCACGAAGTACAAATTATGCATATTGGTTTAGTTATTCTTGAGATAAGGCCAACGGTGTGTTTTGAACAAAAAAAGTGTCCAAACTAGTTCCAGTTATCCGCCAAAAAGGGCCATCACCGAAGTCGAACGAAGCTTTCCGAGTCGAGCGAAGCTATCCGATTTTGCAGGCCTAATAATTTAGCTAGTGACGCTTCTTCGCTGCGCGGTGACTGACTAATAATATGTGTCTACTTGATTCGCGGCAAGAAATGGGGAATGCTATTATTAGCGTACTGCTGAGAACTAACAAAAGCAAAGCAAGGGATGCAACTAGTAAATATGGTCGATAATAATTATACTCATCTTAACAACGTACATCATTGCGAAATGCTAGTCTGTGTAAATCTAACAGAATAGGAGTACTTCCTAAATAGCTGTCAACATGTATTTTGTACCGCTTTTTAGGGGAAGCAACTCTCATTGACCTACTTTCGGTTTATTTAGGCGTACTGTCAACATGTATTTTGTACCGCTTTTCAGGGGAAGCAACTCTACTTTCGGTTTATTTAGGGATAATGCCTATTAGAAGCAACAGCGACCGTTTTTAATGTTTAACTAGTCTGTTTGACTAGTCATAGTAATGCAAGCATCATTTCGTAACACATCGGAGAGATTCGTTCGATTCGGTGATTGCCTTTTTCGGCGACTGACTGGAAAAGGGAAACCACTAACGTAGGTAATGTTCCTATGAAGTTTGGACAAAATCCATTGAAATGTTTTTTTAGATGTGGCTTCCAACCGACAGACAGACAGACGGACAGACAGACAGACAGACGAACCAACCACCGACAGACTGACATGTAGATCGTTGTGATTCCCGACTGTTTCAAGGTATTTGACGATAAGTCTATAAATACCCCCAAAACAAGCTAGGGGAAACAAAACAGCAGGTGCAAAAAAGTGGCTTTATTCTATTATACTATATTGTGCATTGCATGCACGATGTTGATATCTTATACCTAATACCCCGCTGTTGATATCTTATACCTAATACCCCGCTGTTGATATCTTATACCTAATACCCCGTATCTGAAAATCTCCCTGATTTCCCATAAAAGACAGTGAGATTTCTGTGAACGTCCCATGGCCCGACTGGACGCACGAATGACAGAGCGCGCACCATGTTATTAGCGATAATTCTGATAGACAAACATACCAACAGGCAGCAAGACTCTCTCTCTCTCTCTCTCTCTCTCTCTCTCTCTCTCTCTCTCTCTCTCTCTCTCTGTGTATGCTGCATGGTATTTTAATAATAATAATAATAATAATAATAATAATAATAATAATAATAATAATAATAATAATAATAATAATAATAAAGTAGGCTTATATAGCGCGATACCTCAGCTCAGGGCTGGGCTCAACGTTCTTAACATAGGATATATCTCTAGAACAAACATAAACAATAAAACAAGGTATGAAAGCACTCACACCAACCGTACTCGCAAAGGCATGCAAGCGAACAACAACAAATGCAATACACTACACATGCATAATCAAACAAAAAAGAAAAAATATTAATACAATGGCATATTAGATAATAATAAGATTCACCATACAAATTTAAAATATAATTACAAATTTGTTACATCTAATAATGGTTAATTAATACAATGATCGGATAAAAATGACAAAACCCGCCTCCTCAATATTGCAAAACAAATATTATCAATAGCATAATGTAGAAACTAATCCAAAATAATTATATAAAAATAATTAGATACTCAGATATAAATGTACAGACTATTTACATGTTAAGCCATGGACGGCACCCACCGGCATCCGTCATCGGTCGGAGGGTAAGAGTCAATCAGGATAATACAGTTTGAAGCGATGGCTCATGAGTGCGTTTTTGAAGGCCTGGGTGGTCGGTATGTTGCGGATGTGTGATGGGAGAGAATTCCATTGTTTGGGAGCGCAAAAAGAGAAAGATCGTCTTATATGCGTGTCTTGGGAATAGAAAGAATGCGCGCATCTGCAGAGGAGCGAAGCTGTCGAGAGGGTGAGTAGACAGTTAGAAGATCAGTAAGACAGGAGGGGCAGGAGTCAGAGAAGAAGTTGTGGCAGAGAGTTGACAGTTTGTAGTCGATGCGGGCTTAAACAGGGAGCCAGTGAAGAGAGTGGAAAAGTGGAGTGATGTGATGGCGTTTTTTTGCCTTAAGAACTAACCTAGCAGCAGACTTTTGGACCCTTTGCAGTTTATCAATAAAGTGTTTAGGTGAACCTGACAAAAGAGAGTTGCAATAGTCTAGACGAGAGAGAACGATGGCACAGACTAATAATGTGTTTTGTAGCACAAATAGTGAGGTAATGGCGGATGGATCTGGCGAATGGCGGTGTAAGCAGAGCGACAGATGTGAGAGATGTGATTGTTGAGGGACATGTCATCGGAGAGAATGTAGCCAAGATTCCTAGCAGAGGGAGAGAACTGTATGTCAGAGCAGCCTACTTGAAGAGAAGTGGGGAGAGACGAGGCAAAGGATGATTTGTGATTGTGGATAAGGAGTGCTTCTGTCTTGTCGTCATTCAACCTCAGCCTATATTGTTATTCGTTTTGTCTTGCCAAGCATGGTTGAAAATCGGAGAATGTGCGCGTGAATGATACGAAGAACCATTGTAAGCGTAAGCTCCCGTCTAAAATCTATATCCTTGTTGTCAATAACATGCCTATGTGTGAGTGTGAGTGTGTGTGTGTATCTCTCTCCTGCTCTCTCTCTCTCTCTCTCTCTCTCCCTCGCTCCCTTTTTTCTCTCTCTTCCCCCCCCTCCCTCTCTCTCTCTTGCTCTCTCTCACTCTCTCAGACACTCACGCACACACACACACACAAACACGCACACACACATTCATCTATCTCCCCATTATGCTTACACACCCCAAGAGCTACTTTAGGTGCTAACGTGACCACAAACAAAATATAATACAGAAAATGCAAGACGTCAAGCTGAATGACTGCTGAACATCTTGGGGGTGAAGAGAAGGCTTGCAAGGTAATTTTTGGGCTGGTTGGTTAGTTGGTTGGTTGGTTGGTTTTTAAAAAAAGAATTTTTTTTTTAATTTTGTATCGTCTTCTTCATTGATATGATAAGACGCACGCACGGCATCACATACATTCGCGCCACATACATATATACATACCTATCCTATCCTATCCCGTAACTCGGAGGTCGTAGGGGCACCACAGAAGATCGTTTAACCAGCGTACTCCATCTTTCCCTGTCTTCAGCAACCCTGATGGCTTCGCTCAGTGTCAAACATACAAAACATACAATATACATACCTATGCTATCCTGTCCTATCCCGTAACTCGGAGGTCGTAGGGGCACCACAGAGTTTCGTTTAACCAGCGTACTCCATCTTTCCCTGTCCTCAGCAACCCTGATTGTTTCGCTGAGTGTCAAACCAGTCCATTCTCGAATGTTGTCTTCCCACTTCTTTTTCGGTCTCCCTCTTCTTCTACCTCCTTGCACTGTGCCTTGCAGGATGGTCTTTGCAAGACCTGATGATCTGGTGACGTGGCCATACCATCGGAGTTTCCTTTTTTTCACCACTGTGAGCAGGTCATCGTGTTGTCCAATGGCTTGTGTAATGGTCTGTCGGACTTCGTCGTTGGTGATGTGCTGTGTATAGGAAATGCCCAGAAGTCTTCTGTAGCACCTCATCTCCATGCTTTGTATTCTTCGTTGGAGATCTGCTGTGAGGGTCCATGTTTCGCAAGCATTTAGGAAGATGGAGATGACAAGGGAACGCAGCAGCCTTACCTATATTAACATCAGTTGGCAAAAATGGACGGAAACGGATGCATTGAAGTATTATATATTTCAATTGAATTCAACTCAATTCAACAAATCTTTATTACCATCAAATATAACTTATTTATTATATATAATATTATTTATTTAATCGTTCTTATATAGCGCTTTTTCAGCTCAAGAGCTGCTCAAAGCGCTGGCCGATACAGGATCTAACTCAAGCCGCCAGAGGCGCCAACGTGCCGCCTTTGGGCGCATCGTAATAACGCTCCAGACAACTGAGCACAATCCTGGGCAGCCAGGGATAGGGGAGAAGGATATAGGTGCATGCTGGGTGTGTTCTTGTCACCGGCACTCATCCGTCTTGGACATGAGCGTCAGGGTCTTTAAAGTCCGTTATTATAAAATGTATGCGACACAGACTAGACCTCGGTTTATACTCTCATCCGAAGGAGTGGGAAACGGGAGTAAAGTCTCTTTCCCAAGGACACAACACAATGCCCCGGCCTGGGCTCGAACCCGGGACCTTCAGATCCGCAAGCCAAAGCTCTACCATTAGGCTACCGTGCCTCCCTTTAATTTATTTAAACGACGCCCGTATCGTTATTGTTTGAGAATTAATACTTGAAGCACTTTGCGGCCCAATCAGTATAAGGAATCCAAAATGGGAAGGAATCCAACAAAAGTTCACCTAGTGCCATTAGTTATCAAACTGTGTGAGTAATATTTGTGATCACCAAAATAATTACTTTTTCACCACTTTTTAATCACAAAAGGGTATGCTCTATTAGCCATAATCGAACCTGCATCGGCCCGGGCCCAGGCGTAAATACCGAAATGCCATCGCCTTGAAACACTAAGCCACTCCGGTCAGGAAGACCTGAATTTAAGCTGTAGTCACGTGTCTGTTTGTCGTACATAATACCCCTATCTTATTGTGTGATATCGATCAAGTATGAAAGTTCAACAATCCGGGAGTTCAAGCAAAGTCCAATGACAAAAGACTTAAGTTTTGTGTAAACACACTTTTAATCGTTCGTTTGCGTGCATGATATTACTTAATATCGTTCGTTTGCGTGCATAATATCTATTAATAATCATGAAAAACTAAGCCGTTAAACTTCTTTAGCACAGATTTAAACACAAGATACGGTGGATTTAAAAAAAACCACAACAAAGAATTCGCTTCTCGTTTTCCTTATAACATTAACATAATGTTAACATAATCATTGGAAACTTTTGATTGTGCAGGCGAAAACAGTGCCTTTTGACTGCGCTCGACTACTTCGTGTTGGCCAGTGTGTAATATGAGCCATTCTATTTAAGTAAAATAGGGTCGCACTAGAAACCCTGCAGCTAGTTTATGTTTCTGCTCCAAGTCATAAGCAACAAGTCTCGATGCTATCACGCCCTGTACCCTTTTTATCATTGGCTAGTCGCATCAAACAGGACTTTTCAGTTTTGCTGTCAATGATTTCAATCTTGAGCCACGGGGTAACAACTATTTTTGAGTTTGCAATGGCGTGCTTTGACAGTGTATTGAAGATACGAGTCTTTAGTTTTGGGTAAAATAATAATAATAATAAAAAAAAATAAAAATAATAATAATAATAATAATAATAATAATAATAATAATAATAATAATAATAATAATAATAATAATAATAATAATAATAATAATAACAACAACAACAACAACAAAACAACAACAACAATTATTTTTATTATTATTATTATTATTATTATTATTATTATTATTATTATTATTATTATTATTATTATTATTATTTATTTATTTATTTATTTATTTATTTATTTATTTATTTATTTATTTATTTATTTATTTTTTAAAGCGTCATTCCAAATTAAAAAGTTTGCTCAAAGCGCTCACACGCATACATTCTGACAAGCACTCGCTATTCAGAGACTGCGCAGTACATTAAAACATTGAACACAAATACAAATACATTCGTGGAAATGTGGATGTTGATATTGATATCGATGTAAACAGTAAACAGTAAACAGTAAACAGTAAACAGTAAACTTTATTGTCCAAATCTTTACAAAGTGGAAAAATGGCTTCCAGCGCCCAAGAAACAACAGAAAGACAAGAAGACAAAATGCCGTCACCCCACACACACACACACACACCTACGCACACACACACACACACCCATCACAACATCCCCATCACAACATCCCCATCACAACATCCCCATCACAACATCCCCCCAACTCAACATCCATACACGTGAACGCAAGCACGCGCCCACCCCTGCCACGCCACACCCCCCCCCCCCCTCCACACAGACACACCGCCACACCCAACAACAGCACCCGCACGCGCACAAACAAACCACTCATGCTACAACCCATCACTACATTGACAGTAATATATTCCATTTGTCCATCTTCATCCACCCCCACCCCCCCCCCCCCCCCAAACTCATCACCACAGTTCTTTTTCCACACTTGGAACCGATGTGGGGCCCAACTGGCCACAGCACGGAGAGAATGTCCCTGATGTCTAGTGGTGTTGATTGTACACCCTGATGGCAGTGGGCACAAAAGAGTTCTTGTAGCGCTCTGTTCTGGCCTTCACACTGCGAAATCTCTCTGACGTACCCCGAGTCGACTGGTGTGAGGCGAACTCGTTGTGAAGGGGGTGGGTGGGGTCTGCCATGACGGCCCTGACACGCCTCAGCACCTTCATTTCGTACAATGTTATGAGATCAGTGACTGGGGCCCCAATCACGCTGCTGGAAGTCTTGGTCAACTTCATCAGCCTGTTTAAATCACATGCTTTCAGGCTGCCCTGAAAGCACAGGCTGTTAAACGTGATGATGCTCTGCACTACGCCCTGAAAGAAGGTCTGCAGGACAGCCTTCTGGACGTCGAACGACCGCAGTTTCTTGAGGAAGTGGATACGCTGGTTGCCTTTCTTCACCAGCAGTGTCGTGTTCTCCGTCCAGTCTAGCTTGTTGTCCAGGATGGTTCCCAGATACTTGTACTGGGTCACAACCTCTACTTGCTCGTTGTTTATCAGCAGGGGGGCATGGGCGGCTGGACCTCTTCTGAAGTCGACTATCATTTCTTTAGTCTTACTGACGTTCAATCTATTTCATAGTTAAACTATTTTACATCACTACAGTATGTAGGCACTGACCCAAAAAATAAAGAAAGAAAGGGTAAAAAAAAAACGATTATAAGGAAGACTTCCGTCGCCAGCTTTGGTTGAGGTTTCATCAGCGTTGAAATTCGAAACTGTTCTTCGTGAACAAAAGAGATTATGCCTCAAACATGTAAACACTGTGAAATCATACTATCCACAATGTCAAGAGGTTCTCGTATAGATTCCCCAGGACAGCAAAAGACTCAAGGTTGTTGTGACTGGTTACAGAAAGTGGCAGTGCAGTACCCATGAACCCTTGCGTGCCTGCACAAATGATCAAACAGACGGGAGGTTTCGGTTGATATGATAAGGTGACCAGAACGCTACGAGTGTGAAGGACGGGCTTAGTGCAGTGTCATACGGAGATCCCAGACTAGCTGCATTACTACTACTACTACTACTTTTGAGGCTCAAAGCGCGGCGATCTGTACCAACATACCCGCTCACGTGTTTCACTCACACACACAAAGTAAACACACATCCATCAATCAAACCTATGGTGTAAACAAGGCAGAAAGATCGCTATTAGAAGACGGAAAGTATTCGAATTTTTATTTTTGAAATTCTTAGATTGACTGCATTCCAATACCATTAGCGGTATTGATTGATTGATTGATTGATTGTTGCTTTAGGTCCAGCGGACTCTTCCGAGCCAAATCAGGACCGGACAACCCCCAATCCGCATAAAAGATCTGCCGAAACAACCCTAATGGGAAAATTGAATGCCCTCCACCGGCCAGTCACTTTACAATAAAGACATCCCACGCAGGGGACGGCTGAGGCTTTACCCCAACTACTCGAACCCCCGGTTACAAAAACAAAATACAATACAAACATCATTATAAATCATCAACAAAACACATACATATAAAATGCCTATAGTGCGAAATAATAACATCATCGGAAGCCTAGTGACCACCCGGCAGAAAGCGTCCAACACTCCCAAGCTGATCCAACAGACCTCATACACAAACAAGGAGTCTTGTCCAGGAAGAGTTTTCAAGAAAAAAGGTAGGTCATTGATCTAGCGAAGAAGAAGATAGTATAGCAGAGTGATAGGACAGATCAGGAATGGGAAAGAGCAAATGAGGAAGACAGCGACAGTGGGAATTTAAAGCACTAAATTTCCAGAAAGTGGGGATACTATTTATACTGAAACCCCCGGCACTCCAACGGGGGTACTGTTGCCGCAGTCAATCAGTCATGCCTACAAAGGCAAGACAGGTTTTCAACTGGGGCTTTCACTTTTCCCTTTATAGGTTAGAACAATCTACAGTGGCAAGATTGCTCATGACCCCAAGGGGTCTTAGCGGTATAGAAATAATAATAATAATACTATTAATTTTAAAAAAAAAGATAATAACAATAATAATAATAATAATAATAATAATAATAATAATAATAATAATAATAATAATTAAAATACTACCACTACTACTACTACTACTACTACTACTACTACTACTAAATTAAAATACTACTACTACTACTACTACTACTACTACTACTACTAATAATAATAATAATAATAATAATAATAATAATAAATGCTATATACACGCTTCTTTCCTCATATAAAAAAAGATAATAATAATAACAACAACAACAACAACAACAACAATAATAATAATAATAATAATAATAATAATAATAATAATAATAATAATAATAATAATAATAATAATAATAATAATAATAATAGACGCTATATACACGCTTTTTTGCGGCAAATAAAAAATAAATTTAATTTTAGCTCGACCCCTCCCCCCCCCCTCGCCCTCCTCCTCTCCCTTCTCCCTCTATTTGTACCATCCATCACCACCCCTACTGTAACAAGCAGACCCGTTTACCCCGCACTATTTGAGCTTTTGCTTGTTTAGCAGTAGTAAAACTTAGAAGGTTATTGTAGTCTATAGCAGACGATTAGGGTATAACTGATGTGTACACACACACTGCGAACTGACGCGAGCCGTTTAGTGACATCATCGCCATCGCGGCCTACGATGGTGTTTTGAACTTTATATCCACTTAGATTGTTTCATCCAATCAGGACACAGGTAGAGTGGTTAGAACCAGTTCTGGCTGATTCAGTCAAAGCCAAGTATAGGGTCAGTTGTGTGGAAAGCTCTGAGCAGTACACAGCTACACTCGAGCAGAGAAATATCTCCACTGATAGAACAGGGAAGCAGTGCTTGTTGAATATTTGACTTCAATCAAGTAGCCACGGGCCTGACATTGTCGAACAGGTAAATGAACATACTTCTGTTTCATCGTGATGTATTTATATTATTGTTGAAATTATGTTTGTGGAATTTGCTATGCATAGATTTGAATTGTTAGTCCGGCTTTGCCTTACCACGTGGAGAAGCTGACCACGTGTCAAGCATGACCGGGTTTGACGCCATGTTGTATACCTGACGGAACCACTGTCGTTGAACCTATATGTATGCTTGCAGACCAGTGGCTATACCAGTGAATGTTTATAATATTATGAATTCTTTATGTGTATAGTTAGCCATGATTTATATTTATGTATGTATAGGAAATTAGAGTGGAGATTCCAGTGGACCACCTACTTAGCAGAATGTTCGTTGCTTATGTATAGAGATGTGGAGCTATCACTGAGGGCTACTTTGGCTTTCAGTGAGACGCTCTGCACAGACCTATTATTCAGGGTTGTGCAGAATTTCGTCTCATATGTTACAGACGAGCAGGCGGGATATCGTGAGCCCAACTCAGCAAAGAATAGAACCTAATCTACGATTCGAGTTGGCTGCCGAGGCATCTACAGCATCGAGCACAGATAGCCCACCCGTCGAACACAAGCAACGACAACACAGAGTGTCGTAGAAGCTACCTCAACGCAGCGCTTCAACCACGAAACCAATCAGTTAAGTGCCCAGGAAACAGTGCACTAAAACTATCAAAAGGACCACAGTAGTCCACTCTTCATGGGGTGGTATTCATGACCGTTGGTTAAGGCTTAACCAATGTTGGTAAAATTAACGACGTTGGTTAAGCTGGAAATTTTAAATTCATGAGGCCTTAGCAGAGTTAACGACGGTTGCTAACCATGGTTATTTTAACGGAGGGGGGACCACCCGATAACCAATGGAACACTGGTTAAAAATGGCGGCCATCGTTTGGTGGCAACTTCGACAGAGACGAGCTCCGAGGAGAGAGAGAGTATTTCGCGACAGAAGTAATCCACTTGACCAATTTGATGATGTGGAACTGGTATCAAAATTTCGTTTTCGTCGGCATGATATCATCACGTTAACGAACGCGGTAGACAGACTGAAACTGTGTGATCGGCAATGCGTTTTGTCACCACTTTTACATGTGTTTCTCACTCTTTGTTTTTATGATTCTGGCACCTTTAATAATCTGTCATATTAATAAAACGGGTTAATATTATTATTATTAAAATATTGTTGTTGGATTTTGACTGGTGATGTGTAGGCTTATTGTGCATCTGTATAGTTTATACTCGTAGGGTAATGCAACCCTACGAAATAAAGACAACATTTCAAGTTCCAAACTACCCAGAAACGGCAGAAATTGACACCTCAGTCTAAAAACAAAATGTAGGCCTAACATTACAAACTACAAAGTGATCAAAAGTGATTTCTCTCCTTTCACCCCAACAAAAAGCTCGCTCTCCTTGCTCACTATGATATCCAGCATGCTGTCGGTAGGCTTGCTAATCACGCCACCATTGCCAGACTTTAATCGTGCGGCTGCACGATTCCGATGGTCTTTTTTAAGGTTATAAAACTTCTCCCTCACGTCTTCGGCTGTTCGCTTCGCACCACCAACTGCAGTCACTCTTTCGGCGATTTTTTTTCCAGCAGTCTATTTTAGGCGGTTCGTGACATCAGTTGATAAACTTGCCATCAGTATATGTTTAAATTCTATAACGTTCTCAAGGAGAACATTAGTTTCAGTGTACGAAAAAATTGCTTTTCTCTTTGCCATTGCCACAGCCATTTTCATAGGCCTATTTTGTTGACGAAAGAAGGAAAACAGCTGCTTGAATTATGCCCCCTTACGGATATTCCCGCACAGCCCAAAAATAGCCTTGGTTACGTACCAATGGGTGGACACTCGCTCATGAATAGCGATCTGCTAAACGATGGTTAACGATACCATTGTTGGTTACAAAACCAATGTTGGTAACGTTAACCATCGCCTATAATTTAACGGGTCATGAATTCCACCCATGAACGCTAGTAGCCAGTGCCCTATGAAGAAAGAGTAGCTGCCTAGACTATCAGCGAACGAACCATTCACATTGACAATTGAACTTTTAAGTTAGATTCGTACTTCGAAGATCGTGTATAGAGTAGAAGAAATAAATGTGTGATTTTGACTGTTATCAAGTGGCTGGACTACTTATGATTCATAGCCGTGTGAAAGCTAGTGTGACAGTGATCTTTTACCATTTTTGTATCTATCTCTGTACCCCAGCCTTAACACAGACCGAGCTAAACAAATAAATGTATTAAAGTAATTCACCGGGTGACTCAGTAGCGGTCCTCATAGAATAAGACGTGAGGGTTACAGCATTCCATTGTGCAGAGCCCAGCAACAATTAAAAAAACCGTCACACCTACCACACACTCACCCTTATTTATTCCGTAACTACCCTTTATAGTCTAAAATCATTTTAATACAAACAAATCCCCCAATCGCCATATCAGGCTTAAAGCGCGGCGATCACTACCAACATATGCGCACAAATGTTTCACCCACTCTCACAATCACGTACGACAAAAAACACACCTCACTTTTAACATGTGGTGTAAAGGCAGGGAGATCGCTATTAGAGGGCGAACGGAAAGGAACTCGTTTTTTTTTAATATTTTGGAATATTTTGATTGACTGCATCCAAAAACTATTATAATTGAAGGGATCGAGGAAACCGGAATACCCGGGAAAAAAAAAACACCCAAAGTTCAAAGAACCAAAGGTGTAAAGGTTGACCTTAAATGTCTCATGCCTGTGTCACTATAGTGTGTCCCTTGCAGGAATGGAACCCGCGACGGTCGGCATAGGAAACCAACGCGTAACCACCTGCGTCATCATACTCCACCCCCACCCCCACTCTCACCCTCCCCTCCCTAGCCTTGTTGGCCTATTTTCCCTAAGTCGTTCATTCGTACCGTTCATGCGAAACAAACCCTCAGGTACATCTAACAAGGGAATGTTGCTACAGCGTGGTACTAGTACTACAGGCGCTACCGTTTCGCGGTTAAGCAGAAACCAGCCTAGCGAGTATACATGGGTATGGGTGACCTTCTAAGGTGGAGAGAAATTCAACCAAAAAAAAAGCGTCGCAGGACGTCCACAGCAACTAAGCTTACATTTGAATATCTTACCAAGAGAAGTGGGCGCCTAGGTCGGCTTGAAATAGATCCTATATCGGCCAGCGCCTTGAGCAGCTCTTGAGCTGGAAAAAAAAGTACTATTTCAGAAGGATTAAATAAATTTACACACTTTTTTTCTCTCTTCAATTTAAAGGTTTGGTAAAAAAAAAGTGTTAACGTAACCTTTCGCTCTTTTGAGGAGAGAGGCGTTTAGGATATCCGTTTCCTCTAGGCCAGCTTAATGAGGGCGGTGCATTTCTCCTCTCCCTCGCTGTTTTACCTTCCGCGGTTCTAAAACAGATCAAGATACCCGATCACAGCTGGGTGGACTTGGGAGCGTCGTGCCCTTATTCAATTCTTGTGTTTCTTCTTTTCGGGTTTTTTTCATTGTCGTTTGGTGGTTGCTTTCCAGAGGGGGTCCCCCTTCCAAGTACTAACCAGCCCCGATGTGGCTTATCCTGGCTGAAACAGTGCTAGCCTGTAACCATTCCACTAAACCGTTGCGCCAACCTTACAGAGGGAAGTGTTCTACAAATAATCGTATATTGCATTGTTCGTTTTTTTTTGTGTGTGTGTGTGTTTGTTTAACTATAACAGGCGTCAACCGGTTGGTCGCAGTTCTAAACATTGAACTTAAGGGTTAGATTGGGTTACGGAAGAACGAGAGAGAGATAGCCTATCTAGTTACCCCCAACCCCCCCCCCCCCCAGCCCACCCGACCCCCCCCCCCCCCCGCACTCCAAAACAAGAGTTAGGGCTTAGAGATCAAGGAAGAAAATGGATTGGAGAACACGATGAGATACTCACGGTGGTAAAGAAACGGAAACTACGATGGTGTGGCCACGTCACCAGAGAATCAAGCCTTGCGAACACCATCCTGCAAGGCACGGGGCAAGGAGGCAGACGAAGAGGGAGACAGAAAAAGAGGTGGGACGGCAACATTTCGACAATGGACTGGCTTGACAATGAGAGAAGGTATGAGGGCTGTTGAGGACAGAGAAAGATGGAGTACGCTGGTTAAACGATCATCTGTGGTTTCCCAATGATTTTCGAGTTACGTGATAGGATAGGATAGGATAGGATAGGAAAAAGATGAGATAAGATTAGAGATAATATGAAATAATAAATATGTTTGTTTCATAATGTATTTTATTTGAAATGTGTGTAGCGACAGAACCATCAACAAAATAGTGTTGGCCGCTTAAAGGAAGAAGAAGCGTGTGTTTGTTTGGACTTTCTATTAATATTCTTTCATCTGTTTGTTTGTTTGTTTGTTTGGTTGCTCGTTTGGTTGGTTGGTTGTTTGCTTTGTTGATTATTTGGTCTGTTGGTTGTTTATTTGTTTGATTGTTTCTGTTGTTTTATTTTCGTGGTTTTAAAAAAATTATGTTATTGGACAATAATGTTGTCTTGTAGTATGGCATGGTAAGATATGGTAGAAAGTCGGCAGACAATGGGATCCTTCTTCTCTATTAAAAATCATGACAGCCGCTGTGACTCAGAAAGAGATGAAAGATGAAGATTTAACAAATGTTATTTTACTGGGCGATTTGAATTATTCAGAAATAAACTAGATGAATGGGTTTTGTAATAAAGGCGATGCCCATACTACTAAGCGTTTTTATGACACTGTGCAGCAAAATTATTTGTTTCAGTTGATAGATAAACCTACTCATTTAAAAGCTTTACAGACTCCAATACTAATTGTTTGATCCTTTCCAAGCATCACACATTTAAAGTACCGTTTACCTGTGGGTAAGAGTCATCAACATAGTTGAAAATCCTATCTTAGCACAACAAGCAGATACAGTTAAAAATACATTATGGACAAGGCTGATTTTCATGGAATGATGGAGTATTCTGGGTCTTACTCGCTGGGGGGGGGGGAATTGTTCATAATGGCTTGTCTGTGGATCTGGGGTGGTGTGTGTGTGGGGGGGAGGGGGGTGGATCTGGGGTGGTGTGTGTGTGGGGGGGAGGGGGGTGACAGAAGGAAAGATACAGGAGGCAATGGGTAAATTTATTTTGCTGGAAAGAAAAAATGGCAAATCGGTTGCAGGATGGTTCAAACGCAAGACGATACCGAAGACTATGATGCAAAAGATACATGCAAAACGAAAAACGTATAGAACTCTTTGCATATGTAGGATACATGACAACTACAATGCCTATGCTACAGCTAGGAACCAAGTTCAATGGGAGTCCGGCACAAAGAACTCAAAATTGCTAAGCAGGCTAACAAGAATCCAAGAAATGTTTGACTTTATATCTTAAAAGACTAAGGCGAAGGAAACTGTCAGTACTCTGCTAAAAAAAACACGATGGGTCCTTAGCGCAGAGTGACAACGATAAAGCTGGCATCTCCAATGCCTTTTTTGGCAGTGTATGTACTGCTGAGAAAGGCGAGGTTGGTCGCGTTTTTAGTGCGGGGGTGCAAAGAAGAAGTTAAATACAATAACTCTCACTCGCACGCTCACTTCTTATTGTATAACAAAAAGTAATAAAATTGGTTAATATAGATGTCACGTTGACAATATTTTAGTTGAGTTAGACATGTTTTCATAAAGTAATGAAGATATAAAAAAATTTTATCTTGATTATGGATCGTAGGTGTCACTGTCTCAGAACTCTCGTGTAGTTCTCTCTCTCTCTCTCTCTCTCTCTCTCTCTCTCTCTCTCTCTCTCTCTCTCTCTCTCTCTCTCTCTCCCTCTCTCTCTCTCCTTCTCTCAGTTACTTTACTTATGTTAATCTGATGAATAAAAATTGATGCAACAACAACAACAAAAACTCACAGTTACAAAGTCACATGTGGATGATATTAGTGAAAAACTCGACCTTGGCATTGATAGTTGAGGAATAACTTATTGATGATGTTGATGTGACATGGTAAATGACTCTTGGATGAGATGGATAATCCTACAAAAGTCTATTCCTTAAATAGGCCTAGTCCTTGCTCGCACGGTGGCCTAATGGCAGAGCTTTGGCTTGCGGATCTGAAGGTCCCGGGTTCGAGCCCAGGCCGGGGCATTGTGTTGTGTCCTTGGGAAAGATACTTTACTCCCGTTCCTACTCCTTCGGATGAGAGTATAAACTGAGGTCTAGTCTGTGTCGCATACATTCCATCATAACGGACTTTAAAGATCCTGACGCTCATGTCCTAGGCAGGTGAGTGCCGGTGACAAGAACACACCCAGCATGCACCTAGGTCCTTCTCCCCCATCCCTGGCTGCCCAGGATTGTGCTCAGTTGTCTGGAGCGTTATTACGATGCGCCCAAAGGCGGCAAGTTGGCGCCTCGGGCGGCTTGAGTTAGATCCTGTATTGGCCAGCGCCTTGAGCAGCTCTTGAGCTGGAAAAGCGCTATATAAGAACGATTAAATAAATAAATAAAATAAATAGAGTTACCTCTCTTGGTTTGTAGAACAAACTTGGCGACCCTGCTGTATTCTGCCTTGTGCAAAAGATGCAGTCATTAAAGCGTTGGGCATGGGAACTGACTCAGAGATCCTGTCAAGCCTGGAGGATGCCTAAAGTGAATCAAGGCATGTGAGCGACCAGCCGAAAAACTGAGAGTTAATTTTTTTTCAATTTGTTTATTTCTATTTTACTGAGTGTGAAAACCATCAAATGATGGACGTACATTTGCAGCAAGTTTAAAACAAAATTTTATATATAATAGATAGATAGATAGATAGATAGATAGATAGATAGATAGATAGATAGATAGATAGATAGATAGATAGATAGATAGATAGATAGATAGATAGATGATAGATAGATAGATAGATAGATAGATAGATAGATAGATAGATAGATAGATAGATAGATAGATAGATAGATAGATAGATAGATAGATAGATAGATAGATAGATAGATAGATAGATAGATAGATAGATAGATAGATAGATAGATAGATAGATAGATAGATAGATAGATAGATAGATAGATAGATAGATAGATAGATAGATAGATAGATAGATAGATAGATAGATAGATAGATAGATAGATAGATAGATAGATAGATAGATAGATAGATAGATAGATAGATAGATAGATAGATAGATAGATAGATAGATAGATAGATAGATAGATAGATAGATAGATAGATAGATAGATAGATAGATAGATAGATAGATAGATAGATAGATAGATAGATAGATAGATAGATAGATAGATAGATAGATAGATAGATAGATAGATAGATAGATAGATAGATAGATAGATAGATAGATAGATAGATAATATATCTATAATGTTGTTATTGGTATGGTTGCAAGCGGAGCATGTCTTAAGATGATCGGTAGTGTCCGTTAAAAGCAACTCAACAACTAAAAAGAGAGTACAAAAGGGAGCAAGACTGATAATTTCTAATTGGTTTGTTACTTTCCGAGAATTTAACTGTAAAACCAAGTATTTTTGCTGTAATTTCTGTGGGTACATGTGACTCACGTGTTTAACCTAAATTTCAAAATGGCAGCCAATTCTTATATGACACTTTTATGTGTAATGATATACAAGAATCATTCAAATACATTTTAAAACATATTCTGAAGTTATATTTTTTATCATTAGTGCAAAACTGACACGTTTTGTGGTGAATGTACAATATATTCTGGATATCAAAAACCTTTTAGATTTTCGCGTACAGTGTGGATACTTCAGTGGTTTTTTCTTACAAAAGGTGAATACGTGTATTTCCTACTGTTTATTTCGTGAAAGAAAATGTCATGACCTTTACAAAAATGTATAGTTTTCTATATTGTCTTTTATATATTTGTTAGTTGAATTTTCAGACATATGCTTGAATAGTGCGTTTTCAATGCGTTAAGCAAGGTGATAAAAAGTTGCCTGGCAACCTCTGTGGTCTGCAAGCTTTTGGAGGGCTTTGTTAGGGATACCTTGACAGAACTCCTCTCAGATCACAACCTCCTATCGAACAGACAGTATAGATTCACCAATGGCAGATCATGCGCAAATCAACTACTCACGACAGTTAACGACTGGATGATTGACACTGAGGAGGGTAAACCTGTAGACGCAATTTAGTTAGCCCTCCAAATGGCCTTCGACACTGTGCCTCATTGGAGGTTTAAAAACAAATTAAAGGGTTGTGGAATAGGCGGGCCACTCTAGACATGGATCAAGGAATTCTTGACTGATCGTAAACATTTTATAAAGTTAAATGGTTCCTCATCAGCAAATATACCAAATGGTGTGCCCCATGGTAGTGTACTTGGCCCTTCCCTCTTCATGTATTATGTCTAATATCACCTAAATATGTGAACAGACATTAAATTAAAGATTGATTGATTGATATTCATGTATTACATTAATGATGTGCCTGAGGTGGTCAACTGTGTGTTCCAGATCTCTGCCGACGACATTAAAGCCTACAGTTCCGTGGAGACTGAGAAGAAACAGGTTCTTCAAGAGAGTTTAGACAACCTGGTCCAGTAGGCCGATAAATGGCTGTAAGGTGATTCCTCTTGATAACAAGAACCCAAACTATGATTACTTTATGAACGATGACGTAACCACCAAATTGTTGGAAAATACTCAGTGTGAGACAGACTTTAGAGTCCTATCCTATCATCAGGTCTTGCAAAGACCATCCTGCAAGGCACAGTGCAAGGAGGTAGAAGAAGATGGAGACCGAAAAAGAGGTGGGAGGACAACATTCGAGAAAGGACTGGTTTGACACTGAGCGAAACCATCAGGGTTGCTGAGGACTGGGAAAGATGGAGTACGCTAATTAAAAGATCATCTGTGGTGCACCTACGACCTCCGAGTTACGGGATAGGATAGAATAGGATAGGATAGTGAGACAGACTTTAGAGTCATTGTTGATAAAGATTACTCCTTTGAAGATTACATTAACGACGTTGTATAAAAGGCCAACAGAATATCAGCGCTGTTAATAAGATCAATAACGTTTAAAAGCAAAGAAATAATGGTCCCTCTTTTCAAGGCCCCCTTGTTCGTCCAATATTCGAATACGGGAATATGGTGTGGAGTCCTATGTTTAAAACGCATATCAACAAGAATAAAGATGTACAGAGACATTTCACCAGGTGCATCTTAGGGCTAAAGGACCTCAGTTACGAGGATAGGTTAAAGCTCCTTCGGCTTCCAAGCCTTGAGTATAGACGTCTAAGAGGAGACATGATTGAGGTGTTTAAAACCCTACACAACAAGTATGACCCCAAATCACAAGGTCCCTACTGTGCAGGTTTGAAAGCTCCAAAAACCCGAGGTCATGAACATAAATTAACGAAAAGACTGTTCATACCAGCACTTTTTTTTACCAACAGAGTTAACAAATTGAAAGTCTGCCAAGGGACGTTTTCAAAGTTGGTACCCCAAATGCATTTAAAAACGGCCTAGATAAAGTTTTGTCTAACATAGTGCACTCCACTGACTTGGGTGAAGATTACCTTACCCCACCTCCCTCTGGTCGGCAAAATTCATCACACAACTGTTGCGTGATGCGTGTGACAAGTGACACGTGTTCTCTTAACTTTACGTCTACCTAGAGGGCAAAAGCCAAAAGGCTGATAGCCTACGATCCCATCACTACTATACTATACTATACTATTTAGTTATTTATTCATTGCTTACAATGTCCAGCGGACTGCAAAGAGCCGAATCAGGACCACAAAATTAGGACCACGACTTGGTTGAAAGACGACTCGCCCCTGATCCATATATAAGATCTGCTGAAACAACCCTAGTTTTAACACTGAAGGCACTCCACCAGCCTGTCACTTTACAATAAAAGCATCCCACGCAAGGGACATTGAAGCTACACTCCAATTTATCGGGCCCCCTTTTACAAAAACAAAATAGCATATAAACATCATTATAAAATATCAACAAATCACCTATATATAAATTGACATGAGGTTTAGTGTAAGTGTGAATTAATGTGGTATGCTTGTATGTTGTTTGTGTTGTCGCCAGAAAAGTGTGCAAGATCTATTAATTGTGAAGAATGTTTGTCATATGACTGGGTTTTTTTTAACAATTTTAATGTGTCGTTATTTTATTATGAAGTGTGTGATTGTATGGACTTTAATTGTATGTATTTCGTCAGTATCCTAACGTACCATTTCCCCGTTGATAGATTAAGACTCATAAACCCAATCAACCAGTAAGATTTGAAGAATGTGTGCAGAATAGAACAAAACATCATCTTCCATTTTCCGCCATCACAAGAGGTCGATTAAAACACACAATTAAAATTTAATTTATTTGCTTCATATATATAACCTTCATATGTGCCTTAAATGATAAATAAGTCTCATGTTTTATTTCCTTTTTTTTCATTTGTTGCACCAATCTTTGGACCCACTGGGCGCCCCTGCTATACTATACTATACTATACTATACTATACTATACTATACTATACTATACTATATTATGCTATGCTATGCTATGCTATGCTATGCTATGCTATGCTATACTATACTATACTATACTATACTATACTATACTATACTATACTATACTATACTATACTATACTATACTATACTTGAGGGAATAACATCTACCAACACTTCTTAACCCTGCACCTACCTACAACCTAGCCACCCAGAATACACTGAAAATAAACCGCCGTACTTGATAAACAGTAGTCACTCTCTCATATTCGGATATTCATTTCAACAACAAACTCAACATGGTATAGACTTCATGATCCTATCTGCAGCTTATTTTATTACACAAGGTCGAATTATACATCTAAGTCGGGATTCAGAATGAGCCAAACGTCCGTCTTGCTAGTCTGTCGGTCAGGCTGTCTAGTCTGTCCCTCGGTCGGTCGGTCGGTCCGTTGCACGCCATATTTCAAGGACCACAGAACGGATTTTGACCGAACGTCATAGGAAAATTACCTAGGTTAGTGGCTTGAACGATTTTGATAATATTTTGCTTGAAGATAGTTCGGATAGCGGTTCACCATTCCAAGTTTAATCTTGTTTCGTTAGGACAGAGCCGAGTCCCAACATCGCCAAGAACTTAAACGCTGTTTGAAAACTGCTTCATTCATTCATTAAATAAATTAACGTCCCCAGACACAAAAGCATATAGGGGACAAAAAAAACCTGCTTATTTTCCGGGTATACCTATATATGTGTTTCTGGAAACACATTTGAAAGGGTTGCTATCTTGTTCTCTAAACCTTGGATCAAAAATCCCCAAACATTAGGACCTGTATAAAGCGGTTCAAATACCCTATGTATCTTTCTTTCTGTCTTTTTATTTATAATTTTGCTCTTCAAGCACTGACAGTGAAGTTTCAGTACATGTGCGCTTAGGCTATGGCCTTTTCAGGTCAGATCACAAGAAGTTGTTACATTTACGTAATTTGAACACGCTATTTTTCATCGCGCGCAAGTTGTTCCTTTGCGGGTCAGTAGATGGTCGCGATTGGGCCACGCAGTAGGCCTTACACAATGGCCTAGGAAGGGTTTGAAATTAAACTTATTGGGCGCCCTTTCATTAGTTGTTCATTATATAACTTAAGGTTGGTTGTTGTTGTTGTTGTTTTGGTTTTTTTTTTTTTTAAATAATGCCACTGTTACGATTGAGACGCACAGGATAGATCCGATCATTTTGCATAGGTCCGGTGACGAGTTTTATTTTGATTGGAGGTTATTGCGTCATGCTGGAATATTCGCACTTTTTCTCGCTTGCAGAGAGGCTATATAAGTAATAGTTGTTGATGTTTGCTGAATAAAGTTGGAAAACTTCATACGACGACTCCTGCCTTGTTGCTTGAGTGAACAGGCTGCGTGGATAAACGAATTCGAGTTACACATATCAAAATTCAAGCATCGGGGCTGAAACAGCTATTGATAAAATAACGTGTAAAAGCCAGCTGTATTAAATTTATATTTTACACTTATGAAAATTAATGAAAGATTTACAAAATACATGATTTAGCAATTACAATACTTTTTATAGCTGTAGACAAGCGTTGAAGACAAGAGATTTTTTTTTCTATAATGACTCTTTATGCGATGTTCCACTTTCGTCCTAGTCGTTTTTTTCTTCTTCTAGCAACACGTTATAAAATCCAATCAATCTACCAACACACAAAAGTGCAGTTAGGTGGCACGTTTAAAAATAAAACGAACACGCATATTCAAAAAATCTATCAGGATGAATGAATGATCATTGAAGCTTATTACGTCCACAACCACCATTAGTGGTACGGCAGACGAAGATAACCATCCCTGGCTAGTGGGACTAAGCGACCTAATTCAAGGCTGGGCCACCAGAGAATGCTTGCTAAGGGATAGTGAAGAATGGCCACTTTGATCGCGCGCACCGCCGTAACATAATCGACTCTGTGTCATCGTTGTGCCCAGCTGAACGCTCAACCACTGAGCTACGATGGGTGGAACTTGGAAGGAAAACATTCGCTATAAGCAGTACGTTGGCGTGTCGGAGTACCCTCGTTGGGGTGCCGGGGGTTTCAGTATAAATAGTATCCCCACTTTCTGGAAATTTAGTGCTTTAAATTCCCACTGTCGCTGTCTTTCTCATTTGCTCTTTCTCATTCCTGCTCTGTTCTATCAATCTGCTATACTATCGTCTTCTTCGCTAGACCAGTCTCCTACCTTTTTTCTTGAAAACTCTTCCGGGACAAAACTCCTTATTTGTGTATGAGGTCTGTTGGATCAGCTTGGGAATATTGGACGCTTTCTGCCAGGTGGTCACTAGGGCTTCCTATGATGTTAAACCTATTATTTAGCAATGTAGGCATTTTATATGTATGTGTTTTGTTGATAATTTATAATGATGTTTGTATTCTATTTTGTTTTTGTAAACGGGGGTTCGATAAGTTGGGGTGAAGCCTCAGCCGTCCCCTGCGTGGGATGTCTTTATTGTAAAGTGACTGGCTGGTGGAGAGCTTTCGGTTTTACCACTAGGGTTGTTTCAGCAGATCTTTTATGCGGATCAGGGGTTGTCCGGTCCTGATTTGGCTCGGAAGAGTCCGCTGGACCTAAAGCAATAATAATGTAATGTAATGTAATGCGTGTCGGAGTGACAAAAACATGGCGAAAGTACTCTGAAGGCAAGGACGCCAATGCAAAAATAATGACGCTTTTCCGGAGCTCTTACTGTTGCAGTTTCCTATATTAATACTGTTGCGAACGAATTAAAAAAATATAGTAAAATAAAGCAGTTGTCTCGTTTTAAATCGCACAACAGCGTAAAATCACGAGTTTGCAAGTTTCTTTATCGTTACCACATTCTATCCTATCCCGCAACTCGAAGGGCGTTGGGGCGCTACAGATGATCGTTTAACCAGCGTACTCCATTTGTATGTGTTCTAAATGAAGTACTTATTTTAGTGTTATCATGTGTGATTTAATGGTCGCATAGGAACCAAACATCGTATCATTAATGTCAGCTCCGGTATTGATGTTACAACAGACGAGTTTTATGAGCGTAAATCAAAGGAATATAAAACCAACACTTTGGCCAACAAGTACTGGAACTGTGTTCTTCCTTTGATTATACAATTGTTAACGGTCTCGATTTTGATGATGGCTTTACTTATATCCACCCATCCCGGTCAAGCGTCATTGATTATTTTTATGTATCAAACGAACTGTGCATCGAAAAATTCTTACTTTCTGTTAGTATTGTTTCAAGAGTAGAATCAAGTCATTTACCTGTCGTCTTAACAGTCGCCACCATGTTGAACCATGTTGCGGATGCAAATAATAACAATAAAAAAAACCAGTGTGGGTTGAGAAATATAATTATGTGGGTCCCACATCTGTTAGAACACTTAAAGAAATGTTTTTCTTGCCAACTAATCGTCCCAGAACTCACAACATGATCTTGTTAATGCCATTAATAAGCTGGATGTACATGTAAATGTTGATTTGGGCATTACATTACATGGTTATTGCTTTAGGTCCAGCGGACTCTTCCGAGCCAAATCAGGACCATGGCTCAGGCATAAATGCATTTACTAACACAATGCTGTCTGCAGCTTCGTGCATGAAAAAAACGACATAAAGTTAAGTAAATATAATGAAGAAAGATCTCCATGGTTTGATGCCTAGTGTTATGAAGCGAAAAAGAAAGCTCAGAATAGCCTTACGTTATTTAAGAAGACAAGCAAAGACAAAGATAGGCAGGTATTTACAGAAGACAGAAAAGCATATAGGAAACTCATTAAAGAACGGAAGGCAGCGTATAAACAAAATTGTATTCAAAATCTTCAGAACACATTAAGATAAGATAAGATAAGATAAGATATTACTTTATTAATCCAAAAGCATGGAAATTACATTGTCTGTCAATTAAACATGTCCATTCATTCTTCTTTTACACACACATAAAGACGCATGTTTCTCACAAGTGATAAATAAAAAGAAAAGTATTGAAACAAAGGAATTAAAATATTTATACACATTCCTTCAAACACATGGACATATTTTCATAATGCAAATATTTTAAATAAGCAGTAAAACGGGTAAACGTAAGAACAGATAAATATGAGTATTTAAAACTTATTAGTGTGTAAACATATAAACTATAATTTATAAAAGGACAGTAAAACCAATAATTAAACTAAGTTGCATTAGAATTCTAAGGTGTCTTTAACACACATATAAAGACGCATGTTTCCCACAAATGATAAATAAAAAGAAAAGTATTGAAACAAAGGAATTAAAATATTTATACATTATTAATTATCTTCAAACACATGGACATATTTTCATAATGCAGATATTTCAATTAAGCAGTAAAACGGGTTAACGTAAGAACAGATAAATATGAGAATTTAAACTTATTAGTTTGTAAACATATAAACTATGTATACAAAGTCAGTAAAAACAATAATTAAACTAACTAAGCTGCATGAGAGTTGTAGAGTGTGTTTAGTAAGACCTACCGACTTGTTTGTTATGTGCTTGAATGGCAAGTGGTATGAATGAGTTCTTGTACCTATTTGATGTTCCCGCTGGTGCCCTAAAACGTCCACTCCTGTCTATCCGTCGAGAGTCAAATTCCAAGAAAAGTGGATGGTGACTGTCAGCCAAAATTGCAGTCAGCTTTTTTGCTATGTATCGTCGCTATGTCATCATGTTCCCTCCCCACCACCTTATTAGCCCTTTTTATCTGTTTGTCCAATCTTCGTTTTTCTGTTTGTGATACGTTTCCTCCCCAACATGAGATTCCAAAAGAAATGATGCTTCCTATTACAGCTGTATAAAACATTAAATGATTCGAATGCTTTTGGAACGAAATTATTTCTAATTATGGTAGGAAAAAAACACATACTGGTAATATTTCAGACGTCAAGTTGGTAAATCACTTAAAAATTTATTTTGTTCAGATACTGTTGATCAGGGGCGTAGAGATGACGCCGGTGACGTTGTGCACCAGGTTGATATACATGACCTGTTAGAACAGCTAAACAATACCAGGACTGAAGGTAAAGTTAACACTGCAATAAATAGATTTAAAAAATAAAAAAGGAAGTGGTTGTGATCAAGTCATGTAAGAAATGTTAAAGCTGAGCAAATGATGTGGCAATTCAAGTTCTAACAATGTGTTTTAACAAAGTTTTTAATACTGGTATATATCCATCAGAATGGGCAAAATCTGTCATCATTCCATTGCACGAAAAAGGGTACATAAATTCTCCAGACAATTACAGAGGAATATCATAGTTAAGTGTGATAAGTAAATGCTACACTTCCATTGTAAATAAGCGCCTTCAATCTTGGATGGAAGATAATGAGAAAGTAGAAGTCCAAGCTGGTTTTAGATATGGTTACTCAACGGCTGATCATCTTTTCTCTCTCTCTCTCTCTCTCTCTCTCTCTCTCTCTCTCTCTGCTATAATTGAGAAAATACTAAGTAGGAATGGCAATAAATTGTGTGTAGCGTTTGTCGATCTACAACAGGCATTTGATTCTGTAAACAGAATGTCTTTTTGAGTCTCTAGTGAGAGCCGGATTGGTAGGCACTATTTTAAATGCTTTGAAAGCTATTTATGCATCAGTGATTTCATGCTTCAGAGTGAATAATCATAAGACAGAATAGTTTAATTGTCCCCTCGGGTTATAAAGCAAGGTTGTATTCCAAGCCCGAAGTTATTTTCAGTATTTATAAATGAAATAGCAAACTAAATTAACAATTTAAGCTGGCACGGTGTCTAGCTCCTGCCTGGCATGTTGGATCTGTGTTTGCTTCTATTCGCAGACGACATTGCACTCATGGCCATTGCACCTGTTGGTTTACAAAATCAACTCAACCATTTATATCAGCTTTATATATCCCGCTCCCTTAAAATAAATACAAAAAAGACGAAAGTTTAGTGTCTTTAGGACGGGAGGTTATTTAGCTAAAATTGAGGTATGGTATATTGGGGGGAAGCAAACTAGAAGTTGTTAACAACTACACGTATTTAGGCTATACCTTCACCACTATGTTAAGCGCTAGTCAAACAGTAATTCATTTAGTTTAAAAGGTAAAATTGTCGCCATGAATCTTCTCCGTGTTCTTGTAAAATTCAGCAGCATTTCGAGAAAATATTTCTTTAATATATTTGGTGTTCCGATACAGCCTATACTATTGTAAGGGGCAGAAATGTGGGGCACTCTGCATATCTAGAGCATAGAAAAAGTGCACACAATGGCCTTTAACAGATTTTTCAATGTACCTCTTAGGACACCAAATAAACTGGTACAGTATAAGGCGAATTAGGACGCTGCTCTTTGTACATAAATAGCGGCATGAGATCTAATAAATATTGGTTACAATTATTAAAAATGAATGATGACCGACTCCCCAAACAAGTATACAAAATGTTATTAAAAATGGACGAGTTCGAGAAAGAATGCTGGGTGACGAGGATAAAAGATAGTGATTTTTCTTATATAGCGCACTTACAAGCTCAGAGAGCTTCTCAAGGCGCTGGCCCGTAATATCCAGCAATCACAAAATAGTTTTCTGAAGTCAGGATTCGAATCCACGTCGCCCAAGACGCACTCACACAAGTCGTGCGCTCTGACCACTGAGCTATCCCTGCCGCCACGAGGATCAGAATTGTCCTGTTTAAACTTGGCTTTGCTGAAGTCTGGAACCAACGAGGAGTGGGTAGAGAGCGTGAGTTTCTTTGGGTTTTAAAGAGAGACTAATAGTCCGCTACAGTGAGGAATGGCTCAGTTCCTTACAAGACAGTGGACGATATGAAGTTTATCGGTGTTTTAAGAATAGGTTAATACCTGAACGGTACTTTTACTGGTTTGCTGTGAGATGTTTTAAAGATGCTCTGGTCAACCTAAGGCTTGCAGTTCGGTCTATTAATAGCAACAAATTGTGATTTTCAGATAATGCCAGGTATAAACTATGTGACTATTGTACCCACGTTCGGGTAGCGGTGGACGAATATCATTTTGTTTGTGTCTGTTCGCTGTATAGAAATTTTAGAATTAAATATTTTGGGAATGAATGGTGTGCTACAGATTTCTTGTTAAAGATGCTTTATTGTGATTCACAAACTCATTGTCTCAATTTTGTCGCTTATATTTTTTATGCGTTTAGAAAACGACAACAATTCTTTCTAGTCTAATAAAATAAAATTGCGATCGTCTTATCACTACACGAATTTTAGGTAAAGGACAGTATGCATACCTGCTGCGGACAATGTGTCTCGAAAATTATAACATCTTACATGACTAATTTAGTCTACGTTGTATGTGAAGTGTGAGCTCGTTACAAAACGCCAATACATGTATGTACTTGTGAACGTTGAGTCCTGTAGGTCAAAACATCTCTTATGTATTGCTCTGTTATAATACTTTTCGTTTGCGTAACTTTCAAGACGTACTGAATCTTTGTCTGTATTGCTTTTTGATGATTTCTATTTTTAATTATCGGTCAAGTTTTGTCCATTCCAATTTTAATCGTTTTTTTCCTTGTAAAATAATCGAATGAGTTATATACAATAAAACAAATTTGTGTCAAATTTGTTTTTCTCTCTCACTCTCTCTCACGCACACGCGCGCCCTTACCCACCACTTCCCCCACTCCAACATAATCGTTAAACACCTTTAAAATCAATTATGAAATAAGACTTGAGGACACACACACGCACACACACAGACACGCACACACACATACGCACTCTTTCCTGAAGAACTATAATAAACGTATCAAATAACGCGGATCCGCAATCCTGAACTTCTTCAGTAACACGCATGTTAACCTTGACAATAAATATGTCTTATTTATTTGCATTTAAGTTTGAAAATGTCACTTGCACTTCAAAATGTAACGAATATCACATAACGTTTATTAGAAATATAAACCCTCCTCTCCACTCTCCCCAAATCCCCAAAAAAAATTAATTAATAAAAAATATAGAAGAAGAATAAGAAGAAGAAGAAGAAGAAGAAGAAGAAGAAGAAGAAGAAGAAGAAGAAGAAGAAGAAGAAGAAGAAGAAGAAGAAGAAGAAGAAGAAGAAGAAGAAAATGTTTTATTTCATTGAGAGGTCACATTGTACTTTAAACAAAAACTAATCTTTACAATACTCGGTGAAAGATGATGATGTGGTCACAATTCAATCTTCTTCTTTTCCTCACTGAGCAGACATGATCATGCAACACGCACCTTCTGGTTTTTGACTGCGACCCTTTCTCTCCATTACTCCATTAGTACGCTCCCTCTACAAATAATCCTACCTATTTTCAATTTCACAGTTTCCAGTGTTCCCTCCACACACAAATAATGAGAGTCTTTGGGACTCCCAGGTATAACATTTTAAGAGTCCTTGTGCAAATTTTGAGAGTCCCCAAATCGGTGGATGAACGGGTTTTGGGCCCAGTCAACCAAGTCAGAAGTGACATGATCGTGTATGATAGAATCAAAGAATGGATTAACGAAGATTTCTTTTGTTCAGTAAATGTATTGCTTGGAGGAAGTTTACAATGCGCACAAGCGATTTTTAAGGACGACAACTCCCGACACAATCTTTACTCGTCTGCAATGGCAGTCTCAGTTGGGTTCTGATTCTGATTATGCTGTGATATAGTTCGCCACTCGTTGGTCGTATTTATGACTTCAGCGATTCCAAAAAAATGTGTGCGTCCACACACATGCAAATTTTCCTGCGTCATTTTTCATATTTTGTGCGTAATTGACGCACTACTGTGCGTAATCGGGAACACTGAGTTTCTCAAAGTCTATACCTCGCACAGAACCAATTCTTCTGTTTTACATCGAACTACACTGTTACACGTGCGTTTGTGTGTACTGCTAGCCATGGTCTGAGCGACCTTTGGCCTTGACCTCTCGACCTCAACCTATGCATACGGTTTTTGCGGTGGCTCAAGGGTGTGGTTCTGTTTGTCGTGCTTGCAGTAGGTTGGCTCGTGTGCGAACTGTTTGGGTTTGTGTGGGTGCGTGAGTGAGTGTGTGTGTGGGTGTGTGTGCGTGTTGGTGTGTGTGTGTGTGTATGCGAGAAAACTTCTGGGTTCTGCCCTATCAAAGATGTGCGTTTTAGGGAAAAGCTCGTTTAATTTCTTAAACGTTGTATTATAGTAACATAGTCACTAGAACTGTATTTCTGTAGCCCACTGCCTGTCTTGGCATGTTACACACACGTGTGTGTGTGGGTGTGTATGTGTGTGTGTGCGTGCGTGTTATCTCGATTCTGAGACATATTCCTTGTGTTTTATCTTGGCAATAAAATTATTTGACTTGACTTGACTTGACTTGAGCAGATGAGACTCACCGAATTCGCCATCGGCTCTCCACTAGTCTCTGCCGCTGTAAACAGCTGTAAACAAAATGGACCCACCAAGACCACATCCAATCGACAGGTTCTTTTAATATTCACAGTGAGTCTTGCCTCACTGAAAACAACAGGCTTACACACACCAGCTCAATTCCTATGTGAGCAGCACTGTTTAGTGCCTCCGCATTTAAAATCAGTTTATAGTCCCCTCTCTTCCCGGTAAGGATTTTCAGAGAGGAGACGCTATTTATAGCTTGCCTGCACCCTTCCTTCCAGTGAAAGGAAGCATCGGCGAAGCTATTTATAGCTAGCCTGGCTGACCTAACCTCAAAATCTAAAAAGCTTTGGTTGAGTCGCTGCGTACAACAACTAAAAAAACAACTATTTCGAAAGGAAAGTTTGTTTTTGTTTGTTTGGTTTTTAAATGAATTTCGTAGTTATTGTAAGAGCAAGGGCTAGCCAACAACCTGGAGCTGAAAATAGCATCTACAAATGCCGGTTAGAGACAGAACTCGTAAAAATAATTGCTGGTAAGGTGTGGTTTTTTTGGTTTTAGGTTGATAAAATTGACCTTACCCTATCCTAGACACCAAAAACGCTTGCACACTTCAAGCCTTTTAGTTTATCCAATATAGGGTCAAAGGGTCACACTTAAAAAGGTAGGTAGGTAAAGGTGGTCCCATAGCCTTGTGGCCGTAGGGGTGCGTGATGTTGGACATTACACTTATCTTGGGCCAGCGTAATGAGGGTGATGCCCATCTCTCTCCCTCGCTGCTTTACCTTCCCCACCCTTAAGAGTGTGGGTACTCAGTCACAGTTGAGTCAACTGGGGGCGTTGTTATTTGTCGCTTCACGCTTTGCTGTCACCCATCCAAGTGCTAACCGCACTGGACGGTGCTTAACTTGCGACACAGTAGCGAGTGCTCCAACCACTGCACAGCTACAGAGGCCTGTTGAAGTTGATGTTGATGTCTTGTATAGCGCGATCCTCCATGTCGGTAGACATGCTCATTGCGCGCATATTGTGGGGTGAGGGGGTGATCGAAACAAAAAAAAAGTGAAGCAGCCGTCATATGTAATGAATGTAAATAATGTGTATATAATGTGTATATACAGTTCTGATATTCTTCACAAAGTATTAGAATAGATGAGTCTTCAGTGACCTCTTGAACGACGACAAGCTATCTCTATTTCAACTGAAGAGGAGGGGCGTTCCACAGATTGGGGGCAGAATTTGTGAAGGATCTGTATCCCATAGTCTTTTTATATGTATTGCACTTCTGAACACTAGGCAGCCTGAGTCGACACTGTTGTGAAGAACGAGGGTTGCGTTCTGGTTGGTGGGGAGAAATAAGCTCTCGGAGGTATTGTGGGTGAGAGTCGTGTAAGCAGCTGTATGTCAAAGATAATATCTTGTTTTTGATTCTGCTTTCCACAGGAAGCCAATGTAGGTCTCTCAATAATGGCGTTATGTGATCTCTCTTCTTTTTTTTCTTTTTTTTTGGGGGGGTCAATATCTTGGCAGCAGCGTTTTGAACACGTTGCAGTCTCTGCAATAATAACACAGGGATGCCCCAAAGGAAACTGTAAGCATAATTCAATCTTGACAGGATGAGAGAGACCGCAACAGCTAATTGCAGTTTTTTGTATTGAGCAGTGGACGAAGTTTTCCAAGGGTTCGAAAGTAAAATCAGCTTGCCCTAACAATGGCACTAACATGGCTACACATGGACAAACGGCTGTCAATGTAAAGTCCAACATTTCTGACGGACTGTTAGAGCGATAGCAGCTTGGCCTACTGAATTGATTTCAGGGAGACCTTTCCAAAACTGTGGCTAGAGCCATAAAGAATGCTTTTGTTTTATCATCGTGAAGCTTAAGTCTGACATCTGCACAACATTGCTCCATTTTAAGGACAGCCTCAGCCACGGAAGCATTGTCTGGTTTGAAATAGTGATAGAGACCAGACTCATCAGTAAACATCTTGCAAAATACACCATGTTTCTCAATAATGGAGGCAAGCTGTGAGGTGTAAATTGAGAATAACATCGGCCCCAAAACAGAACCTTGAGGCACGCGACAAAGCAAAGGCATTTAATCAGACTATGCCTGGTTAACGATGACCTGCTGAGTTCAGTCGCTGAGATATGACCGGAACCATCCCAAGACCGCACCACCAACGCCAACCTCTTTCTGAAGCCGATTGAGATAGAGGGGAAAGGGGACACAAAACCCCATGCGAGTCTCCGATAAGCAGTGTGCCTGTTTTTGTACTCCAGCTAGATTTCTGGAGAATAACCTAATACTACACACAACAGTACTCCAACTAGATTTCTGGAGAATAACCTAATACTGGGGAAAGTTTTACGTACGTGACCATCTGTGACTATCCAATGATTGTAATTTTGTAGCAATGGCCGTTGTGTTTAGGTTGTTTACCAAGCACTTGATACCTTTAGCGTTAAAGGTGCTATGAAGAGGTACAGACTGGTCTTGAAGGAGATTGATAGGGCAGTATGCTAAACACGCCTGACCTTCAAAGATATTTATTTAGATGGATTAATGTGTTAAGTTTGTTTGTTTATGTCTTCTTCTTCTTCTTCTTCTTCTTCTTCTTCTTCTTCTTCTTCTTCTTCTTCTTCTTCTTCTTCTTCTTCTTCGTCTTCAGAATAATGGTAAAATAGTACGTATCTGTTTTCTATTCGTGCAAATTCTTGTATCTCATGTTCTTGTTCATCTGCTTCTCTCTTAACATCAGTCTGTCTGTCTGTCTGTCTGTCTGTCTGTCTGTCTGTCTGTCTCTCTCTCTGTCTCTCTCTGTCTCTCTCTCTCTCTCTCTCTCTCTCTCTCTCTCTCTCTCTCTCTCTCTCTCTCTCTCTCTCTCTCTCTCTCTCTCTCTCTCTGGATCCCTACACTTTCAAAACAAGCATGCCTCTGTAGATGTGTTACGATTGAGACGGGCACTGTAATGTTCAGCCGCGAGGCGTCCGATGGTAGTGATTATATACTTATCTTTGATCTATGCCATTGCTGGAGAGGACTTAAGTAATGCTTAATTATTTTGTCGGTCAAAATATGGTGGTTAGTCATCGAAGATTCGAGATGATTGTCGTACGAACCGTGTAGAATGTTCTTGACGTAAGACAAGCGCGTAACTCCGGAGACGAGTTTTATTTTGATTGGTTGATTGCGTTATTTTGGAATGTTCTGTACTTTTCTAGTTTGTTGATTGACTATAATATAAGTAGCGCGCTGTCTGCTTGAAAGAGGTGATTTGGACAGAGATTTTGTATGCAGTTGTCAATGCTGTTTGCTGAATGAGGGACAAAGCGACAGACGCAATATTGCCACACCTGCAGTACAACTTGAGAAAAAGAAGAAAATGAACAGAGAGAGCGCGCGCGCGCGCGAGAGAGAGAGAGAGAGAGAGAGAGAGAGAGAGAGAGAGAGAGAGAGAGACGGGGACATAGAGAGCCACAGATGTGCTCATTAATGCGTGAGAGAGAGACAGACAGACAGACAAAGACAGACAGACAGACAGACTCATGAAAATACAGTCAGACAGCTTAAAGAGTGAAGGCAGAGAGATGCAGGAAGCACTATTGAAATAAGAATATCGTTTAACCTTATTTCCATAATCCTCTTTTAGTGAAGAACCCGAACCCGGACATAACTTTCTCTCCGACGCAATGCTTCACTATTAATATCAAAATTGATAGTTCTAGTGACACTAAAAACTTTCCGCTGACTAGTTTAATACAGTGCATAATTGCCTGGTCTAGAACCTGATCTATAAACCCTTTGTTCGTGTTTATAAGGACTAGTAATACAGTAAGTTCACCTAGGTTACTTGTCCAATATTTAAGACCAACATCCTTTTTCACCGGTTCTTTTTTTTTCTTTCTTCTTTCTTTCTTTCTTTCCATTTGGGTGGTCGGCGAGACAGTAGAAAGTTTGATGGAAGGGGAGTTGGTGGGGAAATAGTATGGCCACGCCACCAGAGCATCAGGCCTTGCGAAAGACCATCCTGCAAGGCACGGTGCAAGGAGGCAGAAGAAGAGGGAGACGTAAAAAGAGGTAGGAGGACAACAATCGGGAATGGACTGGCTTGACACTGAGCGAAGCCATGAGGGTTGCTGACGACAAAGAAAGATGGAGTACGCTGGTTAAACGATCATCTGTGGTGCCCCAACGACCTTCGAGTTACGGAATATGATAGGATACGATAGATGAAATAGAGGGGAAGGGAAGATGTGTGTAGGGAGGAGGGGGGGGAGGGAGGAAGAAGGATGCCATACAGCCAATTACGTTGCAGATTATTGGAATTAGTGCTGCGAATTCATGAATTGAAACACAGCCGTGAGTGTAATTTGGGGCTGGAGGTGGGGATGATGGGGCGACAAGAGTTTGGAATTGAACAAAAACCAAACAACAGGTGTTCTTGAAAAAAAAAAACAACAACATATTTCAAGGACAAAGCAAACATTGTTAAAGACCATTCTGTGTTCCCGCTCTATCCTCTCCACTATCTCCCTCTCCCTCTGTCTCTCTCTCCCTCTCTCTGTCTCTCTCTCTGTCTCTCCCTCTCTCTATCTCCCTCTCCCCCTCTCTCTCTTCCTCTCTCTGTCTCTCTCTCCCTCTCCCACTCTCTCTCCATCTCTCTCTCTCCCCCTCTCTCTCTCTCCCCCCTCTCTCTCTCCCCCGCTCTCTGTCTCTCCCTCTCTCTCTCTCTGTCTCTCTCCCTCTCTCTGTCTCTCTCTCTCCCTCTCTCTGTCTCTCTCTCTCTCTGTATCTCTCTCTGTCTCTCTCCCTCTCTCTGTATCTCTCTCTGTATCTCTCTGTTTCTCTCTGTCTCTCTCTCCCTCTCTCTGTCTCTCACTCCCTCTCTCTATATTTCTCTCTCTCTGTCTCTCTCCCTCTCTTTGTCTCTCTCCCTCTTTTTCCCACTCTCTCCTCCTCTATCTGTCTCTCTCTCCCTCTCTATAAAGAAATTGTTTTAAATAAATGTGTGTGTGTGTGTGTGTGTGTGTGTGGGTGTGTTCGAGCGTATGTGCGCATGTGTGCACATAATTATCTTGATTATATTGTTACATTATAACGTTATTGTTATATTATTATTATTATTATTATTATTATTATTATTATTATTATTATTATTATTATTATTATTATTATTATTATTATTAGTGTTCAAGCACCAAGGGCAAGATGTAAAATAAACACACCAGCGCTTACTCTTTTAGCCTTGTTAAAATAAATGTTATCTTATCTTATTTTATCTTATCTCTCTCTATCTCGCTCTCTCCCTCTCTCTCTCGGTCTTCCACCATCTCTCTCTCTCCCTCTCTCTCTTTCTCTCTCTCTCCGAAATACCTAATACAAGAAACAGAGAGAAAACGGAAGAACGGAGGATTTAGCCCAGTTAAACGAGTAAGTACGACTGTCTGTCTTGTCTGTCTGTCTGTCTGTCTGTCTGTCTCTAGCTTTCTCTCACTCTCTTTCTCTCTCTCTTACCCCCACACATAAACGTTATATACACACCTTCAACAAACTTTTTAAATAGGACTCAAGAACACACACAAATACACACACACGCACCTATACACGCACCCACACACACACACGCAAACACACCTACCCACACCTATTAGAAGAGGCAGAGAAAACGGAAAAAGGGGGAGAATTTAGCTCAGTTACACGTAATTGCGAACTGCATAGCTGAGAATCGCCGAGGCTTTAAGGTCCCCTCTGTTAGTAGAGAGAGTCACAGCCACGCAGTCTGCTGAAAAGCTTACTTAAAAATCTTAAAATGGGAGGGAAACCTTTTCTTCTTTCTTCCTGGAGAAAATCTTTCCTGCCCAAATGTGGATATTTGCAGATATTGCACAATAACCGAAAAGCCTCAGGCTGAGATAGTATTTCAATACTGCGTTTGCTTTCAAGTGTTCTTTTTTTTATGAGACAGCTTAAGCTAAGTTCTGTATAATTATTTTGGTACCTTAGAATGGTAGGGGATTGAGGGCTTAATGTTTTCAAGGAATGTGTTACTGCAAAGTTGTTGGTGGTGGTTTTTTTTTCTCTTATTTGTTTGGTTAACTAATAATAAAGGTAATATAATTGATTGGGTTATGCACCGTCCTAAAGACGATATTGTTCAGTCGACCACCGTCACTCAGGAGCTTGCCTCTGACCATTTTTGTGTGGTCTGTGACCTCAGTGTTGTAGCTCCTCCTGCCCCTCCTGCTTACAGGAAAGTTCGTAATATGCGCGCTATGGACAGAGAGGCCTTTAAGCGCGACCTCAGTGTGGAGGTGTCTCCAGACCTCTGCCCTTCTATGGAACAGCTGGACGCCACACTGAGTGCTGTGCTAGATAGACACGCTCCCGTCACCCGTCGCAAGGTCAGGGTTGATCGGTTGGAGCCGTGGTATACGAGTATCAGGGAGGATCTCCGGGAGGCTAAGCGACAAAGACATCAGGCTGAGAGGAGGTGGTTGAAGAGTGGTCTGACTGTATTCAAGCAGATCTATAATGTTGCCAAGAGACGCGTGACACAGATAGTACATAGCGCAAAGTCTGCCTATTTTAGCAACAAGATCTTAAACAGTGTAACTAGTAGGCAGCTGTTTGGTGTCTGTGATCACCTTAGAGGTAAAGAGAGGAACAGTGTCCTTCCTACCACGCATCCTTTATGTCAGCTGCCAGACATTTTTTGTAATTATTTTATTAAGAAGGTTGCTGATATCCGCAGTGACCTTGATCGTGATGGCACATTTTTGTCACTTGATGATGAGTCCATTGCTGTCTGTGATGCTTCACGTTTTGATGTGTTTCAGCCCGTCACTGTTCAAGAAGTCAAAAATGTTATTATGAAATCAAAACCTACCACCTGTTTCCTTGATCCCATGCCCACTCCTCTGTTGCTTGATTGTTTGGATCCACTTCTCCCAACCATAACACACATTGTGAATGAATCTTTGTCCACTGCAACTGTACCTATGTCATGTAAAACTGCTCTAGTTAAGCCTTTACTCAAAAAGTCTGGTCTTGATAAAAACAGCCTTAAAAATTATAGACCTGTATCCAATCTGTCATTTTTGTCAAAAGTCATAGAAAAGATTGTCTTGAGTCAACTGTTTGCCCATTTAAACTCTAACATTTTGCTTAGCCCACATCAGTCTGCATATCGCCCATTTCACAGCACTGAGTCAGCATTACTTAAAGTTACAAATGACATTCTTCTCGCTCTGGACAGAGGCAAAGTCTCGTTGTTGACATTACTGGATCTATCTGCTGCATTTGATACCGTCGATCACGAAGTTTTATTCAAAACACTTGAAAATCATTTTTTCATTTCTGGTTCTGTTTTGGCTTGGTTCAGATCTTATCTGTCCGATCGCACGCAATCAGTTGTAATTGGTGACTATGTTTCCGACAAAGCAGACATGGTATTTGGAGTTCCACAGGGTTCGGTCCTTGGCCCAGTTTTGTTCGTAATGTATACGAAGCCTTTACTCTCGCTGATCGATAAACATGGAATCAGTAATGAGGCTTTTGCCGATGACACTCAGCTCTATAAGTCGAGTCCACCAACTGAGATAGATGCTTCTGTCCAGACCGTGCTGAATTGCATTTCTGATGTAAGGGCATGGATGACGCAGATTAAATTAAAACTAAACGACGATAAAACCGAAGCCCTGATGATAAGCAATAAGAAAGCATCATACACTTCTTCCCTCCCAAATAGTTTTCGTGTTGGAAGTTCAGATGTTACTTTCTCCTCATCTGCAAGAAACCTTGGATACTTTATGTCCGACGACATGTCGCTAGATACTCACGTTACTCAAGTCTGTCGGTCAGCCTACGCCGCTATACGTCAGATCAGTTCCATCCGTTGTTATTTGACGGTTGAAGCCACCAAAACCTTAGTCTGCGCTCTTGTGCTTTCCAGACTAGACTACTGTAATTCTCTTCTGTCAGGAAGCCCAAATCAGATTGTAAGTAAATTACAGAAAGTTCAAAACTCTGCTGCAAGACTAGTCCTTAAGGCCAAAAAGCGAGATCATATAACTCCATTACTCCATAAACTACACTGGCTCCCAGTACAAGCCAGAATTGACTATAAATTATCTGTTCTTTGTCACAATTTCTTTTCTGATTCCTGTCCCTCAAATTTATCTCAACTACTCTCGGTCTATACTCCTTCCCGCCAGTTGCGCTCCTCTGCTGACTCGCGCACCCTGTGCATCCCTAGAATCCGCACGAAATCCTACGGAGCGAGAGCATTTGCTTATTCTGCCCCGAAACAATGGAACACTTTACCAGCACATATTCGACTTATTCCAACCACACAAGCCTTCAAGCGAGCACTTAAAACACACCTGTTCCGACAATACTACTCTGACTGATTACATTTTATTTTCTGACCCTGTGCGGCTCTTTGGGATAATGACTGTTTTGACTGATGTTCGATATGTGCTATCCATGCCTGATTTTTAACTTATTATTGTTTTTGTATACATGTATTGTCATTGTCAATGATTTTAGTGTATGCCGCAGATGTGTCCTGATTGTTTTTATTGTGCTATGCATGGCTTTGTCACTGCTCCTGTATTATTGTTATGACTTCATTTTTAAGTGTGAAGTTTTTACGTATAATGTGAAACATATTTCTTAAATTAAGTCAATGATTTTAGTGTATGCCGCAGATATGTTTTGATTGCTTTTAATGTGCTATGCATGGCTCTGTCACTTGTATTATTGTTATGACTTCATTTTTAAGTGTTAAGTTTTACGTATAATGTGTTATATATTTCTTAAATTAAGTTTTAATTGTGAAGCACAGTGAGCCTGGGCATTGTTCAGGAAACTGCGCTATATAAATTTACGTTATTATTATTATTTGGTTTGTTTTGTAAAAGAGAATAAAGCACCGCCATTATTGTGCATTTCTATACAATAACCGAACAAGGAAGCTTCGCTGGTGTATTATTATTGTGTATGTAATTAGTTGTTTCCCGCTTTTTAAAAACAATTTTTATTACGCATTAGTTTTAGAGTATATAATTGATATTTACAAGTGAAAAAGAAGCTGGGCGTAGGTTTAAAAATAGATTCATCAGCCTCGACAATTTTTAGGACAACTAAGCTGCTTTTTTTAAAAATCTCTCCACCTATCCCCCTTTTCCTCCCCTCTTTCCCACCCCCTCCACCCACCAACCAAAAATGTCCCTTTCACCTTTAAAGGGACTAGCTTTCACACATTCATTTCAGCTTCACATAACTTAACTACATGTGTACGGGAGATAGTCCTGTGACGTTTCTACACTAATGTAGGCCTATTTAGAGCCACTTGGGTAGGTGTGTGTGTGCGTGTGTGTGTGTGCGTGAGTGTGTAAATGAGAGAGATATATATAGAGAGAGAGGCCGTGGGGAAGGGGATGGGTGGTAGCCAACGACATTTGGACGAGACATACTCGTGTGATCCTATCCTATTTTATCATTTAGCTCGAAAGTCACTGGGGCACCACAAAGCGTACTCCATCCTTCTCTGTCCTCAGCAACCCTCATGGCTTCGCTCAGTGTCGCTGTTGGTCATTTTGGTCTTCTCTGCACTTATTTCCATTCCAAATGCTCTGGAAGTGGTGTCAAGCCTCTGTACCAGCTGTTCAAGTTCTTGTTCCTCGCCAGCCTAACCATCAATGTCATCCGCAAAACGGAGTTTGGAGATTGCTCTACCCCCTTTGCTGAATGTGCTTTCGTGATCTGCAAGGGCATCTGACATGATGCGCTTTAAAAAGATGTTAAAGAGTGTAGGCATCCTTGACTCACGGCGATTGTTGTTCGTGTGATCGCCTCGCCACGTCACCAGATCATCAGGCCTTGCAAAGACCATTCTGCAAGGCACAGTGCAAGGAGGTAGAAGAAGGGGGAGACCGAAAAAGAGGTGGGAGGACAACATTCGAGAATGGACTGGTTTGACACTGAGCGAAGCCATCAGGGCTGCTGAGGACAGAGAAAGATGGAGTATGCTGGTTAAACGATCATCTGTGGTGCCCCTACGACCTTCGGGTTATGGGACAGGATAGGATAGGATAGGTGATCGCCTCACACTAAAGTAGCTGCTAACAGCGCTGCAGGGCAGGATAATAATAACGGCGGCTAAAGGGACACTTTAATATTCAGCCTTTCTCGAAAATTCATCAGACTGGGATTTCTGTCAAACAATAGCGGGAGTCTAGCTGACACTAATGGTGTTCCTCAAGCGATGCTTTTTAAATTGCGTGCTTGGCAGGTATATTACCTCTACGTTGCATACAACTGATACCTGTAGGATTGAGCGGAACAGGGTAGGGTACAGGTATCCCCCGCAACCTTGTTAAACTTATCTAAACGTCCTTACGAAGCGGCTTTCTCAGCCCACGAGCTGCGCAAGGAGCGCTGGCTAAAAAAGGGAACTAACTCAAGCCGCCACGCGGCGCGCACTTGCTGCATTTTGGCGCCTCGTCTATACGCCCACACCACTGAGCACACTGCTGATCGACCGGGTATGGGGGAAGCAGGACCTAGTTCCTTGCTGGCTGTATTAGAGTAACCGGCGCTCCCCCGACTAGGACATGATCGTCCGTGCGATGGAATGCGTGTGCGCACTGACTGAACCTCGGTTTATACTCTCATCCGAATGAGTAGGGGCGCACCGCCTGTGTCTGAGGGACAGGCAATTTTTTTTCGGCACTCAAGGCCGCCTACGAGCTTGGAAAAACTGTCTCTGCGGTTAGTTAGTTAGTTAGTTAGTTAGTCAGTTGGTAAGTAATTGTTTATAGGGTCCAGCAAAGAGCCGAAGCAGGACCACTGCCTGTACAGGCTGCTATGTTATCTATCGCTTGGCATTCAATGCTTCAATTGTTCTGCCGATGCGTACACCACTGAGTCATCGCAACTTCACGCTTCCTTAAATTGCATTGACTCATAGGTACCCTTCTCTAATCCTTTCCCCCGCTGAATGGTTTCTTATATCCTTGACGTATTTAGCCAACTTGTTACTGTTATTAAAATAAAAACAAAAAATAATTTTTAAAATACGACGTTCGGTTGGTTGGTTTACGCGGCGAACCTAAAAGCAAATTACATGCACACGTCTCAAGTTACCTGAGACTTCCGTTGATAATTCTTTTTTACAGAGTGTTTTCAAAAGTTACAATTTATAGTAGTCAGATTGGTCGACGTCTTGATCGTGGCCTCTCATTGTCAAGAAGAAGAAGAAGAAGAAGAAGAAGGAGAAAAAGAAGAAACTCCCTGTTGATCATTGAGTTTTGCCTTTTTGTAAAAAACGATCTCGTGGCGCTGTGGGTTAGCCGATGTCGCGGGTTCGATTCCCGGATGGGGCGAACTTATGTGACCTAGGTTCAAGACAATTCAGGTCCCCGAGGGTTTCTCCGGGGTACTTCGGTTTCCTCCATCCCTTCAATAATGGTACTGGATGCAGTCAGTCTAAAATTTCACAAATAAAAATGGGCTTTTCTCGCCGTGTTCTAATGGCGATCTCCCTGCCTTTACACCACACGTTTGAGTGATAGATGTGTGTTTGTTGCGTGAGGGAGAGTGAGTGAAACATGAGAGCGTGTATGTTGGTTCAGGTCTACATTCCAAGGTAAGACTTGTCATCTCCATCTTCCTATACGCTTGCGAAACATGGACCCTCACAGCAGATCTACAACGAAGAATACAAAGCATGGAGATGAGGTGCTACAGAAGACTTCTGGGCATTTCCTATACCCAGCACATCACCAACGACGAAGTCCGACTGACCATTATACAAGCCATTGGACAACACGATGACATGCTCACAGTGGTGAAAAAAACGGAAACTCCGATCGTATGGCCACGTCACCAGAGCATCAGGTCTTGCAAAGACCATCCAGCAAGGTTCACTGCAAGGAGGTAGAAGAAGAGGGAGACCGAAAAGGTGTTGGGAGGACAACATTCGAGAATGGACCGGTTTGACACTGAGCGAAACAGTCAGGTTTGCTGAGGACAGGGAAAGATGGAGTACGCTGGTTAAACGATCATCTGCGGTGCCCCTACGACCTCCGAGTTACGGGATAGGATAGGATAGGACGGCAGTTCTACGCCCGAT
>CM072527.1:45006597-45321597 GCA_036898135.1 Oncomelania hupensis
AAGGAATAGTGTGCTGCTGTGCGTGCTTAATGGTGTAAATATGGTCAGTGACGTTTTGTTTGGTTTTGCTGAAGTTGGGTGTAACCGGAAATATTCAGATGGTGTTACTTGTTATTGTTTCTTATAGATTTACCAAAGTTTCAGATGATTTATGGAAATTTCCGCGTGCCCCGCAACATTTTTTATATACGTGTTTCTCATTAAAATACATATCATTGAAATACATATAACAAATTTACTGTATCAGTTAAAAAGAATAATATTAGTTAAATAAATAATTGCTTTGGTGCTTGCAATAAAAATGTCACTGTTGTTTGAGACCATTATAAACTTGCTTTGCCTTGTTGTGCTGAAGGGACATCAACGTATCCATAGCGCTTTGAAGTTTTGTCATGGTTTTAATGTTGATATATATGTGAATCGTTGTATGTGTACGTTATGTGTTATGTAGCACTTTTACTCTTTATTACTAATTGTGTCAGTATATTAATAATCATAAAATAATAATAATACTAACTGCTTCAAAATGCGAATCTCGACTTGACTTACAACTTGAAGCTGTGCAGATCGAAATAGAATTAGATCTAGAAGCAACAGCGGCTATTTTTATGCACGGATGTTTCACCACAGGCTCTGAAGTCTTTTCTTTCGTCTTTGTAAACTCGTGGGCCTCCTACATACGTACGTAGTATAGTATGTAATTGAGGCCTACGAAAGACGAGACTTCCCAGCCTGTGGTTTCACGTAGTCCTGCCAGCATTCGTTCGTAAAACATCGGATAGTTTCGCTCGACTCGGAGAGCTTCGTTCGACTTCGGTAATTGCCTTTTTCGGCGAATGACTGGAACTAGGTTGGAAAAAACAAGTTCGCAAACCGGACACTCGTACTACCTCCCTGACCCCCGGATCAGTGTTGCGGGACGTCGCAACACCCGGTAGTCGGTGGGTGTTGCGGCTGCCCGTAGCATTGGGACGAGGGTCAGGTAGGGGTGCGAGTGCCTCGGTGGGGAGTCGTGTGGTCCAAGTCGGAAAATCTGGCCAATTTTTTTCTTTATCAACTTTTAATCCCCTACCCAATGCCAGATTTTGGAACATTTATTTTGAATTGCAACAAAGCTCTGTGAGTTTTAAAAGTAGTTTCCTTTATGTAATATCATGTTCTTCAGTTATGTTTTTCGCGATTTGTACGTTATTTTGTAGCATTTGTAATTGCCATCATTTGTAGTATTTGTAGTATATCTTATTGCCATATAGCATATTTCTTTAAAACAAAACAACTTACGCTGTGCTTTATGAAGATAACGGCTCTATTTTAAAACAGAGCACTGTGAGGCAACACTTACGGTGAATGTGAAAAGTGTTACCTTTGGGTCCTTTAAACAAGCGGCCAATGTAAACTCCAATTCTGGAGCAGTTTGGCGGTACATTTACAATGTAGCATTGGGACGAGGATCAGGAAGGGCGCGAGTCGTCTTATTTTGTAGCCTTTGGTATTGCCTATATTTGTCATATTTCATCTGTACTCTTAACTGCTGTATTTATTGTCATAAAAGAAATTGCACTGTGTGGGTTTGTGTGTGTGTGTGTGGGTGTGTGTGGGTGTGTGTGTGTCCCACAACACATTTTAAAATCTTTATTTTTTTGGGTTCGCAAAAGGGAGTTGTAAGTGTTTCCCACAGCTTTTTTTTCATCGAGTCCTTGGGACTCTCTGGTGCAAAATTTCAAGAGTCCCCTTACAAAATTTGATAGAGTCCCCTTACAATTCCTACATTTACCTTGATTTTGATTACCAACATCACGGACGTACAAATACGCCTCAAAATCAAACAAAGCTTAGTTTTCAATGCAACTTTATTGAAAATTATGAATAGCCATAAAACAAGCAACACAACAAAAGGAATACTGTTCTGATAAATGTTACAAAGGAATCCATCATTGACTAGAGGAACCTTAAAATCACATAAAATGACCATAGAACAAACGTGAAATGGTCATACGACAATTTACACACATCAATCTGCATGTACTGACAAATTGTCTCTGTAAAAGCAGTTAGTGTTAGAGGGGACTAAGTCGATGACCAGAAGAAAGAAAAAAAAAGAGAAAAAAAAAATCTGTTCAACTGCATATTACAGACAAGATCATCATTGCCTAGTCTAGGGAGAACTGAAAATGATGATTCAACATTCAACGATTGCATCGTCTTCCGAATTTCTGCGGGTTATCGTTTTCCGTAGCCATCTTTCGAGCGACATGTTTCAGCTTTTCGGAAGCAAACAAAAAGGCTGCGCATGCGTGTCAGCGCGGTCAGTGGGTAGGGGAGATCACCGCGCTTACTCGGCTCGGGCGCACGATAGCTCAGAGGTGCCAGGATCCAGGATACATAACGGCAGTAAAAAAAAAAACAACGTTGCGTCCCTTGTGACGCACCATTTTTTTTTTCATGCGTCCTTTTTCAGTTTTTGTGCGTCTCTGACGCACACATGTGCGTTTTGGGAAACACTGCTGTAATAGTATCTATCATGAGCCTATGCTTACGGTATTGTATGGGACTGGCGAAACATGTCGGGCTGAACATATCTCTAGATAAACTTCATTCCTATTCTACCCTATCCTATCTAGTAACTGTGGGACACCACAGATGACCGTTTAATCAGCGTACTCCATCTTTCTCTGTCCTCAGCAACCCTCATGGATTCGCTCAGTGTAAAGCCAATCCATTCTCGAATGTTGTCCTCCCACCCCTTTTTCAGTCTTCCTCTTCTTCTGCCTCCTTGCACCGTGCCTTGCAGGATGGTCTTTGCAAGGCCTGATGCTCTTGTGACGTATTCATACCATCGATCGGAGTTTCCGTTTCTTCACCACTGTGAGCATGTCATCGTGTTGCCCAATGGCTTGTGTAATGGTTTGTCCGACTTCGTCATTGGTGATGTGCTGGGTATAGGAAATGCCCAGAAGGCTTCTGTAGCATCTCATCTCTATGTTTTGTATTCTTCATTGTAGATCTGCTGTGAGGGTCCATGCTTCGCAAGCATATGGGAAGATGAATATGACAAGGGAGCGCAGCAGTCTTACTTTGGAGTGTAGACTGATGGTCCTGTCTTTTCAAATGGGCTTCAACCTTGTCAGGGCAGCAGTTGTTTGTGCGATCCTGGAGAGGACGTCCTGTTGGGACTCATTGTCTGATACAATGGTTTCTAACTATTTGAAGCAATGCACTGTGTTAAGGGATTGGCCATGGACTTCGATGTCCGTGTTGATGCCATTGGTGTTGTAGCACATCATTTTGGTCTTCGCTGCACTTATTTCCATTCCAAAGGTGCTGAAGGTGGTGTCATTATACATTGACGGTATCATGGTATCATTATACTTTGCACAAGGGAATGGCATCTTTGTTAACAGCGTTATAAAGTTTATGTTAACAGCGTTATAATGTTTCTGTTTCTGAAATGGAGTTGTCCTGTACCCGATACAGAACGATTTAGCGGGTAGGTGTGAGTAGATTTGTGGGCGCATCCTCACGTCCAACAATATTTGACCTGTCTGTCCGTCTGTCTGTCTCTATCTCTGTCTGGGTCTGGGTCTGTCTCTTTCTCTTTCCCTTTCCCTCCCTCCAGCTCTCTCTCTCTTTCTTTCTCTTTGTCTAATCTCTCCATATGTTTCTCATCGTTTACCCCCACCCACCCACACCCACCCACCCCGACTTACTCAATCAATTAATGTGTCTATCGGCGACAGACGGAATATTGCGTGGGGTTACTTGTCACACCTTCAGAAGGACTAGAATACGAATACGAATACGAATGTTTATTCAAAAAGGGCCTAGCCCCCTTAGAATGGGTGTGTGCAACATATTCACAAAAACCACAGTACAACACTAGTCAAGTCAGAACATACATCAAAACAGTAAAATGTCTCAAATCTTCAAAACATACATACATCACAACAAAACAGTTTCTCTATCCTTGAACGCACTGTACAAAAATACACAGTTTCTTTACAACATGTTCATTATTTGATGACAACAATAAAGACCGCCTGAATGCATTTGGGGTTCTATAGTATTTCGGGGCGATATATTCTCTACGTAGATCATCAAAATAGGGACAACAGAGTAAAAAATGCAACTCATTTTCTTCGGTTTGATGACATAATTTGGACTAGAGAGAGGTGAGAGGGAGGAAGGAGAAGAGGGATTGAGAAATACTGAGAGAGAGGGAGACAAATATAGAGATGGAAAAAGATAAAAAAACAGAGAGACAGAGATTATGAAAGTAAAAGAGTTAGCGTTACAGAAGAGAGAGAGAGAGAGAGAGAGAGAGAGAGAGAGAGAGAGAGAGAGAGAGAGAGACAGAGAGACAGAGAGAGACAGAGAAATAGAAAGAAACAGAGGCAGAGATGATGATGATGGTGATGATGATGATGATGATGATGATGATGATGATGATGATGATGATGATGATGATGATGATGATGATGATGATGATGATGATGATGATGATGATGATGAGAGACATTTGACATTTGGACATCGTCCTTGTACTTCCCAAAAAATATTACATACATACAGTTCACACAATCTTCGGGCCACCAGCCCATAGAAAGGTAGAGTTGCGGATCACGTGATTCATAAACATTGCATAGTTCTGTAAACTTAATATAATTTCATTTGAATTTATGAGGAAGTAACATGCTCGTAGAATTCTGTTCGTAATTTTAGGGCATGGAACATAAACAAACAACTTCTCCATAGATGAAATTTTGTTTCGTAGTTTAGTAGATGGACACATGATTGAACATGGAAAGTTATATACTTAGCTCTTAAAATCATTGTATAATGTACATGCAGTTAGGAAATGATCTTCGTCTTCTGGTACTTTGCAACATTTACACATAATATCTCTTGTTGTATCAAAAGTCGAGAGACATAATGTAGCCGAGGAGAGTATTTGACTTCCGCCTCTCGGCCGCCACCTTGAGAACACGGCCCAACCTAACTGGTATTTCATGTAGGCTTATCCATTGTAAGAGAGTTGTTGCCCTGCAAGGCGGGATAGCGTGATGCTAATAAACCGGATTGCCGGCTATTATAGTGCCACGACACTCTTTCACAAGTCACTGCCACTGACTGGCATAAAATGCCTGTCGACAATGTAGTCCTGCTCACCACCAAAAGCCGAAGATGAATGGGTCAGGCGGAGAGAACATATGTCGTGTCGCCTTGTCCTGCATAACCCAATGGCCGCATTAAAGGATTCTTGCACAGCAGGAGACACCCAAGGCTAGACTAACCAACAAATGGAAGGTAGATAATCTCTCTCCCAAGCGTGAACCAGTCGCCTCCCATTCCGTCACAATAAAGACACAGAGAGACAGAGATGATGAGATTAATATACGAAGAGAGAGAGAGAGAGAGAGAGAGAGAGAGAGAGAGAGAGAGAGAGAGAGAGAGAGAAAGGGGGGAGAGAGATGATGATGATGATGATGATGATGATGATGATGATGATGATGATGATGAGGAGGAGGAGGAGGAGGAGGAGGAGGAGGAGGAAGAGAATGAGGATGAGGATGACGAGCGGATGGAAGGTGTAGTATAAAAAGAGGAAACATAAATTACCTTTTACTTAGAGTCTCCTCTCTGAAAATCCTTAACGGGAAGAGAGGGGACTATAAACTGATTTAAAAAAAATAAAAAATACCTTTTACGGCATATACAGTTACAACACCCTGAATTCTAGTTTACATAAGAAATGCACGTATTCGATACACCTCGCTCGGAACTACTAAGTTAGGACACAAACTAAAATCTTTTAATACTTCATTTAAAAAAGCGGTAAGTGTTAGGTTGTGTAAAAGAAATGATAAAACCCGATTCAACAGCGTTTAGGAATGCATTAAAAATTCAACAAGATAGTCGAGCCATTCAACCCACACACACACACACACCCATACACACACACACATACACAAGTATGTAGAACACCAAAACTGGGTTTTATTAAGAATGTAGGAATCGGACATTGTTATTTTGACGAAAAGTATGTACATTTCTTCTAAAAATGTAAGAATTTAATGCAAAATTGGCTCTTTCCGTCTCAAAAGTTGACCTAGTTCGTCTCCTGTAGGCGACGAAATAGGTCGAACTTTCTTCAAAATTTTCCCGAAAATTGACTGGATTTTCTCTGTCTCGGATAGAGCACTCCCTTGTATTTAAAACACTCTCATGCACTACAACTGCACTCCCATGCACTAAAAGAGCACTCCTGTGTACTTAGAAAAAAGTGGGTGGTTGGAAAAAAGTGGGTGGCTAATACACTCACCCATTCTCCGCATACAAAGCACGGTCAGTCACCCATTTTAAGGCTTATGTCTACGCACTCTCACACACACACGCACACAGCCACAGCTGAATACCAACATTTTCAATCATTGTTTTAGTTTGTTGTTAGTTTGTAGTTAGGTTGTTTTAGCTGTTCTGCCTCGATTTTATCATAAGGAAGCAAAATAAAAAAAAAAATAAAAACTATTGCCTCTGATCTCCAAGCTAACATTTATCAAAAATCTGTTTGGGGCAAATTTTGAGAAACAGAGCAAAACGTTTTGGGAAAATAGTGGATGTCTGCGACCTTGACCTTTTTTTATGAAAAGTGCAAATATAAATGATAGAAAACACAGAGCAGTAGTTTAGGTATATCCATAATAAAAATAAGCAACTTCGGTCAAGTCAATTTTTTTTTTTTTTGGGGGGGGGGGAGAAGGGGGATAGAAAATGCATGAAAAAAAGTGTTTTGGACAGAAGAGTGAAATACCCACCGACCGATTGCTAAAGTAGTATAGGCCATGCGTTAAAACACCTGTATACTAAAAATCATACAATTGGTTTCAGCGGTTTGTTAACATACAGGGTGAAACGTCTTTTCATATCCTAGCCTATCCTATCCTATCCTATCCCATCCGATCCCGCAACTCGAAAGTCGTTGGGTCACCATAGCGTACTCCATGTTTCTCCGTCCTCAGCAACCCTCATGCAATTAGCTAAGAATGGTCCCCAGCGACTTAAAATTCTGATGAAGTCAAATACGATTGCACGGGAAGATGCGCCCTTATCCAGGTAATCTCCCCATGACATTTGAATCAAATCTGTTCAGTAGTTCTTAACCCCTTGGGGTCATGAGCAATCTTGCCACTGTAGATTGTTCTAACCTAAAAAGGGAAAAGTGAAAGCCCCAGTTGAAAACCTGTCTTTCCTTTATAGGCATGACCGATTCACTGCGGCAACAGTACCCCCGTTGGAGTGCCGGGGGTTTCAGTATAAATAGTATCCCCACTTTCTGGAAATTTAGTGCTTTAAATTCCCACTGTCGCTGTCTTCCTCATTTACTCTTTCCCATTCCTGCTCTGTCCTATCACTCTGCTATACTATCTTCTTCTTCGCTAGATCAATGACCTACCTTTTTTTCTTGAAAACTCTTCCTGGACAAGACTCCTTGTTTGTGTATGAGGTCTGTTGGATCAGCTTGGGAGTGTTGGACGCTTTCTGCCGGGTGGTCACTAGGGCTTCCTATGATGTTATTACTTAGCAATATAGGCATTTTATATGTATGTGTTTTGTTGATACTTTATAATGATGTTTGTATTCTATTTTGTTTTTGTAACCGGGGGTTCGAGTAGTTGGGGTAAAGCCTCAGCCGTCCCCTGCGTGGGATGTCTTTATTGTAAAGTGACTGGCCGGTGGAGGGCATTCAGTTTTCCCACTAGGGTTGTTTTAGCAGATCTTTTATGCGGATCGGGGGTTGTCCGGTCCTGATTTGGCTCGGAAGAGTCCGCTGGACCTAAAGCAACAATCAATCAATCAATCAAAGTTCAGTAGTTCTTGAGTTTTGACCTGTAACGATGGATCAACATGCCGACCGACAGGCAGATATTTGACTCCGTTCTGGTTCCCGACTATTTCAAAGTATTTCCTAAAAAGCCTGGATTTTTTTTTTAATAATTAGAAAGCTTGATGGTATCACTATACTTTGCACCATTCAAGGGAATGGCATCTTTTTGAACAGCATTATAATGTTACTGTTAATGGAGTTGTCCCGTACCTAGGACAGAACGATTTAGCGTTAAATCCTGGTTCAGTTTCGCTTCTTTTAAATTTTCTCACATTTTGAACTGACGAGGTAGAAATTAAAATTATTGCTTTCGGTCTACAATGACGTGACTGTGTGTTTACGTGCGTGTGCGCGCGCGTTTGTTTGTGTTGGTGTGTGTTTGTATGTGTGTGAGCGGGGTAAGTGTTAGTAGGTTTGTGGGTGTTTCTTCGTGGTGTTAGTGGACGCGAAAGTCTGTAGGCGTGGGTAGGAGAGGGGGAAGAGGAGGTGAAGGGGAGGGAAAGGGGAGGGGGAGGGGGAGGAAGTGAGTGTGTGTGTGTCTGTGTGTGGGTGCGTTTGCGTGTGTTTGTTCTTTGTGTGTGTTTGTGTGTTTGTTTATTTTGTGTGTGTTTGTTCATTGTGTGTGTGTTTATTTTGTGTGTGTTTGTTCGTTGTGCGTGTGTGTGCCATTGTGCTTGTTTTTTCGTTCTTTGTGTGTGTGTGTGTGGGTGTTTGTTCTTTGTGTGTTTGTTCGTTGTGCGTGTGTGTGTGTGTGTGTATGTGTGTCTTCACTACTATTTGAAATGTACACATTTGCTACAGTGAAAATGATGAGTGAGAGCGAGAGAGAGAGAGAGAGAGAGAGTGAGAGAGAGAGAGAGAGAGAGAGCGATAGAGTAGGCAGGGAGAGAAAGAGAGATAAAAAAAAAAGAAGAGTATTGCCTTTGATGTCTTGACTTCTCATATATTCATGCGGTTTAAGGAGAATAAAAACCTTGAAAAATTCTTCTATGTATGCGTGTTTGTGCATTACCTCTGTGTGTGTATGTTGTGCGCTCGTGTTTGTACGTGTGTGTGTGTGTGCGTGAGCGCGCACTTGCGAGAACGTGTATGTATATGGATGGATGTATATGTTGCAAGTCACTTTTTAAAAAAATCATAATTGCACGCACTCCTGTAAAAAGAAACCAAATTTTGCTCCACTGAAAATAACTCCTTGCAACAGAAAATAACTCTTTTGAATGTATAGTTGATTTTTAAATCAATAAACTCCGTAGTTTATTTTTGTGCTGACTAATAACGACTGCTAGCCACCTCTCTTGAGCTAACAACAAATAACCTCTACCCAAGCCGGCAAGAAGCAGAACCCATAGCAAAGCAGGGATGTTGCTAGGAAATTTTTCCTTCGGCGATTTGGCCGAAACAGCCGTGAAACTTTCGGTTTTTTACAGAAAGTTTCGGCTCTCTCTTCCAAAGCAGTCTCATAAGTTTTTTTTTGACTAGATTCCCTACGTTAACGTCCACCTCCATATATTAAAGATGCTCTGTGGATGCTTATCTTTGTAATAAAACATGATTTTAAGAGTAGAATAAGAACATTCAAAAGAAATTTTATTTTCTGAAATGTTAGACACACAAAAACAATAAAAGGTTTAGACTGTCCCTTGACAGACCACAATACTGTTAACTGTGTTTAACCTTTGTAATTATCGAATCCTCACCTAAACTGCAAGCGTACAGCACAGGAATATCGCAAAAATTGGGCAAAACCGAGCCGATTCACCCGTGAAAACCTCGGCTCGGCGAGCCGACATGACGGACAGTTTATCGGCTTTTAAAAAAAAATGTCGGCTAAAAGCCGAAGATCCGACCCAAACGACATCCCTGCAAAGTCCCTCGGTAACCTTTTTTCTTGTTAGGTTGATTCGATAGACCTTAACCTACCCAGACACCGAGACGCACTCCTGAAAGCGCCTGGTTCTTTCAGAAATAGGGTCCAAGGTCACAGGACTTTGTTTGGCCACTCTAGGCTGTCAACCAGCTTGGAACTACGAGCCGACCGTACTGGCAGCGATGTTATCGCCTGACATTCAATGCTTGAATTGTTTTTGCCGTTGAGGACAACCACTGAGCTATCTGTGTCGCAAGTTAGGAACACACTTTTGTCTGTATCTTGCATTACTGTAACCTCGAGTTAAGACTTAGCTCTGGTTTGTGAATATGTTGCATGAGTCAGTGTTGCAATCGTAGGTAATTTAGTTCCGAGTTTAACATTTTAAAAAAAACAGCTTAGGAATTCTTAGGTATTTAGTTACTTGTTTCAAAACAGCGTATTTTGAGGTGAACTAAATAGAGGTAGTTTTACAAGTTTATAATTAATTGTGTTTTGCCCTTGGTTTCAGTCGGTCATTGGTATGCATGGCGGGGTAAGGTTAGGGGTTGGACGGATTGTGTTGTTGATGAGTGCTGTGGAGAGGGCCTAGGGGGAGGGGGAGCAATGAAGAGTGAGGGAGATTGATGCACAGCTGATTGTACTGTAGTGTGGATGAGGGTGGGATTTGGGGAAGTGGTGAATAGGAGCGAAAAGAGAGAGGGAGATGAGAATTGAGGAGCGGATTGTGCTGTCGATGAAGGCAGGCATGGGAAGCGGTATGCCTGGAGAGAAAGAGAGAGACAGAGAGAGGGGGGAGGGAGAGAGAGAGGAGGGGGGAAGAGGGTATAGGTCCGAAACCAATTTAGTTAAAAGTGGACGTAGGATCCATCCGAGTCCTTTTTTGTGTTGTGTTTTGCTTTGTATACTACTTCGAAATACTTTGTAATAGTCGAGAATCACAATCAACCAAATGTCGGACTGTCGTTCGGTGCAAGCCATTTCTCAAGATATTGATTTTGACCAACTTCATAAGAACATTCATCCTTGATTCTCTCTCTCTCTCTCTCTCTCTCTCTCTCTCTCTCTCTCTCTCCCTCTCTCCACATCCCCATTCAACCCATTTTTTTCCCTTCACCCTTCCCGCCAACCCCTTCACCCTTCCCCCAAGCACTGCGGGTGCAATAAGTTTAGCGAATAATACTTTTAAAAAGATAACTGTAATTTGCCTTTTACCAATTTGTTTGCGTCAGGCAATCGTACATAATATTGTCACAGACGTCATAAAGGGTCGTCTTTTGAACTGAATTCTGATACAGTGACAGGGGCAGAAACAACCCGGTACGGTTACATTTGCAAGGGATACCCCCTTCTTAATCTGCCGTTTCAATAGAGGACGTCTTTGGGCTTTCAATTTCAGCATGTCTCGCCCAAGTCAACCTAATTTTTTTTCTTCTTCTGCGTCGTCGTCGTTGTCCTCTCTCTCTCCTTCTCTCTCTCCTTCTCTCTCTCTCTCTCTCTCTCTCTCTCTCTTTCTCTCGCTATCTCTCTCTCTCTCTCTCTCTCTCTCTCTATCTCTCTCTCCCTCTCTTATTTAAGTCACTCTCACTGTTAATTAGTTATTCCATTGTTCCATTGTGCGTTGTAGCTGCTGGAGTTGTTGCTGGTAGTGGTGGTCGTGGTGGTGATGGTTGTGAGCGGAGGAAGGGAAGACAGTTGAGGGAAGTGGTGAAGCGGGACCAGGAAATGGGACGTGTGGAGAGGACGGAGGGTTGGATGATGTGGATGCAAAACATTTGTATAGGGTAAAGGACCACATTTTAATGTGTTAACGAAAAGTCGTTCACGAGGTTTTAACATGTAAAACGAGTTTACAGGAAGCCGGAAGTGTTCGTTTTGATGGTTGTTTTTTATCCATTACTATTTGAAGAAGGGCGTACGTTTGCAGTCTGCCCTTTGAAGTCGATGAATTTGGGGCTTGGAGGTGTTAATAATAATAGTAATAGTAATAGTAATAGTAATAGTAATAGTAATAGTAATAGTAATAATAATAATAATAATAATAATAATAATAATAATAATAATTATATTATAATTATTATAATAATAATAATAATAATAATAATAATAATTATTATTATTATTATTATTATTATTATTATTATTATTATTATTATTATTATTATTATTATTATTATTATTATTATTTAGTTTTTATGGCTCAAACCAAACTTAAAGCTTGCTCGAAGCGCTCGCACGCATACACACGCACGCGCGCCCACTCACACACACACACACACACACACACTCATAGGCTCGCAAAGCTGAATATTTAAACACTGTGGATTCAACATTATTGAGAGGAAACAGTTAAACATCGTATAAGAATACAAACGTCGCATCTAATAAGTATAAATATTTGAACAATGCGGTATACAATTATGAAATAAAACACGTTAAGCATCGTAAGAAATACTAACAAACATCACATCTAAGCATAAAAAATAACTTAAAGAGAGATACATATACTGTTACGTTGAAACGCGCATGATGGTGCGTGTGAAATGCGCACAATAATAGGCTTGCGTGTGTGACGCGCGCGATAGATCAGATCGTTTTGTTTTGCTAAGCATGCAGTAATAGAGTGTATTTATCTTTGATTTGATTTTGCGTTGTTATTAGAAGAGGCGTTGTATAACGTTGGTGTTTTTAGTTGGTCGATATTATTTGAGAATTTTCTCGAGTCAGTTGTTTACTATCGATCGAAGCGTATGGATAGTTCTAGTGGTAACCACGGAAGCTTCCATTCCAAATAGGGTTGTATGACGTGAGACAGTGATGATGAAATTACTTTTGATTGGTTGTGGTGTTTCATGTGGGGTATTCTCGCTTGTTCTGGAGTATGTAGAGACTATATAAGTGCCGCACTGTTTCAAAAAGAGAGAGTTGAAAGTAAAAAGTTGAGAGTGAAAAGGCGATTGTATGCAGTTGTTGATGAACGCTGAATAAAGTTTGAAAACTTCATACGTCGACTCTGTGTCGTGTGGCTGATTGAACGGGTTGCGTGGATAAACGAATCTGAGTTAGCCTACACCTTATCAGGACTTCAGCATTGGGGCTGAATCAACTACTGATAGAAAAACACCAACATCAAACGAGTGTAACATATGCGCACACACGCATACACGCACACACACGCACACAAAGAACAACATCAGCATTAAGAATACATAATGAACCAATGATTTAAAATAACTTAATGACACGGGGAAAAGAAGTAATATGATAGTAATAAAAAAAAAACAATATCACAAACGTGAATAGACGTTAAATGAAATTAAATTAAATAAATAAATAAAAATAAATAAAAGCAATATTCAAAAGCCATACATAAGAGTTTCTTGTATAAACCGGAGTAACATTTAACTACAATTATTTAAAAACCATACAGCGCCAACCTCAATAAACAATAAAAAGACCAGTACAGGCAGTAAAGTATTTAAATCAAGTCCATTACACAAAAGACGTTGATGGAACACAAACACACACACACACACACACACACACACCACTATTCAATCACTCACGCACTGATTGTTCTTTATCTAAAAGTATTTGGTAAAGAGGTAGGTTTTGAAGTTATTTTTGATGACGGTTTAGAGACTTGGAGTGTCAGAGGTTGGAGGGCAGAGAGTTCCAGAGAGTTGGGGCAAACACAGAGAAGGGTCTCCTGCCAAAGGACTCAAGCGAATACCTAGGAATTGAGAGGAAAACCGAATCTTGTGAACGCAGTGATCGTGTAGGTCGGCAGGAGCAGAGACGTTGTGAAAGACAGGAAGGACGGGAATCAGTGTGCAGACAGTGAAAGCAAAGAGAAGCAACTTTGTAATGGAACTTAGTGTTCTTTAAGTCAATCCTTGGGCACAGAATACCAGTACCCTCTATGTACTACAAGGCCACCCCAATTTTCAACCAGAACACAATATGTTGTTACTGCGTGTCAGACCAATATATCAATGGCGTTTTCGCGTGCAAAACGTTATCCATGTAGCAGAAATGTCATGACATTTTTAAAAGGCAGTTTTGATTACACTGTGGATAGTGAAAAACAATCAGAACAAGTGCTTTTCTTTCAGGTTTCACTTAAGAGCACTGAGCTGAAAGGGAATTCAATTACAAACACACACACGCACACACACACACACACACACACACACACACACACACCCATGGTTGAAAGAGGACTCAACCCGAATCCGTATAAAAGGTCTGCTAAAACAACCCTAGTGGTAACACTGAAGGCACTCCACCAGACGGTCACTTTACAATGAAGGCATCCCACGCAGGGGACGCTGTGGCGATCGGAATCGCTCAAGCAAGACAGGAGGTCGCACAAGCACTGCATCGAAATAAATCGAAGATATCCAAAACAGAGGATAGGTTTCACTTCTCTCTCTCTCTCTCTCTCTCTCTCTCTCTCTCTCTCTCTCTCTCTCTCTCTCTCTCTCTCTCTCTCTCTCTCTCTCTCTCTCTCTCATGAAATGGTAAAGGTCTTCTTACAGTTGAACTTTTATATAGGCTATGTAAAATGTGAAAGGTTTAAATATATTACGTTTGCATGTGTGCCTGAAACCAGGATTATTTGTAAGAAAAAGCTATTTGGATGTCTGTACGCAACTAAATCTAAATATTGTTGTGTTACCCAACGGCTTGTTTGGAGCTACAAATAGGGTATACATGTAACCAATTAATAACCGGCATCAGTGGCACACTGCCAAAATGTACTTTTGAGCTGCCATCTTCTTCTGTCTTCTTCTTCTTCTTCTGCTTCTTCTTCCTCTTCATTCTTCTTCCTTCCGGGGATTTCTGTATAAATAGTATCCCCCCTTTCTGGAAATGTAGTGCTTTGAATTTCCACTGTCGCTGTCTTTCTAATTTGTTCTGTCTCGTTCCTACTCTGTTCTATCAATCTAATATACTAACTTCTTCGCTAGACCAGTCACCTACTTTTTTCTTGAAAACTCTTTCCGGGACAAAACTCATCATTTGTGTGTGAGGTCTGTTGAATCAGCTTGGGAATACTGGACGCTTTCTGCCAAATGGTCACTAGAGCTTCCTATGATATTATTATTATTTAGCAATGTAGGTATTTTATATGTATATGTTTTCTTGATATTTTATAATGATGTTTGTATTCTTTTTTGTTTTGTTTTTTAAACGGGAGATCGATAAATTAGAGTATAGCCTCAGCGTCCCCTGCGTGGGATGCCTTTATTGTACAGTGACCGGCTGGTGGAGTGCCTTCAGTGTTACCACCGGGATTGTTTCAGCAGATCTTTTATGCGGATCAGGGGTGAGTTCTCTTTCAGCCAAGTGGTGGTCTTGATTTTGTGGTCCTGGTTCGGCTCTTTGCTGTCCGATGGACCCTGTAAGCAATGAATAACTAACTAACTAACCCAGCGTAATAAGTATGCTATACGATCAGCGGCAGGGATGGTGGGAAGTGACGTAAGCCTCGCCCAGTCTCTGCTACGCAGTGTTCATTCAGACAACATGTGCAACAGGTGTTTGCCTCGGGCATGAACTTTCGTCATGGATTAAACGCTTACCTGCTCAATTCATTCCTTCAGCATGAACGAATAATTCAATACAACATCTGTAGCAACACAGTTCTATTTTCGTTTCACTTATTAAATTTAGTTGTTTATTTAATCCTTTTTGTATAGCGCGCCTTTCCAGCTTAAGAACTGCTCAAGGTGCAGGCCAATACGGGATCTAACTCAAGCCACCTGACCGCCCACTTGCAACCTTTGGGCGCATAGTCTGACGCGCAGACCACTGAGCAAAATCCTGGGCGACCGGGGATGAGGAGAACAGGACCTAGTGCGTGCTGGGTGCATTTGTGTAGCCGGAACTCACACCCGCCTAGGACATGAGGGCCAGGATCTTTAAAGTACATGCGTTGGAATGCGTGGGTGCACAGACTGGACCTCAGTTTATACTCTCATCAGAAGGAGTAGGGGCGCAGTGCGTCCATTTTTCTTTGTGTTTTTATCGGGGGTTCAGGAAATATCAATAATAGTCTATCCCACAAAATTCATCAAGCCGCTTGTTTGCTTTCGCAATGGCAGCATTTCTATCCTTATAAAATGTGTTTTAGGTAGGCGAAATTTCCTTCTACACGTCGGATTATATTTTCATCCATAGGAGTAAGGGTACGTTTGCCTGTACATCAAAGTGTTTTTGTTAAAAAGTTATTTATCAAGGTCGTGTTAACGTTTCGCCACTTCCGGAATGCCAGCCAGCTTCAAGCCAGTGCCTGCAAAGTAATCGCATGGGGTTGGCCGCGTGGCGCAGTGGATTAGTCGCCGGTTTCCTATGCCGAAGGTCGCGGGTTCGATCCCCGCAAGGGGCGAACTTATGTGACTTAGGTGCGAGACTATTCAGGTCACGGAGGGTTTTTTCCGGGTACTGCGGTTTCCTCTCTCCCATCAATATTGGTATTGAATGCAGTCAATTTAACTTTCACAATTAAAAATTTGATTTCCTTTTCCGTCTCCTAATAGCGACGTGCGTTTGTACCACATGTTTGAATGATGAATGTGTGTTTGTTGTGTATTTACATGTAGTAGTGTCTGTGGCATGTGAGCGTTTATGGTGGTTACAGATCGCCGCGCTTTGAGTCTTCTTTAGGAATAAGGCGCGTATGGCATCCATTATTATTATTATTATTATTATTATTATTATTATTATTATTATTATTATTATTATTATTATTAAATGTTTAATCGCGTACACCACTAAGTCAACAGAGATACGACTTAGTCGACCACGATCCTCTTAAAGTGCAGTGTGTGGACCCTCACAGCAGATCTACAACGAAGAATACAAAGCATGGAGATGAGGTGCCACAGAAGACTTCTGGGCATTTCCTATACCCAGCACATCACCAACGACGAAGTCCGACAGACCATCACACAAGCCATTGGACTCACAATGGTGAAGAAGCAGAAACTCCGATGGTATGGCCACGTCACCAGATCATCAGGACTTGCAAAGATTAAACATATATTTCTGTTCGGTGCATTGAATTGTGTTGCCGGTTTTTCTCTGAAGATTTTGTTTAGACTGTGAAGTCTTTTTTCCCTGGCTAATAAAACCTATTTCTCTTCCGAATCTCTCTAACAGTCAATGGAGGCTGGACCGACTTAAGCAGCTGGGAGGATGTGTCAAGCTGCACTGCTCTGTGTGGCGGCGTCACCAATGTTTAAACCCACAGCCGTAGCTGCACTGACCCTGCCCCCATGTACGGCGGCCAAGAGTGAGTTGGTGCTGACAAGGAAGACAAAAGCATTGACTGCAACACTGAGGCCTGTGGAGGTAAGTTGATGATGATAGTAGTGACGTTTTTGTTGGCGATGGTGATGATGGTACTCTGCTACTACTACTACAACAACAACAACAACAACAACAACAACTACAACTACTACTACTACTACTACTACTACTACTACTACTACTACTACCACTACTACTACTACTACTGCTACTACTAGTACTAGTACTACTACTGCTACTACTAGTACTACTACTACTACTTTTACTACTATTAGTACTACTACTACTACTAGTGCTACTATTATTACTACTGCTACTACTACTACTAGTATTACATCAAATATTAATAATAATACTATTGCTACTACTACTACTACTGCTACAATTACTACTACTAATACTACTACTTCTACTACTATTAGTACTAATATTGCTGCTGCTGCTACTACTATTACTACTACTTTCACTACTACTTCTACTGTTACTAGTACTATTACTGCTACTACTATTACTACTACTTCTACTATCACTACTACCACTACTACTTCTACTACTACTATTACTACTACTGCTATTACTACTTCTACTGCTACTAATATTACTACTGCTATTACTACTACTACCAGTACTACTACTACTGCTGGTACTACTACTACTACTATTACATCTACTACAACTATTACTACTACTAATACTACTGTTACTACTACTATTACTATTACTACTTCTATTACTACTACTACTACTGCTACTTCTACTACTACTTCCACTACTATTAATTCTATTGCTGCTTCTACAACTACTACTATTATTATTAATATTAATACTGCTTCTGCTACTATTACTACTACTAAGCTTACTACTACTACTACTACTACTACTACTACTACTACTACTACTATTTTCTCGCACGTGTCATTTGGCAGCAAAACCTGCTCAGCAACAAGCACTGCACAAAGCCTGCAAGTTAGATCTATCATTGGTCAGCGCCTTGAGTAGCTTTTGAGCTGGAAATGCGCTATGTAACAACGATTAAATAAGAATCAACAGACGACCAACTCATGGCAGCTGCAACATTTCTGGATGCATTGAAAAAAACCCGAGGATGAAACATGCTACTTAAGAAGCAGGAGCTCAGCGCCCCAACAACTGAGCTATATAATTAATGAATAATGTTTTTGTTCCCCAGACAGATGCCCCGAGAATCGCGACACCTACATCGCCGCTGAGGACGATCCCCAGAAGTCCACCTACTTCCGTTGCATCCCCGGTGACGACACCGTCCCTGCCAAGGCCATCCGCATGAGGTCAGTATTGTACAGATGTTGTTGTTGCTGTTGTTGGTGTTGGTGGTGACCTTCTTTTTACTCTTGTTCTTTTTGTTGTTCTTCTCTGTAGATTTCAGGGGCCGGGTAGCTCAGTTGGTAAGAGCGTCTTGCTAGTAACCGAAGGAGGCCCTTTGTTCCACGCGGAATTCAAGGAATTAAGTAAGCAAAGTAAGCTAGTAACCGAAAGGTCGCTGGTTCGAATCCCGGATTGGTCAACGTGTGATCATATTATTTTCCCCTTTACCAACAACTGGCCCGCTGGTGTCAGTATAAATCGGTCCAGTAGTCACCTATATGCGAAAGTGTCGTGTGACTATAATCTACAAACAACAACATCTGTAGATTTATTGACCAACAATTAGCTCAGACTGATTGATTGATTTTTGTTGTTGTTGTTGTTGTTGTTGTTGTCCTTATTGTTGTTGTTGTTCTCTTCTTCTTTTATTTTCTTTCTTCTACTTCCCCTCCGTTTCATCGCCGTAGCTCAAGTGGTAGAGCGTTCGTCTGGCACGCCGATGATCCAGGTTCGAATCCCGTGATGGGCGAGATAAACGTGACAATTGTCACTGTCCATGTTAGCGGTATGATTTCTCTGGTGGTTCAGTGTTGATTAAGGTTCCTATTCCTTGTTTCCTCGAATAGTTAGGCCCATCTGTCCTATCGCAAATGGCGGGTGTAGACGTTAAACCTCAATGTTCGTTCATTCATTCATTCATTCATTCATTCATTCTTATTATTATTCATCATCTTCTTCTTCTCCCCCTTCCCTCCTCTCCTTCTTTGCTTGATAGACTTTTACTGACCAACTTAACGACACGTCCGATTGATTAACTATTCAAAAAATGATTAAATTCATTGATTACAGGTGCCCCAAGGAAACCGTCTGGGACCAGCAGTACACCACTTGCTCTAACACGTCAGTCCCCTCCAAAGTTGCCGTCTGTACCGACCGAACCATCCGTGCCGACCCCACTGACTGCAGGTGAGTGGACAATTAAAACTCATTTGATCAGTTGTATGGCATACCATAGATATATATATATATATAGGTATAACTAATCTACAGTTAAACTAATAATATCATGACGTAAAGCATAGCAGAATCTTCTCTCTCTAGCTCTCTCTCTCTAGCTCTCTCTCTCTCTCTCTCTCTCTCTCTCTCTCTCTCTCTCTCTCTCTCTCTCTCCCTTAAACTGTAATGGACATTTGAGAACTGTTTATACATTAACATCAATTGCGAAAAGTTTCAAAACTGTTGGTGTTTTCTTTTAGGTACTTGTTCCTTGTCTTAATTCCCTTACCCCCACCCCCCCTCTCCCACCCACCCTCTCCACTCTTTCAATTCTCCATTGCTTTGTTCCATCAGCTGACTTTGAAACCTAGCCTTAGTAATACATTACATTACATGGTTATTGCTTTAGGTCCAGCCGACTCTTCCGAGCCAAATCAGGACCGGACAACCCCTGATCCGCATAAAAGATCTGCTGAAACAACCTTAGTGGTAAAACTGAAAACTCTCCACCAGCCAGTCACTTTACAATAAAGACATCCCACGCAGGGGACGCTGAGGCTGTACTCTAATTTATCGAAACCCCGTTTACAAAAACAAAATAGAATACAAACATCATTATAAATTATCAACAAAACACATACATATAAAATGCCTACATTGATAAAAAATAACATCATAGGAAGCCCTAGTGACCACTTGGCAGAAAGCGTCCAATATTCCCAAGCTGATCCAACAGACCTCATACACAAATAAGGAGTCTTGTTCCGGAAGAGTTTTCAAGAAAAAAGGTAGGTGATTGGTCTGGCGAAGAAAAAGATAGTATTGCAGATTGATAGAACAGAGCAGGAATGAGAAAGAGCAAATGAGAAAGACAGCGACAGTGGGAATTTAAAGCACTAAATTTCCAGAAAGTGGGGATACTATTTATACTGAAACCTCCGGCACCCCAACGGGGGTCTTAGTAATACCGGACCGACACTGCACAAACATCTTAAGTATCACGGACTGTAGGTCTATAATTTTAATTAAATCGTAGTCACGCTGATTCATGTGTTTTTTTTTGTGAATTGGACTTTTAATCGAAACTTTGGCACAACAGTTTCGTGACAGGAAATATGCAAAAGCAGATATAGTCAGTGGAATTCGTTACTTGACGATGAACCAATGTTGATGTTGAATACTAGGTGCTGACGCGATTTCCTGTGTTGGTTGTGGGGGAAAAAAAGATATCAATAAAATAGAATTAAGAATTATCCTTATGTTATTTCTTCTTTGTATCGCCCTCTCTCCTCTCCTTCCGTCTGTCTGTTTCTTTCTCGGTCACGCACACACACACACAAACACGTACACACACACACAAACAGAGATAGAGACAGACAGACAGCGGGAGACAGACATTCAGAGTACTTTTAATCCAACACACACACACCATACAAAACATGTAGGTTTATGTTTTGCAAAGGTGTAGTAACTGTCAAAAATCGTACAATTGCAGTCACGACAAAATATTACCACGAACCGAGTCTTCGCATATTAAACTTAATCCTTTACTTCGCTTCCAGTGAGGCTCTGACTTGGGTAGATCTATATAGCCTAATTATCAACTTCAGCATCGACTTTAGGCAAGCCGAGCTTGGGCCAGTACCCGTCAAATAGACCCATATCTAAACACAAAACAGAAGAACAAAAATTAAAAAGAAATTTGGGTGTTGAACGTTCAGTTTTAAATAGAGAAATGTCCCTTTTCTGTAGGCGCGACAACTACAGTACTATATACTACCTGTGCTTTTGCACACACTTGTTATCTCCCTTGTTTGCAAAAAAAGAGTTAAAAATATGAATCTCTCCATATAGTTTGGAGGTGACTTAATGCCAAGATTTGTTTAATTAAGATCAAGATTATCAACTCATAGGACCCACTTTTGTCCTGACAATAATCGCCATGATTAGAACACACGGAAGACTCAGATCCTGTAGGCCTGTACATTGACAGGCACTAAGCACTGCTTTTATCAAGACGGTAAACTCGTTAATTATATTCAACGAAAAAAACAACAACATACAACACAGAATCATTTTCGTTTACGGTACATGTACAAAAGATATTAACCAAAACATTTTTCCCACCAAACCTTGGGTATTACACACTGGAATATCAGTCAATGCATGTTAATGGCACATAAAAATAAAACTCATTAAAAAGTCAAGTTTGGTTTTAAATCAGTGTGTGGTTGGTATTAACAAGTCAAGCGCTGGTCATCTGGTCCAAAATTGCCGGTCATCTGGTCCAAAATTGTAGGTCACCTGATCAGGTGTTGCCAGTCTTCTGGTTAAACGCTTGTCGTCTGGTCAAAAAAGATGCCGGTCATCTAGTTAAAAGCTAGTCGTCCGGTCAAAAGTTGCCGGTCATGATGGTCAAAATTTAGTCGTCTGGTCAAAACGTTGCCGTTCATTTGGTCCAAAGCTATAAGTTGTCTGGTCAAAACGTTGCCGTTCATTTGGTCCAACACTATCAGTTGTTTAGTCAAAACGTTGCCGTTCATTTGGTCCAACACTATCAGTTGTTTAGTCAAAACGTTGCCGTTCATTTGGTCCAAAACTATTAGTTGTCTAGTCAAAACGTTGCCGTTCATTTGGTCCAAAACTATTAGTTGTCTAGTCAAAACGTTGCCGTTCATTTGGTCCAAAACTATTAGTTGTCTAGTCAAAACGTTGCCGTTCATTTGTTCCAAAGCTATAAGTTGTCTAGTCAAAACGTTGCCGTTCATTTCGTCCAAAGCTATAAGTTGTCTAGTCAAAACGTTGCCGTTCATTTGGTCCAAAGCTATAAGTTGCCTGGTCAAAACTTTGTCGGTCTCAATTGTGCGTTGTTGTTGATTTTTTTTAACTTGTCGTCTGGTCAAAAGTTGCTGGCCATAATTATGGTGAAAGCCTGGTCGACTGCTAAAGTTTTGCCGGTCGTCTGGTCAAGGATGTTGTTGGACAAAACACGGGTCATGGTTATGGTCGTGCGTCACATAGTGACAATTTCAAATGAAGAAATCGTGTGGCTGTTTGTCCTCCCGCCAATGGTTGGTGTTTTGTTGTACTTCGCTCATTTGGATAAACAAGCATATCGTTGATTCCAGTGATTGATTCTAAAAAAAAAAAAACTTTCTGAGGAGTTCGGAGCACTAAAATGCAGGGTTTATTCTTGGCGTCGGTCATCGGTCATTGACGCATACAAATCTGAAATGACCGATTGTTTTGCCAGCCAGCTGGTCAAGTGACCTATTGATTTTACGATCGGGCGGTCACAAGACTGCCCACGAGAAAACATCAGGGATGTGTGGGTCATGTTTGCAGCTCACCACTCGGATGAATTTCCAAACCTGCTGAAGCTGGCTGCTTTCGCGGTTACCTGCCCCCTGCAAGCTGCTGATTGTGAGAGAGGCTTCTCTGCACAAAACCGCATTCTGACAGCATTGCGGAACAGACTGACAGCAGAAACACAGAACTTGCTGCTTTCTATAAAGCTTGGAACTGTAAATATAGAAAGAGCGCTGCAGATATGGGCAGCAGCAAAACCAAGAAAACTGTTGTCTCTTTCAAAGCAGTGAAAACAGTAATAATTAGCAGACAAATTAAAAAGGATTGAATTTCTCCTTATAACTGTGTGCATCAGTATGTCATTTAAACAATTTAAAAAGGCTGAATATAATTCGGTTAATGCCTTAGCGTTGTTATTTTGTACCATTTGTACTAATAAGCGATCGAATGAGACTGTGTGACTTATTGCTTTCCAAAATGACCTATTGTTTTTCCTGTGAATTGGTCAAATGACCTATTATGGTCACTTTCAAGATTAATCCCTGAAAATGTGACGTATTTTACATAAATTAAAACTATGTGACAGTTCAGTTTCTCTGGTTTCATCGACTCATATTTGACCTTCTTGACTTTACAACACATCGGTCGATCCATTGGACAAACCATCGGGGTGATGGAAATATAATCTTTTTATTTATCCTAAGCTACAGTGATCGGAGAATTGGTTGTCATCTATTGGAATCTGCAGTGATCGGAGGATTGTTTTTCATCTATTTGGATCTACATTAAAAGAAGGAAACAGTTTGCACTTATCTTACGCTGATCTTTAGTGACCGCCGGATGCTGTTTTTTAAATTAATCTGACCTGCAACAATTTGAACACATTGTTCTCAATAATCGTATGTTCAAATAACAATTTAATTTTGATTTATATAGAGAGAGAGAGAAACTTAATGATGAAAAGACAGAAGCCATAATTATTTCAACTCCTCGCATGACAACATCTCAGCTTCCATCTTTTTTTGTTGTTGGTAACTCTGTTGTCCACTTTTCTGATTCCGTCAAAAACTTGGGCGTGATTTTGGACTCTCACCTGACTATGCAAGCTCACGTTCAAACTCTAATCCGAACCCTAAATTTTGAACTCCTTCGAATCAACAGCGTCCGTCACTTTCTGTCTGCCAAAGCCACTCAAACTCTTGTCTCAGCTTTCATGCTCTCACGGCTTGACTATTGTAATTCTCTCTTCTGTGGCTGCCCTGACTATCTATTGCAAAGAACTCAAAAAGATTCAATATAATGCCGCCCGTCTCATTCTTCGCATTCCATAATCTGCCCATATAACTCCTTATTTTAAATCCCTACACTGGCTACCCATCGAACAAAGAATTAATTATAAAATTGCTTGCCTCTGCTTCAATGCTTTCTCTTCATCCGGCCCTTCTTATCCAAAACCATGGTAAACCCTTACATACCCTCCAGAACCCTTCGATCTTCTTCTGCCCAACATCTCTGCATTCCACGAGTGAACAAATCCTTTGGTGAACGCTCATTTTCTTTTTCTGCTGCCACCGTCTGGAACTCCCTTCCCACGTCCCTCCATTCTTCCCAAACATCTGCTGCCTTTCGTTCTGGCCTCAAGTCCCATCTATTCAAACGTTCCTTTGATGACACCACAATGTGCATTTGTGTTGAACTCTGTATAAGTGTGTGTGTGTGTGTGTGTGTGTGTGTGTGGGTGTGGGTGTGTGTGTGTGTGTGTGTTCATATTATCTAATGAAATTTTGTATGTTTTGTTTACCATGTTTTATATTGTTATTGCTTAGCCATTTTAGTTCTTAGAAGTGTCTTATGCGAATGTAAAGTGGTCTGAGCTTTCATTACAAAGGGCGCTATATAAATGTTCATTTCATTATATATATATATATATATATATATATATATATATATATATATATATATATATATATATATATATATATATATATATATATATATATATATATATATATATATATATATATATATATATATATATACAACATTACTGTTCATTTAACTGCCTGTCTATGAGACTCTGTAGCCTTGGTGTACACCCGCCTCCTACAATTATAGAAGTAACGCGTTTTTTGTGTTTATTTTGGCTCAGGACATGAGAAATGCCGGCCGTAGTTGACATTATAATATGCATTTGTATTTGTTTAAATAATCATGTTCATGGGATGTTAATATAAATTATAGAAGGATTACGAATTGTTGTATTGCATGAATAAACAGGTCAAGATGGCGGACGGCGGAAGGAGTTATTTCCCGTATATTGTTTACATTATAGAGATAGCCCAGTAAGACAGTTTATTTTGTCGACCAGATTGGGCCTACCACTATTGTTCTACCTGTCTATGTTCCACTACTTCCGCTTCTTCGTTCTTAGTTCTTCGTTCTACTTCGTTCGTTCACATAGAATATTGTATTAATAAAGCTAATAGAATGATTGGATTAATAAAAAGGACATTTGTATTCATTGATAGTGAGACCCCATTTAGAGGATGGGAATATTATTTGGTCAGCACTATTAAAGAGGCAGTCAGTAGCCATAGAAAAGGTGCAGCGAAGAGCTACAAAGATTCTAACTGAATGTAAAGAGTTATCATACTGTGAAAGGTTATTATATTTAAAATTACATTCTCTCAAGGGAAGACATTTAAGAGGAGATTTAATTGAAACTTATACAATATTTAACCATATAAATGACCTCTCATGGAGCTATTTCTTTACATCACCTGACTGTAATATAACACGACTTAGTGAGGGCAAAATTTTTATCCAGTATGCAAGAACTAACCTTCGGAAAAATGTTTTTCGTAACAGAGTTGCAAATCTTTGGAACAATCTTCCTGCTAATCTAAAATGCCTTAACAGTACTAATTCATTCAAACATCAAATAGATAAACTACCAAAATTTGAAGTATTATTTAGAAGCTTTGATGAATAACTTAGGTAAATTTATTACATACTTGTATGTGTTTCAGTTTATAGTCCCCTCTCTTCCCGATAAGGATTTTCAGAGAGGAGACTCATTTCATTCTTAAAAACCTGACCTGTAATCGATATCAAATGATAACTACGATGAGACATATAAAGGCTTCACGGCCTATTCTAGTACTACTACTACTACTACTACTACTACTACTACTACTACTACTACTACTACTACTATTTCTACGTACTTCGTTCTACTTACTTCGTTCTACGTACTTCGTTCCACGTACTACGTTCTTCGTTCCACGTACTTCGTCCTACGTACTTCGTTCCACGTACTACGTACTTCGTTCCACGTACTTCGTTCTACGTACTTCGTTCCACGTTCTACGTACTTCGTTCTACGTACTCCGTTCCACGTCTATGTTCCACCTCTACTTCCACCTGCAGGAGGAGGCAAGACGACGTGCCTGTGGGACCGCGGCTACTTGGGTCGCAGTACGCAGGGCCTCACACACACCCTCAATCATACGCACATTACACGCACATAAACATAACTATTAAACAGTAACTTTCTACAGTCTGTGACAGGTTGCATCAGTTGGTGATTTTCCTGAAGTATTACTTTCAGTCAATTTAATTAATCTGTGTATAGAGCGTCTGATATAAACTAAATACATTTCTTTAAGGCTTGGTGTTCGTATACTTAAGGCATCGGTTGTATTACTTCATCTCTATTTTCATATTATTATATCTTGATTGTGTTGGCATCTTGTGTCCAATGTCAAAGGGGTTACGGATTAGACAAGGGAGGTAATTGTGGGTTAATTGTTGGGGTTGTGGAACTGTTTAAGGGTTGAGGTAGGGTTAGATTCCCCATTTTCCTGTGTGATCGTATGTTGAATTAAAGAGTGTAAATGTATATCTGGCATTTGTGTTAATTTTTTTTTTTAGTTTGAGTTTGTATCCCAGCACTCGCTGTTGAGCTGAAGTCACTGAACCCATTTGGGTGACGTGACAGCTGAAAAAGCGCTATAAGAATGATTAAATAAAGTGTTTGTTTTTTTTAAAGCCCTATGAGTCGCTCTTATCTCGGAATGACAACGTGATTTAGTTCGGTCAGTAGTCTACTTTGGTAACGATATTATTGTTCGCAAAATAAACAAAACGGAAGCAACGAACCTTGCCTTATTCAGCGACTTTACCAGTTTACAGAGCTGTACCAAGACAATGGTGCAGGGGCTGATTATGCTGTTGATGATTTATGGTGGAGTAGAGGGTCCTTATTACGTTATGTGATACTATTACACTAATAATAATAATAATGTACCACTTCGTATTCACAGCCCAGCCATCTGTTGTCAACTTTACGGCAAAATAGGAAAATATTTCCCTTTTTAATTTAAAAAAAATGTTTTAGTTATGGTTCAACAGGCGTTTGAAACCACAAAAACCTAACCTGACCCTGCTTCTATTGCAGTGCAAGAAGACCCTGATACAAAATAATATTTAAAATAAATAAATAAATAGATGGTATATATATATATATATATATATATATATATATATATATATATATATATATATATATATATATATATATATATATATATATATATATATATATATATATATATATATATATATATATATATATATATATATATGTGTGTGTGTGTGTGTGTGTGTGTGTGTGTGTGTGTGTGTGTGTGTGCCAGAATGGTGATACCATTTAACCATGGAAATGTAGATTCTTTCTGCTCTAAGCTAGTTAAAAAGCATATAAATAATATTCTTGATCATTTTACAGAAAACAACCTTTTAGGAGGCACTGTGGTCTAATGGTAGTGCTTCGGCTTGCGGATCGGAAGGTCCCAGGTTCGAGCCCTGGCCGGGCGCGAACTTGTTTTTTCCAACCTAGTTCCAGTCACTTTCCCGAAAAAGGCAATTACCGAAGTCGAACGAAGCTCTCCGAGTCGAGCGGAGCTATCCGATGTTTTACGAACGAATGCTGGCAGGACTACGTGAAACCACAGGCTGGGAATTCTCGTCTTTCGTAGGCCTCAATTACATACGATACTACGTACGTATTTAGGAGTTTACAAAGACAAAAGAAAAGACTTCAGAGCCTGTGGTGAAACATCCGTGCATAAAAATAGCCGCTGCTAGATCTAATTCTATTTCGATCTGCACAGCTTCAAGCTCAAGTCGAGATTTGCATTTTGAAGAAGTTAGTATTATTATTATTATTTTATGATGAATAATATACTGACATAATTAGTAATAAGGAGTAAAAGTAATACATAACACATAAAGCACACATACAACGATTTCACATCTATATCAACAATAAAACCATGACAAAACTTCAAAGCGCTATGGATACGTTGATGTCACTTCAGCACAACAAGGCAAAGCAAGTTTATAATGGTCTCAAAAAGCAGTTATATTTTTATTGCAAGCACCAAAGCAATTATTTATTTAACTAATATTATTCTTTTTAACTGATACAGTACATTTGTTATATGTATCTCAATGATATGTATTTTAATTAGAAACACGTATTAAAAACATGTTGCGTGGCGGGCGGAAATTTCTATAAATCATCTGAAAACTTTGGTAAATCTATAAGAAAAAATAACCAGTAACACTATTTGAATATTTCGGGTTACACCCAACTTCATCAAAAACAAACAAAACGTCACTGACCATATTTACACCATTGAGCACGCACAGCAGCACACTATCCTTTTTTTTTTCTTTTTTTTTTTTAGTAGGAATAATAATAATAATAATAATAATAATAATAATAATAATAATAATAATAATAATAATAATAATAATAATAATAATAATAATAATAAACAAATAATAATAATAATAATAATAATAATAATAATAATAATAATAATAATAATAATAATAATAATAACACACAAACAAAACAAATAAATAAATTAAAGATTTAACTAAATAACTATGCTACTACTACTACTACTACTACTACTACTACTACTACTACTACTACTACTACTACTACTACTACTTGCGAAGTTGTGGTCTCGATTTTGTGGTCCTGATTCGGCTCTTTGCAGTCCGCTGGACCCTGTAAGCAATGAATAACTAACTATTAATTTAACTCTGATCTCGAGTTATTTATAAAAAAAAAAATCGCTTAGCCTACTCGTCATTCTCCGGAAATTTCAAGATTCGAATACAGTGAACTTCGGATATAGTAAAGTGCCCTGGGACCAAATAAATCTTTAGTATAACCGAATATTTAATATAACCGAAAATCCGTTTACAGTAAAGTTTTTAAAGTTTACTTTACTATAACCGAAACTTCGTTTATAATACAGTTTTAGAGGTTTACTTGACTATAACCGACTTCGTTTATAATAACGATTTTAGAGGGTTAATTTAGCATAACCGAAACTTTGTTTTTGTTTTAATTTAACGTTTACTAATCCGACACTCTCATTATAAAGAGATAGAAAACGCTGGTCTAAAGTGTATGTGGGTGCACAGGGCTGGATCAATCCATGTTCGAGGGAGGGGGTGGGGTGGGGTGCTAGTCTAGTTCTTTTTAAAATGTATGGTACAGAGTGGTGAAACACCACAAGTAAAACTCGTGGTGCAGTGGATAAGTTGCCGGTTTCCTATGCCGAAGGTCGCGGGTTCGATTGCCGCAAGGGGCGAACGTATGTGACTTAGGTACGAGACTATTGAGGTCACCGAGGGTTTTCTCCGGGCACTCCGGTTTCCTCCCTTCCTTCAATAATGGTACAGGATGCAGTCAATATAAAAATTTCAAAAATAAAAATTCGATTTTCTTCCGTCTTCTAATAGCGATCTCCCTGCCTGTACACCACCTGTTTGAGTGATGTATGTGTATTTGGTGTGTGTGAGGGTAAAATGAGACAGGTGAGCGTGTATGTTGGTATAGATCGCCGCGCTTTGAGCCTTGGGGAAAGGCGCGTACATAGCATAGCATCCTGTCCTGTAACTAACTGCCTTACATAACGTATTTCCAGTTGAACAAAAACTTCCATCTTCTACTTTCTTTTTATTTATTTATTTATTTATTTGTTGTTGCCAAGGGGTGGGGGTGGGGGTGGGGGATGCTGCAGCACTCCTAGCACACCCCTACCCCCTGGATCCGGCCCTGGTGCAAGTAAAGAAGAAGAAAAGCAAAACAAATCGGTGAACAAAATAATGACTTTTCGAATTTCCATCTTTTACCAGGATTTCTGCAGACTGTAATCGTCTGTGTGTCTATTTGTCTGTGTGTTCACGTAACTCAACATCGTTCTAAATTGAGCTGACATTTGGCGCGTTATATACATGTACATTGGAATTGGATCCCATTAATTGATTAGATTCACATAGTTGAACAGTTAAAATAAGACAGTGCAAATCGAACGAATCGCTTTCGTTATTACATATTTTAATTTAGATTAATATTTCTGTGTTGGTTTGTTGTCCCTTGCTGAATTCCACACGAAAACTATGTTTTCTTATTTTAAAAAACACCCCCACCCTCCCCAGCTCCAGCCCCACACCCCCGGACAGCCGTCTATAAGTCGTCGTGGAGACGTTTGTCTTACCAGAGTTGCCAAGAACAAAATTCAAAGTATTTATTTGAGTGGTTGGACAAGCAAGCTCTCTCTCTCTCTCTCTCTCTCTCTCTCTCTCTCTCTCTCTCTCTCTCTCTCTCTCTCTCTCTCTCTCTCTCTCTCTCTCTCTCTCTCTCTCTCTCTCTGTCGAACATGGCCTTTTCAAAATTTAGATTTCCTTCTTCTTTGTGTTTCCCTTCCCCCCCCACCCCCTAATGGGTATTACCTATTGCTATCGTAATTACAGGTAAATAGCAATTACGTTACTTGAGTGAACATTATGAATATGCACTCATCGTCAAGATCTATTGTTTCTGGACACAGCCACATGATAACAAGTGATATTTCACGAAAGTGAAAAGGTCCTTTTAGCCTTTCGTATGAAGCCACCAGAAATCCACGGGAAATAGCTGAAAAAGATAATTTTTTTATGAACACTTGCAATAGGTCCATTGTCCCTTATTGGATTCCATTACGCTCACATATGTTGATTGGTTATTTTTGTTTATTAACTCGGATATTATAAACTCTTCAAGAATACCTCTCTTACAACCCAGTTTGTGTATATTGATTGAAATGTTACAGTATTATTTGTTTATGTCCGTGTGTGTAAGTTCACGTGTGTGTGAGTGTGTGTGTGAGAGATAGAGATAGAGAGAGAGGGTAAGAGAGAGAGAGAGAGAGAGAGAGAGAGAGAGAGAGAGAGAGTCCATTACCGATAAGAGATAACATGTGAGCCTTCGTGTCCTAATTATTTCAAACAAACCCTTTAATCGGAAGGATAAATCATAAAAGTAGATTATGAATTGTACATGTTGTACTATCGTCATTGTGGAAAAAACAAAATGCTCACAAAATTAAAGCAAACAAAGACATGAACAAAACCTAAACAATATGGTGGATTTAAAAAAAAGATGGTTTGTCTTGCAAAGCCATGCAACAGCTTAGGAATAAATCTCTTCTTTACTTCTCATTTGAAAGTGCAGTCCAGTCAAAACGTTGGTTTCCCAGTTCTCCATTGATTTGGATTCATCTCAGTACAAAAGGTATAATTATAATGTGTTCAACTTATAACACCCTTATTTAGTCATCATCATGTATAGCGAAAGTGAAGTCTAATTTGCTTTGTAAGTTTCTAAGCTAGGTACTCTTTTTCTGCCAAACAGTTAAATCTCTCCTTCAGTTTTTCACTCTCCTTCATAATCACTGTTACTGTTGATGGGGAAATTCCAAATTGTTGAGCAATTTTTTTTTTCATCTTTTCATCTTCAAGTGCGTGAATTAGATCTATTTTAGGCTTCAGGGTAAGCGTGACATGACGATGTTGCGTCATTATGAACGTCAGTAACTCTCATGAAACTTTAATACAGTAATCTCCCTTGAAACTTTATTATAAGCGGCAGCAAAACTCGCCCGGGGCCTTAGAAAACACTTTATTATAAGCGGACTTTACTATATTTTTTTATTATATCCGATTTTTAAAAACAGAAACAAAGAAGAGTTTTGGTCGGGACCAAGACTGGACTTTACTAAAACCGAATATTTACTTTATCCGGCCTTTATTATATCCGGAGTTCACTGTACTATAAAGTATAGGCGTAAATATTATTAATTAGAATAGATATACTCTATACATTTATTTACGTATAAAACAAACAATACAAGTCTAATAATTATATTCAGCTAGTGAGCTTCTTCGCTGCGCGGAGACTGACTTATAATATGATAATGTAGATTAAGCCTATGTATACTGTATAACAGTGTCTACTTGGTTCTAGGCAGGAAATGGGCAATGCTATTATTAGCCTTTACTGCTGAGAACTAACAAAATGCAAATCAAGGAACGCAACTATTAAATATGGTCGATAATAATTGTGCTCATATTATGCTCATATTAACAAAGTATACCGTTGCGAAATGCTAAATCTGTGTAAATCGAACAGAATTAGAAGCAACAGCGATCATTTGTAATGTCAGCTAGTCGTAGCCATGCAAGCATCATTTCGTAACACATCGGAGAGCTTCGTTCGACTTCGGTGATTGCCTTTTTGGGCGAATGACTGGAACTAAGTTGGAAAAAACAAGTTTGCTGGCCGGGCCATTGTGTTGTGTCCCTGGGAAAGACACTTTACTCCTGTTTTCCTACTCCTTCGGATGAGAGTATAAACCGAGGTCTAGTCTGTGTCGCATACATTCCATCATAACGGACTGTAAAGATCCTGACGCTCATGTCCTAGACGGGTGAGTGCCGGTGACAAGAAAACACCCAGCATGCACCTAGGTCCTTCTCCCCCATCCCTGGCTGCCCAGGATTGTGCTCAGTTGTCCGTGCCCATGCGCCCAAAGGCTGCGGGTGGGCGTCTCGGGCGGCTTGAGTTAGATCCTGTATCGGCCAGCGCCTTGAGCAGCTCTTGAGCTGGAAAAGCGCTATATAAGAACGATTAAATAAATAATAAAATAAATAATATGAAAATCAGTCTGGTTTCAGAGCTAAGCATTCTGTTCACACCAGCAGTTTTTACATATATGATTATTGGATAGGAAATTGGCTAAATAAAACGTCAACTCAAAGCACACATACGCATACTCTCACACAAGCATTTGCATAATGAAAAGACTGCGCAGTACATTAAACCATTTAACTATAAAAATTATAGATGCTAAAGTACATAAGAACGTAGGTAGATGTCGTAACGCATACAAGGTTTGTCTAGAGTCTGTCTGATATTAATACGGCTCCGTTTCAAAGTCAGCTGATAAAACTGAACGATGGAGAGAAAAGTGAGAGGACAGTTAACGTCTATCACGGTTTCTTTAATTAATTCTGCTGCGCTTTTTACTGCATTCTACTTTTGTCGGTCGATATTAGCTGTAGATTTTGTATAGTTATCCATAGATATTACTTTTATTACAGCTTTACATTTACTTTGCTCTGGTCCTGATTTGGCTCGGAAGAGTCCGCTGGAAGTAGTATGACATACAGCTTCTTAAGCGGGTTTGTGACGTCACGGTAGTATGACATACAGCTTCTTAAGCGGGTTTGTGACGTCACGGCTGGGTGACGTAATCGTGACGCAATCATGATGCCCCACCGCGATGGTCGTGCGCCCTGTCACGGATGATGGATGACGTATGGCCCGGGGGGATATATTTTATTGATAGTGTGATCGCAAGTGCGCATCTCGGTGAATGGATATATGACTCAGTGGTCGGGGGCGTGAGATCAAGCACCCCAAAGACAGCAAGTGCGCATCTTTTTGTGGTTGTATACCTAGATACAATGCGCAGTAAAATATGTCTCGAAGGCATATTTGAGTCTTGAAATGTCGTATTGGTGTTAAAGAGCGCAAGAGACAGTCTTATTTATATTAGCATGTAATTAAAATGAAAGATGCGCGGTAAGTAGCCTGAGGGGGCAATTTGGAGGGACTGGGCCAAAATGTCGTATTGGTGTTAAAGACAGCAAGAGACAGTCTTATTTATATTAGCGTGTAATTAAATGAAAGATGAGCGGTAAATAACCTGAGAGGGCAATTTGGAGGGACTGTACCAAAATGTCGTATTGGTGTTAAAAGAGAGAGATTTGATGTTAAAATGAGGCAGCCATAAATGACAGTAGATGTCCCAGACAATCTTAAATTTTAGTGTGTATATATGACCTAAAGGCATCGAAACTGGGTCTATATATACGGTGATTGTAATGGAGACTTCACTTGACTTGATGAAATTGATAAACAAACATGAGGCTCCTGATAACACTGCACTGCTGGGTGGAAGGGGAAGACGAGCCGCACATCAATATAGTAAATGCGCACGAGTCAACGGCGGAAGCATTTTTATGTCATTTTCTAGACATGTAAGTAAAATATTTTTATAATATAAGCCTAATAAAATTAACTTAAAATTTTTTTTCTTGTATTATTATTATTTGTTTAATTTTTTATTTTATTTTTTTTTCTTTTTAATTAGAAAACTTGGCAGTATAGATTATTGATATAGATAATGTTTAATTATTAATATTTTTCTCTTTAATCATTTATTTTGATTTATGTTATATATAGCTATCGAGAATATTGGCTAATAATGGTCGAGGAGGTGGAAGAAATTGCGGATTTGTGGACATCAGACGATGAAGAGGGCGAGCCACCCACACCACCACCACCATCACCAAACCACGGTGCATAACGATGCTACAAGTAGGTAAAAAAAAAAATTTTTTAAATAAAAAGACCAACAACAACGAAAAAAAAAAAAAAAAGAAAGGAAAAAAAAGTAAAAAAAAACGACAACACCAGAAAATAAGATATAAAATGGTTTATTAATGAACAACATCTTTTTAAAATTAAAAATTATAATACCAATGCATTATTATTTTTGTGTTGCAGATGCCGTGCGCTCACATATCCACATTATGCATACAAAATAAAAAGTAAGTAAATGAATATTTTATACAAATTTTAACTATATACACATGGATAATACATTTTATTTTGACAATATATATATATATATATATACATTGTTATACAATTTTATAATAAAAATGTTTTTGTTTTGTTTTTTGTTACAGGCAAAACCATAAACCGCCTTTTGTACTATGTAATGTATACTTTTATCACTCTCGCTGTCTGTCTCGCTGGCTCTATCTTATCCTCAAGCTCTCTCTCTCTCTCTCTCGCTCTCGCTGCCTTGTGATCTCGCTCACAGCATCTGTGATGACCCTGCTATTTTTGAGCCTATCCTGTTTCTTCTCGCCCCTCTCTCTCCAACTCTCTTGCTCTCTCTAGCTCTTTTTTTTTTTCCCAGCTAGTTTTAAGCAAATGTGTAATGATAATTGGGGTGAAAACATCAACCAACTCTTGTTTTAAACATGTAGACAAAATCTTATGAGTAAAATTTATTATAGATTCTTGTTGCGTATACATACAACACGAATGCTGATGCTGTGAGGGATGGTTAATTCTGCATCCATGACATTTAGACAAAGCATATTCATCCACTCTTTGACATATTTTATCAAAAAAAGTTTTGACAGTATCACTATCCATATTGATAATGAAAGAAAATGTATTATACCAACCGCACACACTTAAATATATACACAATATATACAATAGACACAATATAAAAATGTCACTTTTTTCACATAAAACGAAAAATGTCACTTTTTTAAAAGTTGCAACAGCTTTTCACATAAATTGAAAAATGTCACTTTTGTTTAGTTGTATTCAGACAACTTTTGGAACGGATATTGGCTATCCAACGGCAATCTCTTGGATGTAGAGGGTGAATACATAGGCTTTTGAAGAGCAGAGTTCATTCGCTGATGCTGTTGATTATTAAGCACAGTGGTAGTTTTTGTTGTTTCCTTGTCATGAATTATATTTAAGAGTTCAGAGGTGTGAATCAACAATTCGTCGAAAGCAGCAGGCGTCAAAGTGATTCCCCGTCTAGTTGGATAAAGAGGTAAGTCTGAAGTTTTTTCTTCTTTTTCGTCTTGTTTTAAAGAGGATTCGGTTTTGAGTCCGGGCACAAAGGCACGTATATGAATAAACACCTGTTCATTAAACGTAGTAACACAAGCAAAGAGACTATTTCCCAAAGGAAATAATTTTTCACCACTAACAGATCTTTGAATAGCTGAAGACATGGTAGCAAAGTGAGTAATCAGTGGCTTTTTATACTGGAGGGTATGTGAGAGAGCCGTTTATATACAATGCTAGAGTCACTTCGCGGAGTCTACGAAAAACAAGTCTAAACATGTTTAAATTTGTTGTCCATGATATTTCATCAAGAAACATTGCATCAGCCAACATACCTCATACAAGTCTAAACACGTTTTTATCAGCAAACATTACATCAGCCAACATACCTCATACAAGTCTAAACACGTTTTATCAGCAAACATTTTATCAGCCATTTAAACAGCATACAAACAAGTCTAAACATGCATTTATTTTAGGCATCAACATTGCATCAGCCTGCATATCGTATACAAATTTAAACATGATTTAAAAAAAAAATATATATATACAAAAAAAATCAAGTTATTTTTGCAGCGGGTGTGATAGAAGGGTTAGGTAAAATATAGCCTAGACAAGAGCCCAATAATGCAATCCATAAATTGGTGTCTTTATGACCCACAGTGAGATTATATATAGAAGTGATGACGACCATAAAAATGATCACCATTTGACATCCAAATACAATCTCACCCCTAGGTACTTCACGGCCAAACACATGCCACCATCGTGAATTATGATGAGTGACGCGCATTGTTATGTTAGCTTCTTCTTCTTCTTCTTGAGACATAATTGTAAAAATATCCGATATGGATAGCATACAACAATCAAATGAATACAGCACAAAATCAAACGCATGCTTTATATAATACAATTAAAACGCAAACGGAAGCCGGGGAAAATAGTTTTGTACAATACTATATACAAGGGCACCATTGAAAGGAGTACAAAGATGATGAATAATATCTTCAAACAAAAAGCCTCTACATCGTAACATCAAATATACCACACAAAATTGTCCACAAACGAGCGTATCATCTTGTAAAACAATATCATTATATGTAAATGTACTAGCATAAGTCTTTAAAAATTGTTGACATTCAGGAAAAGGGCTCAAACCATAAGAATCAAAATATTCTGCTGTATTGTGTTTGGGGTCTATATACATTGATACCCAATGAGAACCAGGAAGTACAGACGGATCTAAATTAACCACAAACGCACTAGGTTTAGTCCATAAACACTTTTGGGTAGCAATTTGATCACGGGCATACACTCCTTTAAAGATTTCACGTGTAAATACATCAAACGTCAATAGTTGATTAATCTGTAGTGTATCCATTATGTAGAAAAATCTACCATAACATTACGATGCTTATCAATCTCTAGCAAGTTATGAAATTCGGCATGGGCAACTATATTAATAGTGTCTGTCAGCGCTTGAGCAAACTGAATTTCCAATCTCATTGTACCGTGTTTTATGAGTTGGCTGTGTGTAGAGTCAGCAGCCTGATCAGGGGTCAGATCAAATACAAACAGCGTGTAACCGCGACCAAATTCATCATAAGTAATATCATTCGCTTCATCTTGCCATGCTTTACCCAAACCTTGAAACATAGAGAGATAAGAGCGAGCATAGCGCCGTCCTTCAAAATCAGGCTTTAGCGGCTTAGACGGTATACTCCGGCCACCCACATGTAAGCATATATAATTTATACTAAAGTGTTGAAAGTTAAAGGGGTTTAGCGCATATCGACCATGAAAAGCGCCATTATTGATGAGCCCTATGACAATGCGGGTGGGTAATTGCCCCAAAAACAGATTTTCTTTATTGACTTGCATGTTTCCCTGGGGTATGGCAAATATTTTGGTAACACCTCTTTTTAGAGGATATTTGGCATTTTCGTTTTGGAGCGTTTGAAGATGTGCCATCTGAATGTTTGGATTAATTTTAACTTTCCTAACAAAAAAGCTCACGTCTTGTAAATTAATTTTAAACCCAGCCCCGGCACCGGCATGAAGACAAAATTCATCCGAGTTTCGTATTAGACGTAGTTTTAAGCTAACACCATTCATAAGTAGTTTTTCTTGTTGACACATGTCTAGATGTAATCGTCCAATTAACTCTGTGGCGCGACTGGCGGCGATCGTTGTAGCACGTCTCTGTAGACCGCTGTTGTGATTTGCCGCCGCATCCATATGTCCTGCACTATCTTTATCCCATAGGGATAATTGAAGATGAGTTTGTTTAGCATCACGACCATGAGACAAGAGTGTTTCTAAATAAGCTCTATAGGCGTAGGTGTTGCTGGATGATGTCACCTGTTGATCATTGAGCGATAGATCAATTTGACTCCATAAAGAGTGTAGCAATAAATTTTCTGGGCCCACAGCTGCATCACCAGCAATATTACTGCCATCCGCATTAAGCACACGAAGTTTGACATAAAGATAAGAGTTACTGAGATCAATATAGTCTGAATCACCACCAGACACATAAAATTCGATTGGACCGGCATCAGTGATCGTTGAAAGCGGTCTGTGTTCTATATCTTGAGATTCTATAATGGCTGTTTGAGTCGGCGGTAGTTGAAATAAATCCAGTTCTGATTTTAAACAAGGACACGAGTTTTGATGAATGAGTTCGCTCATGGTCGATAATTAATCAAATATATCTCTTCGTCTTTTTTTTCTCAAATGTGTATTGAGAGGTCGATGTATCGGTTGTCGTCGCTTGTGAGGCACTCCTGGAGGTGGTGAAGATGTGGAAGAAGTAGAAGGTGAATTTATAAAATCGTGAGCTACACGCTGTACATGTTCTAGTCCTCTATTTTTTAAAGAGGTAGAGATTTTTTGTCCGCCCACAACATCGCCTAAGACATCTGCGCCAAAACTAACCAGTCGTTTAGGAACCTCTCTCTTTAATACCCGTCCAAGGGTAGGTAAAACAGTGGTTCGCATGAGACTACTAAATAGACTTCCGAGGCCATGACCTCGTTGATGTCGTGACCCCGCAAAGTATGGTAATCCTACACCTCCGCCTGCTTGCGATGTATAATAATCGAGATATATCTTTGGAGAATGATCCGCATAGGGGTGCCTCATTTTTTTGTGTGTGTGGATCAAACTAGAGATCGTCGTCGCAACTGAAGTGTTAAGATGACCTCTCCACGATCAAATGGGATCAATTCTCCCGCGCCGTTTCTTATATTTACAATAATATTATCAAAACTATTAAATTTAATCGGAACAAAATGAACATCATGATAAGTCTGAAAGACAATGTCAGAGCTAGATCCGGTCAAAGGTACCATTCTTAATAGTGGAGCCCTCGCGTCTCCCACAATACGATCCTCGGCAATATTGATATATACATATAAACACGTTAGATTGCGGTTAACGTCCGCTACATGTTCTCCATACGCATGTCTTCCTCCATGATATTTGAAATGTTTAAATCCTAACATATCAGCCAGAGGTTCGTCCATCTTCACCTCCACATCAGTATCCAAAGTCATCATGACTTTGTTAATGTCTTTATGATAATAAAACAACTCTCCCCATGCACCATTTTTGTCATATATAACAGGCAGTGGGCGTGAAGGCTTAAAGAGTGGTCGGATTCGACTGTTGATCCAATCCACTATTTGCTGTAGGCAATCATAATGTCCCGACGTCACCGTAATGTGTTGAGTAGTATCTATCTGGCCAGCTTTTTTACGCGTTATTCGTAAATTCATATTGTTTGCGTTTACATTGATCCAAGACCGTGGATAAATAATTTCACACAAACCCACTTCATATGGACCTTGAAGATCCAAAGGAGGGTCTAATTTTGTAGTAAATGATGATAAGGTATTGTCAGGATAATGCGTCATAGACGCGTTGCTAGGGAGAGTTATATAAAAACTGCTCATCTTCCTCTTGTGGGTATGTATCCTATGAGCCTTTGTATCGTGTGATTTAGCTTTTATACTGACCGATGTTAGATGCATCAATCCAGCTATTAAAGGCATCTGAATATCCCAGCCATTTGACAAGCACTTGGCGACCTCTACGACGTAATATTTTCTCAATTTTATAGATACCGCTGTCGATCACTTTTTGTAGTTCTAATTCATAAAAAGTTCCTTGAATGAGCTGTCCATTATCGTCTCGTATTTTATATACATAAGGGAATGTTTTTAAATGTCTTTGAGCGATAGTAAACAATTCTTGTGACCATTTAGGTAAATATCCTTTATGAAACGTACGTCTAGATTCTGCAATGCGAACTCGATCACCTACAGAAAACTTGGGTGAAGAAGATCTGACAGGCTTATTGTCCAAAACTTTGGCATACAAAGCTTCATAAACACGATGAATGTTATCTGATGTCACGAGGCGCGGCTGGGTTTTAATAGATCGATGATAGGTTGAGTTATAACTATCTAATAACTCTTGTAACACATCTACATAACGACGTGTATTGTGATGCGTAAAATATCGATACATTTTTCCTTTTAATGTACGATTAAATCGTTCCACCACGGCTGCTTTAATGTCCTCATTTTCAGAAGTAAAATGATGAATTTTGTTTTTCTTTAAAAACATTTGAAATGGTTTATTTTTAAATTCTGTTCCTTTATCAGTTTGTAAGTGACGTGGAGACTTTGGGCTTTGTCGTAAAATGTCAGCAAAAGCCTCGATTAAAGCAGCGCTCGTTTTATTTTTGAGTGCGCGAGCATAAGCTACTTTAGAAAACACATCAATGACTGTTAAAATATAGCGATGACCCGAGTTGACGTTTTTAAAACGAGATAAGTCACACAAGTCTGCTTGCCACTGATCATAGGGTCCAGAGACGACGATGGATCGTCGAAGAAACTTTTGTCGGGTAGGATGATGCAGAGTGTACGTATCTTGCTGTTGAAGCCATTGCTTTAATCGGGGTTTGTGTTGAGGCAAAGTCGAGGCATGACGTAAATAGGCGCTGGCTCCGCTATAAGCCCCTGGGTAGGCCGGATGAAAATATTCTTTTTTCCATATAGATTCTATGGACTTTTGGGCTGCATGTTGTCGTTTTCGAGCCATGATTCCCAAGCCAAAAGCTTTTTTTTTGAGGGATGATGAATAATATCTTCAAACAAAAAGCCTCTACATCGTAACATCAAATACACCACACAACATTGTCCACAAACGAGCGTATCATCTTGTAAAACAATATCATTATATGTTTTCAATCCACGATTCCCAAGCCAAAGCTTTTTTGAGTGATTTTTGGCTTGTCTTTTTTTTCTTTTTGGCCGAACTTTTGGATGTATCATTGTCATCAAACATAGATGATGGAGAGGGTGGTGGTGTAGCCCTGATGTCGTCAGCAAACACTTGATGATACCGTTGAATATTTCCTAAATATTGTCGAGGGATGTTGGTTTGTTTTAAACCTTGGGCAAAAACACGCCAGCCCGCAGGGGGTGGTAGCAATTGTCTCGCTTTGGTCGAATGTAAAACATCATGAACTAGATCTACGATATTTGTGTTAGGAATGATGTTGTCCTGCCACACCAGATTGCCCTGACTGGTATATGTCATCACATCATTGTCTTTTAAATGCTGCATCAATTTACGCCCTTTGCTACGAAGACTAGCGGGAAGGCTATGAACCACTTCTTCGGTCATATCAGCTAGTGTTGCTGGTGTTGGGAGTGACGCTGCTGCTGACGCTGTTGCTGTATCTATGGATGTAGATGGTTGAGACTGATAGTGATACTGATCTTGATAAGAAAGATATCGTTGCAGTAGTTGTTGATACGCTCGCAGTTTTTGTTCCGTATTGAGTGAAGTCGATTGTAATATAATAGTCATTTGTTGATCCAAATCACTCAGCTGATTTACAAGAGGGGGCGTAGGAGGCTCCGGTCGCAATGGTGTTGATGAAGGTGTCATGTTGTCACTCGCTGGAACGAGTTTCATTTTGATGGCGTGTTGCATTTTATTATTGTGGTTGTGGAAATAAACCACCTAGTAGTTGTGTAGCTAATGGTAGCAGCAGTTGTAGAAATCCTCCTTTTTGTATTAATTTTTGTCGTTTGGCTGTGTTTGATTTAGGTGCTATCAACCGGCGAAGCTTGTGCTTGTGACGAGCCCATCGTTGTTTCTGACCACGCGATAGTTTAACATGTCCTTTAAGTACATTATGTACCATCTCACACAAACAGCTAATAACACGAGGTTTTTTCAACAGTTGTTGGCGCTGATGTTTTTTTTTAGCACGTAATAAAGGAATCAAAGGTTTAAGTCGAGTCTGAGCACGATGTGTCTTCGCCATGATAGTCTTTTTTCATCTGAATGTCTGATAACAGATAACACCTGTTTTATATATTGTTTTTAGGAATATAGACGATCGGATGTGGATCAAAAACATGAGTGCGCACACGATAGGTTTCAGGAGTTTGTTGTTTAAAATCTAAAAAGAGGTATCCGTAAGCCTCTCGGGTTGCATCTTGATAGGCCTCACGTAAAAAATGATGCCGTTTAGGAAAAGTTTGCATAGCCAAGTGTAAAATTTGATCCGCAGATCGTGGATTTTTACCCAACCATAAATAATGTGCATTTAACGAAATCGTCCGATGATGTTTGCTAGTATGAAATATATTTTGCACCATATAAGCCATACTTATATTTCCGTGATGACATTTTTTAATAAAAAATTCAGCCACACGCTGTTCCATCACAGGATTATCCATATGATCGTCGACCACCAATAAGGTTGCAATAGTCGAATCAAAGTCCACTCCATCTAAACTTTCTACAAAATCAATAGATACGGGACTTGTATCTCGTAGCTGTCCAAATAAGTCTTGATATTGATGATAGACATACACCACTTTTTCAATAGGCGGTTGAATGTGAGTTTTACAATGTTGAATCAATTGTGCAATAAAAAATGTTTTACCACAGCCAGAAGGACCTGCGAGAAGGATCGAGAATGGATGTTGTAAAAAACGCACATCCATGATAAGTCACTCTATCAATGTCAAACAAAAAACAAAAAAAAAGTTAGAGATCAAGTGGTATGGTAGAGACACCGTCTGACAGTACTTTTCTTTTAGTGTAGAGATAGGATAAACCTCTTTTGGGTTGGATATAAGTTCGCATCACATTTTGTGCGTCAAGACGAAAACCTCGATTAACCACATGATGTGGCGTTTGTGCTGTTAGTACGGTTTCAAAGTTGGCTATGGTTAATGGATTGCACCGTTTTTGCACGCCTTTGCAAGACACCTTAGTGGTTGTATGAGTGCTACATGCGTAGCTTTTGGGTGCCAAAGAGATAATTTTATCAGCTTTGGCTTCCAGCTTCCATAAACCTGGTTCACGCGTTTGGTGTTTATGTGCTGCAGCACAGCATGGGGGTGGTGCTGATGGTGGTGGTGGTGCTGATGGTCCCTGCAGAGATGATGTTGATGGTGGAGGCGTTGGTGTCGATAGTGATGGTGGTAGACTGGCGTTGTTTTTATGCGTTTGGCAATATTGAGTAGGCAACCATTCGTCCCGATGTTTGTTGAAGTGATCCCTACAATCGGGACGAATGACGTCTTCTAAAGTGTCCCCACTCAATGCCAAATACAACGAGTCAGTATCGCAGGTGATCAGTTGATAATCGCACCGCTCAATGTAAAAGTCGATAAAGTTGAAATAAAATTGCAGAAGCTTGAGTTTTGCGTACCCGTACACAAATAATCCGATGTGTAGAGGTAGATTTTGGTCGATGCTGGTCAATCGGCACTCTACCTCGTAATAATCATTTTGTACGGGTACACATCTTTTAAATCGTGGATCGTGGATCGCTTTGGTGGCGCCCTTGGCATCCGTGATGAACGCCTTGGTGTGACGATCACGTCTCATCAAAGTTCGGCCATAGGAGCTGTTGCCCTAGATCAAACAAAAAACAAAAAACCAAACATGAGTTCCTCAAAATAAAATATAAAAAAACATGCGCGCACACACACGCGCGCGCACGCGCACACAAACGCGCATACGCACCCACGCCATTGATGGTGCACGGGGTCCGTGTTTTGTTTCCAATGCATTTTATTGTATTTTGGCGTGCAGTCTTTTCAAATTTGAGTGGGGACAGTGATTCAAATTTGGCCGTGCATGTGCATTTAGTCATTCACACATGCGCGCACACGTGCATGCGCATGATTTTATCGTTGCACGGACATGATATCGTCGATGCACGGGTTGCGTGTTTTGTTTCCAATGCATTTTATTGTATTTTGACGTGCATTGTTTTAAATTTGGGCGTGCAGTGATTCAAATTTGCGCGTACAGAGTATTAAAAATGTCTGTTTAGTCATTCGCACATGCGCGCACACGTGCATGCGCATCATATTATCATTGCACGGACATGATACCATCGATGCACGGGTTGTGTGTTTTGTTTCCAATGCATTTTATTGTATTTTGGCGTACACTTTAAAAAATTTGTTCGTGCAGTGTATTAAAAATGCGTACACATGATAAAAAAAAAGACTCACCACGAGTTTGTAAGCTGCTGCAATGATGGCCTTGTCATCATCCAAGTCTGCTTCTCGTCGGGCGCTGGTCACCTTGTCTGTGAATTTTTGGAAGCAGGGCTGTTTGTTGTATTGAATCACCTGATGGATTTTGGTGACTCGTAGCCCTTGTTGCAAATACCACTGGAGTAGGGGGGTGATAAGCAATATTTTTTCTCCACGAAAACTGGAAATGAGGGAGCGTTGTGGTTGTTTTAAGAAGCCATGAGCTTCCGCAAACGCCTTCATGTGAGGACCGATGTCATTTCGGCCGATGTTGGTGTTTTTGAAGATTGGTGGAAATTCTTCAAATCGAGGTTTGAGTTGATCCGGTACCTCAATATCAACTTCCACGAATCCAAACATGGCACCAGTCCTCACATGCTCCAAGATCTCCGTTTCGGTCATGCCCCCACTATAGAAGGCGGGTCCAGACTCAACTCGAGGCGCCCAATGTGCCACTTCTTTCTTGTTTTTCTTTCTGTAATCTTGCCATTGACACTCTCGCATGATGCGTAGATTGATGCCGATTTTTTGTAGATACGCATCTTTTTCTTGTGTGTCGTCGGCTCTCTTCTTTTTTAGGTCGGGATCCAAATTTTGTGTTAGGCGGCAATCATGTCCATGCCAATAACAGCCGTGAAATTGAAATGCCGTGTTTGATTTCTGGTCCCAACCATCCACGGGAAGCTTTCTTCCTCCTAGCCTTTTTTCTACTCCCCTATTATATTGATGTTGGATGTCTCTCTTTTCTTTAGCTGCTATATATTCTAACCATTCCAAACAAATCTTACTCTGTCGATTTTTCTTCCAATCTAAATAGAATCCCTCTTCTGCCTTTCTTCTCAAATAAAACCCTACCGGCATAGGTTCTGACATACATTTCAGATATAGGCTATTTGCATCATACCCCTCAATGGTCTTGCAGAGTTTTGGCGAAAACGATGTTGGGGTCTGCTGATCTGATGTAGGTGACGTCTTTTTCATGGTATCTATGAAAAACAATGGCTGGACCACCACACACCGAATCCCGCATTGTATAATACATATCTTTATCCTGCTCATCACAAAGCGCAAAAAAATTGCGGCAACTTGAGTGCAAAAAGCGGTCTGTTAGCCCTGGTAGTGTCACGCCGTCATAGAACATGTCTAAACCCAAGTCTTGAAAAAAATGCGTCTGCTTTTCAATAGCTTCTAAAAATGGCACACAGTCCATGTTATTGTAATGTATGAGCCATTCTCGTAATGTGCCCATCTTTTGGGCATCCCATTCCACTTGACAGCTTTGATACTCCTCTTCCGTGATTGTACTTTTGGTTAGATCACTAAAAAAGGCCTCTCTGGGAGGTAGCTGTGGCTCATCCAATTTGTCCAGTGATGTGATATATTGATAAGGAAAAAATGATTTCTGTAGAGAGCACTTGTAGGCTGCTAAATATTGGCGATAAGAAAAACCAGGCGCCAAATAATTGGTAATGTCTAAAAATCTTAATTTAGCGTTCGAAAGAATCAAAAACTGTTTCCCTTTTTTGATCATCCGATTTTTGGAGGTTGGTTTTGTTTTCTTCTTTTGTTTTTTCCACAAAGACGCCTTTTTTCTCTTTCTTCCGTCTGGTGTTATTTCTTCTTCTTCTTCTTCATCATCCTCTTCTTCTGTTTCCTCCTCATCCTCATCTTCATCCTCATCTTCAGCATCATCCTCTTTCTCCTTATTTAGGTTCACGCCAGGGTCGGGCTCAGTTTCACAAAAATATTTAGCCAAATACGGTTTCAAAACATTTAAGTCGTATTTCCCGCTCGAAAACCCAATCACAGGGATGCTTTCAATAAATGTGGATAATCGATCTTTAAGATCATTGAGTGGGTGAAATTCAACATGTTCATCAGTTTCGGCAATCGCTTCTAAACGCTTCTTGATTTTTTAAAGACAGGTTTGGCTACCTCTTTTAGAATGGAATGTGAGGCTTTTTGGATGGTGTATAGTGCCTCTATGGTTTCACGCACCAACTCTTCTGGGTTTCCTGTGGTGATGAAACATTGTGGTTCTGTAAATCCGGGTACATTGCTACATATACTGATGGAAAGCGGTACATGCTGTTCTAAAAATGTTAATTGTGTAGGGTTATCCTGGATATTTGGTGTATTGGGAAAATACGTCTCTATATCATATACAATTCTATAGGGATGAAACTGCAGTTGTAGTGGCAATTTTATGTTTTCATCATCTAATCTCTGTCTCAGTGTGGGTGGCAGTTTATAGATTCCTCCTGGAAATTTTTCACGGGTTTGAACCCCTTTACATCTCATAAAATGAGAACACAAGTTCTTGGATGCCCTAAAATGGCGATCACATTTACTGCAGCTATAAGTCTTTGCATATACATTCAAGTTTTTAATATATGAAAAATGATTTTGAAACTGATTAATATATAGTGTCTCGGAGTATCTGGTTAATGAGCGTCTCACTAATTGTGCTGTAGGTAACTCGGATTCTTCTTCTTTTTGCAGGCTAAAGATAGTCACATTGACTTCAAAATGTTTCTCAAATCGGTCTAGGTCTTCTAGTTTTACACCTTCAAATGTTTTGGGATCACCCAGAGGTAAAAAACTTTTAAATAGTGTCTTTGCACTTCGTTCGCAATTTTTATCCGGGGCTCCTCTTTTTAGCGCTAAACAGCGAAATAAACACAAGTTGTCGTTGATAAGATGCCGACCATCACGTTTCACAAGAGAAATAAGTCCTGGATTTTGCGTTAAAAATAATGGAAAATCGGCGGGTGGAGCTCCCAAAAGACGATGTTGACGTTTAAATACAAAAAATTCAATATTGGTGATCCACTCCAGAGTCCATTCTCTGCAAAATAAAATAAAAAACTATAAGTACTTTTTCTTTATCTCAAACAAACAAAACAAACAAACAAACAAAACAAACAAACAAACAAAACAAACAAACAAACAAACAAAAAATTTTCCTGTCATAAATATTTAATGGTTTACTTACGTGTTTTCTCTTTGTAGAGTAGCGAGGTTCTGATAGTCGATGTTGTCAAGGTTGCTTAGGAACTGTTCCCAGTCTTCACGATTGTTTATAGAAATGGGATTCTCAAAGAGTGCAGCGTTGTTCACACATGCATAGTGGTACTTTATTTCTCCTGAGCGTTGATTTTTTAAAATCACTCCTAAGCTGGCATTAATTTTAAAACAAAAGGTCTGGTTTTGATAAATGGAATTATTTAATTGTTCGTGGGTCAACAAACCGTTTTCAAAACCAAAATTATAACGTTCTAGCACAGGTCCACGGTAAATATAATTGTTTATATATCGGCTATTATTCACATAGCACTGAAGAATTGGGTCGTGGTCTCCAATAAAATGTACTTCTTCCAAAAGACTGTTAATAACAGCGTCTGAACTATTATTTACAAGCACTTGATCCAAGTTGTTGTCTTCAAAATCATCCCTGTTAATAACAGCGTCTGAACTATTATTTACAAGTACTTGATCCAAGTCGCTATCTTCAAAATCATCCATTTTAAAAGGCTTGCCATTTCAAAATTCTTTTCACAAAATATGCCACCACAAAACTCGCCTTTACTTTTTCTTGGATACAACCGCTCTTTATATACCCTGTGCTTGTGTCGGCTTCTTCTTGATCCGTCCTTTCGTTAATCCTAACTATGCCTTCTAGATATATAATACATCATTTTGACATTTATGCGAGGTACTAAAATTGTGTTGGCCGCTATCGGCTTTTGATCCGTCCCTTTCGTTAATCCTAACTATGCCTTCGGGGTATATATAATACTTTATTTTGATATTTATGCGAGGTACTAACATTTGGCTGGCTGCTATCGGCTTTTGATCCGTCCCTTTCGTTAATCCTAACTATGCCTTCGGGGTATATATAATACTTTATTTTGATATTTATGCGAGGTACTAACATTTGGCTGGCTGCTATCGGCTTTTGATCCGTCCCTTTCGTTAATCCTAACTATGCCTTCGGGGTATATATAATACTTTATTTTGATATTTATCTGTGGTACTAACATTTGGCTGGCTGCTATCGGCTTTTGATCCGTCCCTTTCGTTAATCCTAACCATGCCTTCGGGGTATATATAATACTTTATTTTGATATTTATCTGTGGTACTAACATTTGGCTGGCTCCCGTCTTCTTTTGATCCGTCCCTTTCGTTAATCCTAACTGTGCCTTCATGGTATATATAATACTTTATTTTGATATTTATCTGTGGTACTAAAATTTGTTGGGCCTGATAAAAATTAAATCTCACACCCATTAACCCATGCTTTTAACCATTCTCCCTATCTATATTCAAATGCTTACATCAGATATTGTTAAGCAGGTCTTTCCATACTTTTCCATAATTATCCATACACCATCGAGGCATATATCATTCATCATTTTGATATTTTACTGCGCAATGTGTTGTTTGGGGCGCTTGGTCTAAATAAAAAAAAATTGATAAATACAACAAAAAGACGCGCACTTGCTACCTTTGAGTGAGACGCGCACTTGCTGCCTTTAGATGTTTGATCTCACGCGCATACCACTGAGTCATTCTCTATTCATCAAGATGCGCACTTGCTGTCTTTGACTTAGACGCGCACTTGCTGTCTTTGGATGTTTGATCTCACGCCCAGACCAATGAGTCATTCTATATTCTTCCAGATGCGCACTTGCTGTCTTTGGGGTGCTTGGTCTCACGCACAGACCACTGAGTCATTCTATATTCATCAAGATGCGCACTTGCTGTCTTTGGGGTGCTTGATCTCACGCCCCCGACCACTGAGTCATATATCCATTCACCGAGATGCGCACTTGCGATCACACTATCAATAAAATATATCCCCCCGGGCCATACGTCATCCATCATCCGTGACAGGGCGCACGACCATCGCGGTGGGGCATCATGATTGCGTCACGATTACGTCACCCAGCCGTGACGTCACAAACCCGCTTAAGAAGCTGTATGTCATACTACTGCTGGACCTAAAGCAATAACCATGTAATGTAATTTACTCTGCTGCACTGGAAACCAGTCCCAAGAGAATAATGGTAATGCAGACAGGTTTAGTAGGCGACGTTGGCTGCTTGATGTTGGTTGTTGACTCCTTTTGCGTCATCATCATCATCATCATCATCATCATCATCATCATCATCATCATCATCATCACCATCTACCCCCTTTGGGGTGCCGGGGGTTTCAGTATAAATAGTATCCCCACTTTCTGGAAATTTAGTGCTTTAAATTCCCACTGTCGCTGTCTTTCTCATTTGCTCTTTCTCATTCCTGCTCTGTTCTATCAATCTGCTATACTATCGTCTTCTTCGCTAGACCAGTCTCCTACCTTTTTTCTTGAAAACTCTTCCGGGACAAGAGTCCTTATTTGTGTATGAGGTCTGTTGGATCAGCTTGGGAATATTGGACTTGAACTTTGGAACTTTGTCCTTTTATTAACAAAATCACATATAAGTAAAGCATGAAACAAGGCTCATAGCCCAGGGAGCATTTTAGCCAAAAAAAGGGGAAAAGGGGGGATGGGGAATTACTTTTAAAAAAATGAACGGCACCAAAAAAGCTGTTCCATAGGCATCACAAGATAAACCTCTGAAATGTCAAACACCCGTTTTAAGTTTTATGTTGGGTCAACATGGAAAGAAAAATGTACAGCATTGCATGGTTCACAAAATAAGACAAAAGGGAACGCACAATATATAAATAGTGACATAACTCAAACTGCAATAAAGCCGCTTAAATTTAGCAACCTGATCTTTGATTCAATATTCGTCCAAACTAAAAAATAGAAGTTTGACATAAAATTAAAAGAGAACTGCGCGTCACTGTTGGAAAAGTGAAAAAATAATCCCTATAAAACGGCTCAAATCAGACAATCTGCGTTTAGATTTAGAGTTCAATAACTGATTTATTGGACGCTTTCTGCCAGGTGGTCACTAGGGCTTCCTATGATGTTATTATTTAGCAATGTAGGCATTTTATATGTATGTGTTTTGTTGATAATTTATAATGATGTTTGTATTCTATTTTGTTTTTGTTAACGGGGGTTCGATAAGTTGGGGTGAAGCCTCAGCCGTCCCCTGCGTGGGATGTCTTTATTGTAAAGTGACTGGCTGGTGAAGAGCTTTCGGTTTTACCACTAGGGTTGTTTCAGCAGATCTTTTATGCGGATCAGGGGTTGTCCGGTCCTGATTTGGCTCGGAAGAGTCCGCTGGACGTAAAGCAATAATAATGTAATGTTATCATCATCATCTTCATCGTAGTCGTCGTCATCATCATCATCATCATTTGCACACAACAATAATTATGTTACGTTATTTTCATACTTTTTACGCAAAGCTATTCAATTTCTGCTTTTTTTTGACACCAATGCCCTGCCATCAAACCAGGTGATTCAATGACGTCAGTAACACCGCAGTGAAATGTCAGTGGTACATAAAGCGACGCAGTAGTGCGATGGTTTGGGGTACACGCTAGCAATTTTCATGGTTATGCAACGCCGGGTAAGGTTAGTACTTGGATGGGTGGTCATCCTTGGAAGGCAACCCACCAAACGACACAAAAAGATCGAAACAAGGGCACCACACACCCCAATCCACCCTGCCCCCGGGGGCTTAACGGGATCTGTGTAGAAACCGGGGAAGGTAAAGCAGCGAGGGTGAGGAGATAGGGACCACCCTCAATAAGCTGGCCTAGAGAAAAGAGAGTATCACATCCCCAACCACTTAAACGTTACGGGGACACTTTTCCATTTTGCCTACAGAAGTTGAAAGTCATCTTATCTAATTTTAAAAGACAAAATGTTTTCAGATTTCCCTGACTATCCTATCCTATCCTATCCTATCCTATCCCGTAACTCGGGAGTCGTTGGGGCACCACAGATGATCGTTTAACCAGCGTACTCCATCTTTCTCTGTCCTCAGCAACCGTGATGCCTTCGCTCAGTGTCAGGCCAGTCCATTCTTGAACGTTGTCCTCCCACCTCTTTTTCGGTCTCCCTCTTCTTCTATCTCCTTGCACTGTGAAGAAGAGGAAGATACAATCGTTTAATTCGCGTACCCAGGTACCAAAAAATGGACTCCAGACAGTACAGAAAAATAAAGGACGCTCATTGTTGTTTTCAGATATCAAGGGAAACTGAAAACACGCGAGTGGATTTGCTCAAGTATGAAACAGAAAGGTATCTGGTACAGCATTGCGTCAAAGGAAATCGAAGATACCCCAAACGAATAAGAGATTTTAACTATCACACACACATACACACACACACACTCACACACACACAAGCGCACACACACGCACACACACACATACACGAAGAAGCCATTGATATCCAGAAGCATGTGAGACGTGCTACCGTTCCTCTTGTGACCTGGGTTTGAATTATATTTTTATATAACTAGATAAGTTATTTACGTTTCACCCAACAGTTTGTTTCGAGTTAAAGATAGGGTGGGGTAGGTGGGGTCAGAAAAAGGAATTTTGTCTCTCATTCGCACATTTGATGTGATACGCAAGTCTCAGAGGCTCAAAACGAAACTTTGATCCTACATGGACATAACAAATGCAAGAAAAAAAATTACAAACTGCATAAAGTTAGGGCATATAAGAAAACAAACAGCAGGTGTAAGTGAATCCATAGCCCCACCTCGGGAAAGGTTGAGTCACCACATGGGGCAACTTGGGCCAAATACTGAATAAAAAAGAAAAATTGGGAAAAATGTTTACGTCATTTTTCTTACTTAAAATTGAACAGTTCTGATGTTGAAAGTAAAATCTTGCCAGTTAAGAGACAAATCGGTCATTTCACACTACGTCAATGTGCTTTCGGTGATGTTTATACTCAAAATGAGATTAGGTTGTTAGTTAGTTAATCATTGGTTATAGGGTCCAGCGGACTGCAAAGACCGGAGAGGTTGCCAATGCATATTAAAGAACGTATCGGAAGTTTACATCGTGCATAAGTTTACATCGTGCAGAGATCAGGACCTAATAAATAATCATAGTCAGCACTAGGACTTGTAATGTGAACTCATGACATACAGGACTGGCATTGCGCCATGGCTTCTTGAACTGCACAGTTGCACAGAAAACAGTGCCAAGGGGATTCTTCTCCTGAAAAGTTGTATGCTGCTTCCAAAAAAAGTGTTCCGAGAGCTGATTTTATAGGGTGCTAGGTCACTACTCCCTAAACCGGACACTCGGTAGTCGGAGAGTGTTGCAGTTGTTCGTGGCATTGGGGTCGGGATGTTCAGGAAAGGATGTGAGTGCCTCAGCAGGAAGACACATGGCGCAAGCCCAGAAAACTTGGCAAATAATGTCTTCGTTTTGACAACTCTTTATCCTCTATCAAGTGCCAGATTTAGGAGAGTTATTTTAATTTACAAACAAGTTCTGCGACTTTTACATTTTTTTAAAAAGTATCTATTAAGTTTTATCACGTTCCGCAGAGATGTTTTTCGCGATGCTCACATTATTCTGTAGTATTTCCTATTGCCAATTTCTTGTTTAAGAAACAAAACAAAAAGCAGTTTGATGAGGGTATAAAAATTAAACGTCCTTCTTCTATAAGCAGCATTGGATGATCTTTCTTAGAATGGCCCAACAGGCGCACACATACAAAGTCATTGGAGCGCGGTGACACATTGACAGCCCAAATTCAGTGGATCAGCTAGGGGAGAGTATTCTGTGCGTTTTGTATCAAGTAACAGAAAGGGAGTGTGTGAGAGAGAGAGAGAGGTGTGTGTGTGTGTGTGTGAGAGAGAGAGAGAGAGAGAGAGAGAGAGAGTTTATATGAGACGTGCTGTGACGTTCTCTGGTATCCCAGTCTATACAGCCCATCCGAGATTCTTTGAAAACCTTTATAATGTGGCTTGATAAACTCCGCAGGTTGTCTGATGTAAGCCTTTTTATAGTAGTTTTTTTCCCATGTTCTCAAAAGTGACGCCCAGTTCCCTTCATAGTCAGTGGGCAGAGCAATCCCCAACCTCCGTTTTTCCGATGAAATTGATGGATTGGCGGGAAAGGAACAAGAACTTAACAGCTGGTACAGAAGCTTGACACTACCTTTAGAGCCTTTTTAATGGAAATAAGCGCAGGGAGGACCAAAATGATGACCAGCAACACCAATGGCATCATCACGGACATCAAAGTACAAGGCCAATCCCTAAACTCGGTGATGTTGTTGCATTTACTAAAACGACAAAGTTCCAAGTTCCAGAGTTTCAAAGTAGGCCTAATATCTTGTGCTTACAGATAGAGATAAAAAAATTGACTTCAGACACACTTTAATTTTAGTTTCATCTCAATGGTTGGGCACTTGGTCCTGTGGTTACACACAAAACAGCAATCAAACTATACTAAATATGGGCCCTAGCACCGGGGGAGTGGGGAAGGAGGTGATGGAGGTCGGTAGTAATAAAAACGGGTCGGGGTCGGGGTCGGGTGGTCGGGGGCACATACTGGAATATCCCATAATTCAGTCAGCAGGTGAAGATTGCAAATGGATGAGCACGTCTCGTTTAAAGGGACCCACTTTGACCACACCTCCCTGACAGATCCTTTTAACATTCACAGTGAGTGTTTCCCCACTGGAAAAAAGAAGTTTACAGCAAAACATAAGTCTTTCGAAAGTATAGCTATGTTTTAAATGAATGAATTCAGTTGTTTTTATGCCTAATAATAGTAACCGCTAGCCAATATACTTGAGCTAAAAATAGTATAAAAACAGAACCAATACACCCCAAAACAATTGCTCGCTAAGGTTTTTGGTTTTTGGTTAATAAAATAGATTGTATCCTACCCCAGACACCACAGACGCACTCTTCAAGCTGCGCGGTTCGCTCAGAAATAGGTTCAAAGGTTACACGGCCACGTTTTTGATGTACCGTTAAAACAGGGAGAATCACTCCTTGTCAGAACCAAAATTGAAAATGGAAACTTCAGCTGTTGGTTTGAGCAACGAAAGACTTCTTTTATCATCGTTTAAAAGACCTCCAATTCCAAGGCCTTGTTTACTTTTGGCCAAAACGGATTCACCCTAAAATTCGCATTGTTATTACATTACACGATCATAAAGTGGGCTTTCCCTGCTCAAACCAACCGCTAAACTTTGAATTTTCCATTTCGCTTCTGACAGGGAGTGATTTCCCTTGTTTTAACGGTACATCGATACCACTGCTGTGTGACATTTCACCCTATTTCTGAATGAACCGCGCGGATTCAAAAAAGCGCCTTAGGTGTTTGGGGGTAAGGTATGGTCTATTTTATGAACCTCAAACGAAAACCCTTACGATCCAATTTGTTTCACGGGTTCTGTCTCTTATCGGCTTTGGTAGATGATATTTTTAGCTCTAGAATGTTGGTTGGCTAACCATTTGGCTGTTGCTATTAATAGGCACCAAAATCGATTATTTCTTCTTCTTTTTAACATCCGAAATATTTTTAGTGTTTGGTAAGGTTAATTTTTCATAAACCCATTTTCACCAAAATGTAAACAACGTCTTTGAATTGGGCCTTTTTAAATATCTTGTGCGTGTGCCCGAATTCTGCCAGAGTGATATTTGAGAGGGACACTATATATACTTTATATACTGCTTCAATTTCAATTTATACCCAGCTTCGTCTGGTGCAAGCAAATTCGGCAAAAGCGCATTCGCTCTCATCTGCTTACTTGCACGTTGGAAGGAAGGCAAGTTATTTATCAAAATCACTGTTATTTATTTTATGTTTTTATTTATCTCATTGCGCAGCTGTGATATGCGTGTGTGTGTGTATGTGTTGTGTTGTTATGTATAGGAGAGAGAGAGGGAGAGAGTTGGAATGATGTGATGTGGATTATTGTGAATTCTTAATGTATATGAATTTGAAATGTGATTCTGCGCCTGCTGTAAATCTTTTTCTCTCTCTCTTTTTTTTTTGGGGGGGAAGTAATAAATACGTGTTGTATTGTATTGTATTGTGTTGTATTGTATTGTACTGTAAACATATTTTATTTATTTATTTATTGTTTTATTTTTGTTTATTCATTTATTAATTTATTGTGTGTTTATGTTCGTTGTCTTGCATTTGTATGTAAGCACATTGTGTACAAATGACTTAAATCAGTATGTATGAGTGTATTTCTACAATGACATTGTTTTATGCCCGATTTAACAGATTACAATCTTTACTTCCCCAAAGTGACCTAATTACAAAAGCATCTGGCACAAATACAGTGATGTTGGTAAAACATTCGTGTAAAGAACTATCACTCTTACTGACTTTAAAACATTCGTGTTAGGAACTGACACCTCTTATTGACTTTAAACAGTCGTGTAAAGAAATACCTACTCTTACTGACTTTAAAACAGTCGTGTAAAGAACTGTCATTCTTACTGACTTTAAAACATTCGTGTAAAGAACTATCACTCTTACTGACTTGAAAACATTCGTGTAAAGAACTATCACTCTTACTGACTTGAAAACATTCGTGTAAAGAACTATCAATCACTCTTACTGACTTTAAAACAATCGTGCAAAGAACTGTCAATCTTAATGACACTCGTGTAAAGAACTACCACTCTTACTGACTTTAAAACACTCGTGTAAAGAACTATCGCTCTTACTGACTTTAAAACAGTCGTGTAAAGAACACTCACTCTTACTGACTGTTACACTCATTCGATGTTGGTGTTTTCAATCAGTAGCTCGGTCCTGATTTGGCTCGGAAGAGTCCGCTGGACCTAAAGCAACAATAAATCAATCAATCAATCAATCAGTAGTTGATTCAGCCCCAATGCTGAAGTACTGATGAGTGTAGCTCAGATTCGTTTATCCACGCAACCCGTTCAAACAGCCACAAGGCACGGAGTCGTATAAAGTTTTCAAACTTTATTCAGCGTTCATCAACAACTGCATACAATCACCTTTTTACTCTCAACTTTTTACTTTCCAACTCACTATCAACAACAACAACTTTTGAAACAGTGCGGCACTTATATAGTCTCTTCATACTCCCGAACAATTTAGAACATGGTAGAAATGACGCACTACCACCAATCAAACTAAAGATCGTCATCACTGTCTTACGTCATACATCTCTATACACATTCCCGGAACGTTCTCAAACCTCGACATTTATCGGGAAATTTCTATCGACAGTAAACACGCAGATCTAGAAAATTCTCCAATAATATCGACTAACGAAAATTATCAACGTTATACAAAGCTTCTTCTAACAACAATGCAAACTCAAATCAAAGGTAAATACACTCTACAATTGAATACTTTGCAAAGCGAAACGATTAGATCTATCGTGCATGCTTCAGCCATACTATCCTTTGCGTTTCAACGTAACACTGGCTTTAAAACAGTCGTGTAAAGAACACTCACTCTTACTGACTTTAAAACAGTCGTGTCAAGAACTACCACTCTTACTGACTTTAAAACAGTCGTGTTAAGAACTGTCACTCTTACTGACTTTAAAACAATCGTGCAAAGAACTACCACTTCTACTGACTTTAAAACATTCGTGTAAAGAACTGTCACTTTTACTGACTTTAAAACAGTTGTGTCAAGAACTATCACTCTTAATGACTTTAAAACAGTCCTGTAAATAACACTCACTCTTACTGATTTTAAAACAGTCCTGTAAATAACACTCACTCTTACTGACTTTAAAACAGTCGTGTTAAGAACTGTCACTCTTACTGACTTTAAAACATTTGTGTAAAGAACTATCACTCTTAATGACTTTAAAACAGTGGTATTAAGAACTGTCACTCTCACTGACTTTAAAACATTTGTGTAAAGAACTGACACTTTTACTGACACTTTTACTGACACTTTTACTGACTTTAAAACAGTCGTGTAAAGAACTGACACTTTTACTGACTTTAAAACAGTTGTGTAAAGAAGAACTGACACTGTTACTGACTTTAAAACATTCGTATAAAGAACTACCACTCTTACTGACTTTAAAACATTCGTGTAAAGAACTATCACTCTTACTGACTTTAAAACATTCGTGTAAAGAACTATCACTTTTACTGACTTTTAAACACTCGTGTAAAGAACTACCACTCTTACTGACTTTAAAACATTCGTGTAAAGAACTTCCACTTCTACTGACTTTAAAACATTCCTGTAAAGAACTGTCACTTTTACTGACTTTAAAACAGTCGTGTCAAGAACTACCACTCTTACTTACTTTAAAACAGTCGTGTTAAGAACTGTCACTCTTACTGAGTTTAAAACAATCGTGTAAAGAACTACCACTCTTACTGACTTCAAAAAAATCGTGTAAAGAACTGTCACTCTTACTGACTTTAAAACATTCGTGTAAAGAACTGTCACTCTTACTGACTTTAAAACATTCGTGTAAAGAACTGTCACTCTTACTGACTTTAAAACAGTCGTGTAAAGAACTATCACTCTTAGTGACTTACATCTCTCCCCAAACAACGCGCCTACACACTCACTCTTTTGCCTCTCCCACACACACACACTCACACACATAAACGATACATACTGTACATCTAAATAAACAGACTCCATATACACTCAACACCGACGATTAAAATTGTTCATTAAATTAAGTAAATTGATTTGAACTGTTAGGAATTTTGAGAGAAAGCTAATATTTTTAAATAGAATATACGAGCTGATATTGCTGTGCGATAGTTGATTTATTTATTTATTTATTTATTTATTTATTTATTTATTTATTGTGCTTCAGTTATGCAAATCCAGACAATATATCTGGACATAATTTGAAATAGTCGAGGATTAGAACGAGCCACATGTTGATCTGTCTGTCAGTAGGTCCGTTGCACGCCATGGCGCCATATCTCAAGAATCACTGAGCGGATTTTGACTGTTAACTTTGTAAATGCTAAAAGGCAAAAACGAAAAAAAAATTAAAACTTTAAAAATGATAAAGTAATAAATATATTCATAAAACAATTGTAATGAGTAAATATACCTAACTAGATCACAAACTCACTAACTCACTACATCGATAAATAAATAAATTTTAAAATAAATGAATGCGTTAATCTTTTATTTTCCTAGTTCGCCACACATACACACACACTAAACACGGACGATTAAACCTATTCATTAAATAAGTTAAATTGATTTGAACTGTGAGGAATTTTGAAGGCTAGTGTTTTTAAATAGTGCGTCTTGGGCGACGTGGGTTCGAATCCTGACTTCAGCAAACTAGTGTGTGATTGCTGGATATTACGGGCCAGCGCCTTGAGAAGTTCTCTGAGCTTGTAAGTGCGCTATATAAGAGAAATTTCTTTCTATCTTTAAATAGAATATGCGAGCTCATACTGCTGTGCGATAGTTTATTTATGTATTTATGTATTTATTTATTTATTGTGTTTCATTTCTGCATATCCAGATAATAATAGCTGGAAATAATTTGAAATAGTCGAGAATCACAACGAGCCAAATGTCGGTCTGTCTGTCAGTAGGTCCGTTGCACGCCAGGGCGCCATATCTTAAGAACCAGTGAACGGATTTTGACTGGTAAGTTTTTGAATGCTAAGAAGCAACGAAACAGTTAGTTGACCTGAGGAAACGAGTTTGTTGGGGTTTTTTTTAGTGCGTGCGCTTGTAGCGCTCAAAATGACGTAATTTAATGACATGAAGCTCAATCATGTGCCTCTTATAACAGAACGCTAGGACCCGCCATTGAGATTCGGGTTTCTCAAATATCAAACATACAAATATATTTATGCAAGTAGTTATGTCTTAGTGGAAATAACACTTTTTGTTTCCTCTACACTTGTTAACCAGCGGCTGCTGTGGTGCTGAAGTGTGTTAGTCGTCGGTGCCGTGGGCCCAATGTCGCGGGTTCCATGCATTCCCGCTAAGGGGACGAACTTAATATGTGACTTAGGTACGACACCTTTCACATTACCGAGGGCTTTTTCCGTGTACTCAGGTTTCCTCCCTCCCTCCCTTCAATAATGGTATCTAAAATTTCCCCCAAAATAATACAAATTCTATGTCCTTTCCGTCTGCTAATGGCGATCTCTCTGCCTTTTTACCAGGTATTCGAGTGATAGATGTGTGTGTTTGTGTTAATATGTGGGTGGGTGGGTGACAAATGTGAGCGTGTATGTTTGTACAAAGCCTGATTTAGGAATGAGGCGCGTTTATTATTATTATTATTATTATTATTATTATTATTATTATTATTATTATTATTATTATTATTATTATTATTATTATATTATAATTATTTATTTATTTATTTATTTTCATTATTATTTTTTTAATTCTTATTTTTTATTATTATTATTATTATTTTTATTTTTTTGTTATTTCTATTCTTCTTCTTCTTATTATTATTATTATTATTATTATTATTATTATTATTATTATTATTATTATTATTATTATTATTATTTTTTTCATTATTATTTTTTTATTCTTATTTTTTTATTATTATTATAATCATTTTTTTTGGTTACTCCTATTCTTCTTCTACTTCTTCTTCTTCTTCTTCTTCTTCTTATTATTATTATTATTATTTTTGGTTACTCCTATTCTTCTTCTACTTCTTCTTCTTCTTCTTCTTCTTCTTCTTATTATTATTATTATTATTATTATTATTATTATTATTATTATTATTATTATTATTATTATTGTTGTTGTGTTGTAATTTTTTGTCCCTGCACAGAGTGACGTGTGAACCATCCACCATGGCAGTGGCGTTGTTGGTTGTGGCCCTGTGTCTTCTTGGAGTGTCCGGTGCCGATGTGTGGGTTCTCTTTCATTTTATTTTTAATGTTATTTATTTGATTTCATCTTTTTCCTATATAGCGCTTTTCCAGCCCAGAACCTGCTCAAGGCGCTGGCCGATACAGGACCTAGCTCCAGCCGCCCTGGGCGCGCACTTGCCGCCTTAGTAGGCATCGTTTGGCGCCCAAACCAATGAGCACTATCCTGGATGACCGGGGTTTGAGGGGGGGGGGGGAGGGGAGGACAGACCTAGTGCTTGCTAGGGGGTATTTGTGTAGCTGGCACTCACACGTGTAGGACATGAGCGTCAGGATCTTTTAGGAATTTCTTCGTAAGACAGTGATGATGATGATGATGATGATGATGATGATGATGATGATGATGATGATGATGATGATGATGATGATTATTTATTTATTTATTTTTTATATAGCGCTTTTCCAGCTCAAGAGCTGCTCAAGGCGCTGGCCGATACAGGATCTAACTCAAGCCGCCCGAGACGCCCACCTGCAGCCTTTGGGCGCATGGTCTGACGCCCGGACAACTGAGCACAATCCTGGGCAGCCCGGGATGGGGGTGAAGGACCTAGGTGCATGCTGGGTGTTTTCTTGTCACCGGCACTCACCCGTCTAGGACATGAGCGTCATTATCTTTAAAGTCCGTTATGATGGAATGTATGCGACACAGACTAGACCTCGGTTTATACTCTCATCCGAAGGATGTAGGAAAACAGGAGTAAAGTGTCTTTCCCAGGGACACAACACAATGGCCCGGCCAGGGCTCGAACCCGGGACCTTCAGATCCGCAAGACGAAGCACTACCATTAGACCACAGTGGCTAATGATGATGATGTTGTAGTTGTTGTTGATGATGATGATGATGATGATGATGATGATGATGATGATGATGATGATGATGATGATGATGATGATGATGATGATGATGATGATGATGATGATGATGATGATGATGATGATGATGATGATTTCAATATTTTGTGTACAGGTGTACGACAACGCGACAGGTAGAAACCCCGTGCGACGACTGGTGGCAATCAGTATATTCCGCGTGCTACACGTAAATTATGCAAACAACAACAGCAACAAACAAACACACAAACAAACAAACAACAAAATACTCCAACCACAATAACCGTAATAATAATAATAATAATAATAATAATAATAATAATAATAATAATAATAATAATAATAATAATAATAATAATAATAATAATAATAATAATAATAATTGAACACTTGCTTAGCGTTGAGTTTTAAAAACTATTACTATACTATTATCACACACCCCTTCTTACCCTCCCCCTCTCTCACCCCGCTCTTTCTCCCTCTCTTTCTTTCCCAACCTCCCTACACCACACTCGCGCCATGTGTTCTTCAAAGTTCGCCTACCAATCCCCGTTTGTTTCCCTCTCCCTAGTAGATACATACACCCCATCCCTTCGCACCACAAGTTTACTCTTGGGTTCATGTATCTGTTTATCGTTAGATAGTTAATTCATTTATTTCTTTATTACTTTTTTTTCCCTTTTCGATGTTATTGTATTTTTGTCTCTTATACTATAGTTATATGTTTGTTTTCTTTTCATTGTTGAGAAGATTAATTAATGTACTTCTGTTTTTATTGCTTTGTACTCGACACCACCTCCAGAGCTTATGGAATGGAAATAAGTGCAGAGAAGACCAAAATGATGACCAACAACACCAATGGCATCAACACGGACATCAAAGTCCAAGGCCAATCCCTGAACACAGAGCATAGCTTCAAATATTTAAGAGCCATTGTATCAGACAATGGGTCCCGACAGGAAGTCCTCTCCAGGATCGAACAAACAACTGCTGCCCTGACAAGGTTGAAGCCCATTTGGAAAGACAGGACCATCAGTCTACATTCCAAAGTAAGACTGCTGCGTTCCCTTGTCATCTCCATCTTCTTATATGCTTGCGAAGCATGGACCCTCACAGCAGATCTCCAACGAAGAATACAAAGCATGGAGATGAGGTGCTACAGAAGACTTCTGGGCATTTCCTATACCCAACACATCACCAACGACGAAGTCCGACAGACCATCACACAAGCCATTGGACAACACGATGGCCTGCTCACAGTGGTGAAGAAACGGAAACTCCGATGGTATGGCCACGTCACCAGATCATCAGGACTTGCAAAGACTATTCTGCAAGGCACAGTGCAAGAAGGTAGAAGAAGAGGGAGACCGAAAAAGAGGTGGGAGGACAACATTCGAGAATGGACTGGTTTGACACTGAGCGAAGCCATCAGGGCTGCTGAGGACAGAGAAAGATGGAGTATGCTGGTTAAACGATCATCTGTGGTGCCCCTACGACCTCAGGGTTACGGGACAGGATAGGATAGGATAGGACTCGTTCCTGTTTGCCAGACATTTCATTGTTATCTTTTGTCAAAGGGTAGCACTTATTTAAGCTTTGCCTTTGTGTGCCCTTTTTGTTCTCTATGCTTTGTTTGCTTGTCTCGTGAAAAATAAAATTCTGTTTAAACCAAAGTTCGCCTGCCATTAGCAGTAACTGACAACATTGGTGTTTGTGGAGGTAGTAGTAGTAGCCGAGTAGTAGTAGTAGTGGTGGTGCTGGTAGTGGTGGCGCTGGCGGTAGTAATAGTAGGACTAGTAGTAATAGTAGTGGTAGTAGCAGTAGTAGTAGCAGTAGTAATAGTAGTAGTTGTTGTTGTGTATGCCGTCGTTATTGTCGTAATAATGGTGGTGGTGATGGCGGCAATAAAAGCAAGACTAGTCCTTACAATTGTAGTATTAATTGGTAGTATATTTTGTTTTTGTAAACGGGGGTTCGATAAGTTGAGGTGAAGCCTCAGCCGTCCCCTGCGTGGGATGTCTTTATTGTAAAGTGACTGCTGGTGGAGAGCTTTCGGTTTTACCACTAGGGTTGTTTCAGCAGATCTTTTATGCGGATCGGGGGTTGTCCGGTCCTGATTTGGCTCGGAAGAGTCCGCTGGACCTAAAGCAATAATAATGTAATGTTATGTAATGTAATTGGTAGTATAGTTAAAGTAATGTTCTTAGTTTAGTCTTGGTCTGTAAATCAGTAATCAGTACAAATCAATTTGATGATTATTATTGTAGTACAGTTAAACAAAAGTAAAATGTTTTAAAAGACGTAAACACGTACACTGAAACATGTAGGCCTACAATAAAATACAGTAGAAAATACAATAATAAAATATACTGACAAAACTTAAACCTGACATGCTGAGCCAATATCAATAAACAAACCAATAAGGTAAGTGCACAAAGATACTAGGGAATAAAATAGTTAATGTTGCCTATTTTAATAAGCTAATTACGTGACTAATCACACAAACACGGGACTTTGGGTCCCGTATTATAAATAAATAAGTAAATATACCTCGATAATAATAATCATGTAATGTAATGTAATTACTAATCAGTACAACTTATGTTAATCTGATGAATAAAAATTGAGACAACAACAAAGTCTTGGTCTGTAAGTCTTGGTCTGTCGGTCGCTGGACCCAAAGTCCCGTGTTTGTGTGATTAGTCAGCGCAATGTAAGTCTGTGGCGTTTTCAGGACAATCATAATAACGCCGTGAAAACAAGTGTGTGTGGGTGTGTGTATGTTTGGGCATGTAGAAACGACGTTACCCTGACATACATTTGAAACTCTACATACTTTCTTTTGACGGCCCCGTTATTTTGACGTCAAAATAGTGTTCCGGTAGGGTTAGGGCTCTGTTAGGCTTAGGGTTAGGTTAAGGGTTAGGGTTAGGGTTAGGGATAGCTTCAAAGAAATGAAAATGTCAAAATAATGTCAAAAAATGGGAAGTGTGTCAAAATATTGTATGTAGAGTTTCACAACAGTCATCACAACGTCGTTTCTACAAAAATGTGTGTGTATGTGTGTGTGGGTGTGCGTGTGTGTGGGCATGTAGAAACGACGTTACAGGGACACACTCATGGAACTCCACATGGTTTCTTTTGACTTTTTTGGAAGGCTGCCCTATTTTGACGTCAAAATAGGGTTCCGGTAGAGTTACAGCTGTTTAAGGCTTAGGGTTAGGTTAAGGTTAGGGTTAGGGGTTAGGGATAGGTTCAAAAATTTGAAAATGTCAAAATAATGTCACGAAAATGAAAAGTGTGTCAAAATAATCCCTGTTTTTTTTCACAACAGTCATCAGAATGTCGTTTTTACAAAATGTGTGTGTGTGTGTGTGCATATGTTAGATGTTTTTATTTATTTTTTTTTATTGTTCCATGTTTTATTGTATTATACAGTCTCTTATTCTGCGAGTGCTTGTGTGAGAGTATGCGCGTGAGTGCTTTGAGCAGACGTTTTTTTTTAGTTTGGAATTACGCTTTATAACATAAATTGTTATGATTAGTAATTTAGTTTTCACAATAAAGATATCATGCTCTTAAATTCTTCCACTGTCCGTTGTGTTCCAGAACGGTGACGCAGTATAAGGCCTGTGGTAAGTAGAAACTATTCTAAATCCAAGTAGTTTTGTTTATTCCAACAAACCACAAGAAGCATTAAGCAAGTAGAATGGATCGTCGATGGCACAACCAGGAAGTCAATCCTCCATAATACAGTAATAGCAGTAGTAGGTAGCCATAGGTTATGTATGTAGGCCCTAAAAACAAAGGCCGCCGACCTGTTCGCTTGCTAATTCTTTCTTTCTTTCCTTATAGAATGTTTTGCTTTTACTATTTATGTATTATTTAATTTATTTATTTATCTTTTTTTTTTTTTTACTTACAATTAATTTTTTTTTCACTCTGTTTCTTCGTTTCTTTTGTTCTTTTCCTGCAGTGAGTTCTTTTTATTCGTCATCTTATCTTACTCTCATCATCATCTCTCTCTCTCTCTCTCTCTCTCTCTCTCTCTCTCTCTCTCTCTCTCTCTCTCTCTCTCTCTCTCTCTCTCTCTTTCTTTCTTTCTTTCTTTTTTCCCCTGCTGGTCAGCCACTGATGATGATAATGATGATGATTATGATGATGACGAGGATGATGATGATGGTGATGAAGAAGATGATGATGATGGTGGTGATGATGATGATGATGATGATGACGACGACGATGACGACGATGACGATGATGATGATGATGATGATGATGGTGATGATGAAGATGATGATGATGACGATGATGACGATGATGATAATGAAAATGATGATGATGATGATGGTGGTGGTGGTGATGAAGAAGATGATGATGATGATGAAGATGATGATGATGATGATGATGATGATGATGATGATGATGATGATGATGATGATGATGATGATGATGATGATGAGGATGATGATGATGATGATGATGATGATGATGATGATGATGATGATGATGATGATGATGATGGTTTCCACAGTGAACGGAGGATGGAGTGACTGGTCTGTGAGTCGTGGCCCGTGCAGCAAGTCCTGTGGGACGGGGACGCTGTCAAAGACCATGACTCGCACCTGCACCAACCCAGAGCCTTCCGGGGGTGGTAGCAGTTGTGTGGGACCCACCACCGCTACGACCACTGAAACCTGCAACGTTCAACCGTGTCCGAGTAAAATACATTGATTTTTTGTATTGCCTTCCTTTGCATACTTTACACACACTTCATAGTACGTACGCACATTCTGCAGGTGTGACGCAGCAGTATGGAGGTTTGGCACACGCTAACTATGGTTCATGTTCACCGCCGTCGGAAAGGGTTACAACTTAAATGGGTCTATTTAAGAATGTAGGAATCGGAAAGTGGTTTTTTTTTTACGGAAAAGGGTTAGGGCAAGGGCTAGGGATAGATCTACAACTAACCCTTACCCCCGAAACCTTGTCTAAAACGTTGACCTAGTTCGTCTCCTATAGGCGAAAAAAGGGTTGAATGTTCTTCAAAATTTCTCCGAAAATTGACTGTATTTTCTCCGTCCCGGATAGAGAGCACTCCTGTGTACTTAAAACACTCTCATGCACTACAACTGCACTCCCATGCACTAAAAGAGCACTCCCGCGCACTTAGAAAAAAGTGGGGTCCTGGAAAAAAAAAGTGGGTTCCAAGCAAATAAACCCATGTGTTACTAGAAAAGACCAGGTCTGAAACCCATTTGTGCGTTTTTTCACGTGCACACACACACGCACACACACACACACACACACACACACACACAAAGATTCAAACAAGCGCACGACGCATCACAATCCACCCAGCTTATGAATGGGGGTGTAGGCCTACCTCGATCTTGTTTACAAACTAGGGAAGTTGAAGAAGAGGAGATAGGGACCGCCCTCAATGTGCTGGCCTAGAGAAAAGGAAGGTCCCAAGCGCTCATTCTCCCCAACGAACGAAAGTTACAAGACAAGGGAGAGGGAGGAGGGTTGGGGGAAGGTGGGACCATTTTTACCTGTTTACTTTCTGTCATTTTGCCAATAGGCCTAACTCAATCCGCATGCACCTTGTACTGGATTTGAGAGAAGCCAAGGCCTATGTGTGACTGTATATAGCCTAAGCTATGGGGTGTCGGATAGTGCAGTGGTTGGAGCACTCGCTACTGTGTCGAAAGTGAAGCACCGTCCGGTGCGGTTAGCACTTGGATGGGTGACCGCTAAGGTGTGAAGCGACAAACAACAACGCCCCCAGTTGACTCAACTGTGATTGAGTACCTACTCTCTTGAGGGTGGATAAAGGTAAAGCAGCGAGGGAGAGAGTTGGGCATCACCCTCATTACGCTGGCCCAAGATAAGTGTGATCTCCAACATCACGCTCCCCTATGGTCACAAGGCTATGGGACTACCTTTACCTTTTTTTTATGGGGTATATAATAGAGTGCGCGTGTGTATGTGTGTGTGTACCCCCGTTGGGGTGGCGGGGGTTTCAGTATAAATAGTATCCCCGCTTTCTGGAAATTTAGCGCTTTAAATTCCCACTGTCGCTGTCTTTCTCATTTGCTCTTTCTCATTCCTGCTCTGTTCTATCAATCTGCTATACTATCTTCTTCTTCTTCTTCGCTAGACCAGTCACCTACCCTTTATCCTTGAAAACTCTTCCGGGACAAGATTCCTTATTTGTGTATGAGATCTGTTGGATCAGCTTGGGAATATTGGACGCTTTCTGCCAGGTGGTCACTATGGTTTCCTATGGTGGTTTTATTATTAGCAATGTAGGCATTTTATATGTATGTGTTTTGTTGATATTTTATAATGATGTTTGTATTCTATTTTGTTTTTTGTAAACGGGGGTTCGATAAATTAGAGTACAGCCTCAGCGTCCCTTGCGTGGGATGTCTTTATTGTAAAGTGACTGGCTGGTGGAGAGCTTTCAGTTTTACCACTAGGGTTGTTTCAGCAGATCTTTTATGCGGATCGGGGGTTGTCCGGTCCTGATTTGGCTCGGAAGAGTCCGCTGGACGTACAGCAATAATCATGTAATGTAATGTAATGTAATGTAATGTAATGTAATGTAATGTAATGTGTGTGTGCGTGCGTGTGTGTGTGTGTGTGTGTTTGTGTGTATGTCTGTGTGTCTGTGCGTTGTGTTTGGCAGTCGACGGCGGGTGGTCTGACTGGAGCGACTGGGTAGACTTCGGCAAGTGCACAGTGCTGTGTGGTGGTGGCCTATACAACCAGTCCCACTCTCGCAACTGCACTAACCCTGCCCCTCAAAACGGCGGCAAGGACTGCGAAGGAAGGCAACAAGCCAAGAGGGAACGGCCTTGCAACGAGGAACCATGCGGAGGTATTGCTGATCGCTTTTCTTTAGAGGATGATGGTGATGATCATCATCATCATCATGATCATGATGATGAAGAAGAAGACGATGATGATGACGATGATGATGAAGAAGAAGGAGGTAATACACGTTGCTGCGATCGGTAGAAAGTATCGCCAAAACTCCCGCTAGCAGCAGGTGAAAGTATTCCCTCCATCCCTTCAAAGTATACTTTGGGCTCGCTGCTAGCCGCGGATGCGAACCGCCAGTATTGTATAAAAGTGACGGAAAGAGCGAAATATTGCTACAAGGGTTCGGGTAAGGGTTAGTTGTAGATCTATCCCTAGCCCGTGCCCTAACCCTTTTCTCTACAAAAATGCTCTTTTTCCGTCCCAAAAACCCATTTGCCTTCTTGGATTCTTAAATTGTATGAAACCAAGTGTGGACACTATCCGGCGTCAATAAACGGTTCGAAAAGATTCTCACACGGTTCGTAAAAGACAGTTGACCTAGAAACAAATACAGCGTGACCTAATTCGTCGCCTAGAGGAGACCAAACTTACTTTTCCGTTTCTAGTCTTTCAGCGACACTGTAACTGAACAGGCTGCTAACCTCGCCAAAGTATCCCTTCAAGGGACAAGGGACATACTTTGGCCTGCTGCGCAGCGTGTGCCTGGAGTATACTTTCTTTCGATCGTAGCTATGTGCAATGGGTGGAAGAAGAAGAAGAAGAAGAAGAAGAAGAAGAAGAAGAAGAAGAAGAAGATGATGATGATGATGATGATGATGATGATGATGATGATGATGATGATGATGATGATGATGATGATGATGATGATGATGATGATTATGATTGATATAATTATTGGTCCGTTGAATTTAATTTAGTTCAAGTGTAAACAATTCAACTTACTTCAGTTCTTTTATTATAATCAATTCAATTTTTTTTTCATTTTAGTTCATTACATTTAATTTTGTCCTTAAAACTTTTATAATTTCTGTTTAATATAGTTCTTAAAAACTAATCGGTTGTACTTAATTCAGTTCTTAAACTCTTATTAACTTCAAGTTATTTCTTTAAAAAAATCAATTCAGTTAAATTCAGTTCTTAAAAGTGTATTCAATTTAATTTTTATACAGCTCTTAACGATTTTATCAATTCAATTTATAGTAGTTCTTTAATTTTAGTCCATTGAATTTTATGTTTCTTTTCTTTTAATGTTAAGTTTTGTTTTTACAATACGATATTACACTAAAAGTTGTTGCATTGGCTAGTTTCTTTAACTGTCATGCTGACAACGCAAAGGTTAAAACACTATCTGAAAATATTTCTGACATCGTTACCTTCGGACATGATTCCTTTCCTCCTTCTCGCCTCCATCTTTTCCTCCTTTTCCTCTTCCTCCTTCATCATCATCATCGTCATCATAATCATCATGATCAATAATCAATCCTCCATCTCCTCATCATCATCGTCATCATCATCATCGTCATCTCTCCTCTTCCTCCTCCTCCTTATTCATCATCAATCCTCCTCCTCCATCTCATCATCATCATCATCATCATCATCTTCTTCTTCTTCTTCTTCTTCTTCTTTTTTTCTACTTCTTCTTCTTCATTTTCTTCTTATTATTCTCTTACTGAAATATGTAAAATATGAAATGCCGTTGAGCTAGTAAAGCGCTTTGATATACGAACGATAAGATAAATAAGCAAATAAATAAATAAATAAATAAATAAATAAATAAAATGACTACAATTCTTGTAAACTCAGTGGTGTTTTCTATTGGCAGATCGCTGCCCAGATGGCACGACGACATTCATTGCTGACGATACTGATAAGAAATACTACTATCAGTGTGTGAACGGCGACGCCCAGACTGGAGCAGGTGCTAGAGCTCTCCTTATGGAGTACGGCCGTCATTTTGATGGATTTGTTTATAGCCGTATTGATTGATTTCTTGATGTATTTATTATTATTATTTTTATTATTATTATTATTATTATTATTATTATTATTATTATTATTATTATTATTATTATTATTATTATTATTATTATTTTATTTATTATTATTATTATTATTATTATTATTATTATTATTATTATTATTATTATTTTTAAATTATTAATTGATTAATTCTTATTATTAGTATTATTAGATTTATTATTATTATTATTATTATTATTATTATTATTATTATTATTATTATTATTATTATTATTATTATTTGATTACTTATTATTATTAGTATTATTAGATTTATTATTATTATTATTATTATTATTATTATTGATTAATTATTATTATTAATATTATTATTATTATTAATTGATTAATTGATTAATTATTATTATTATTATTATTATTATTATTATTATTATTATTATTATTATTATTATTATTATTATTAGTATTATTATTATTATTATTATTATTATTAGAGTTATTATTATTATTATTATTATTATTATTATTATTATTATTATTATTATTATTATTATTATTATTATTAATTGATTAATTGATTTATTATTATTATTATTATTATTATTATTATTATTATTATTATTATTATTAATTGATTAATTATTATTATTATTATTATTATTATTATTAGATTTATTATTATTATTATTATTATTATTATTATTAATTGATTAGTTCTTATTATTAGTATTATTAGATTTATTATTATTATTATTATTATTATTATTATTATTATTATTATTATTATTATTATTATTATTATTATTATTATTATTAATTGATCAATTATTATTATTATTATTATTAATTGATCAATTATTATTATTATTATTATTATTATTATTATTATTATTATTATTATTAATTGATTAATTATTATTATTATTATTATTATTATTATTATTATTATTATTATTATTAATTAATTTATTATTATTATTATTATTATTATCTTCATCATCATCATCATCATCATCATCATCATGTTTATAATAAAAATGTCAAATTCCTTGGATTTTTTTTTCTTTTTCTTTTTAACATTTTTTTGGTACATACCCACACACACTCACACACACACACACACACACACAGCGCAAGCTCACTGCTGACAACTACATGCGATCTAGAGTGCATAACAGACACAATAATGTGTCTGTTATGCCCTCTAGATCGCATATTGTGTCTGTTATGCACTCTAGATCCCATATTGTGTCTGTTATGCCTTCTAGATCGCATATTGTGTCTGTTATGCCTTCTAGATCGCATATTGTGTCTGTTATGCCCTCTAGATCGCATATTGTGTCTGTTATGCCTTCTAGATCGCATATTGTGTCTGTTATGCCTTCTAGATCGCATATTGTGTCTGTTATGCCTTCTAGATCGCATATTGTCTCTGTTATGCCTTCTAGATCGCATATTGTGTCTGTTATGCACTCTAGATCGCATAATTATTGTGTCTGTTATGCACTCTAGATCGCATATTGTGTCTGTTATGCACTCTAGATCGCATATTGTGTCTGTTATGCACTCTAGATCGCATATTGTGTCTGTTATGCACTCTAGATCGCATATTATGTCTGTTATGCACTCTAGATCGCATATTGTGTCTGTTATGCCTTCTAGATCGCATATTGTGTCTGTTATGCACTCTAGATCGCATAATTATTGTGTCTGTTATGCACTCTAGATCGCATATTGTGTCTGTTATGCACTCTAGATCGCATATTGTGTCTGTTATGCCTTCTAGATCGCATATTGTGTCTGTTATGCACTCTAGATCGCATAATTATTGTGTCTGTTATGCACTCTAGATCGCATATTGTGTCTGTTATGCACTCTAGATCGCATATTGTGTCTGTTATGCACTCTAGATCGCATATTGTGTCTGTTACGCACTCTAGATCGCATGTAGTTGTCAGCAGTGAGCTTGCGCTGTGTGTGAGTGTGTGTGTGTGTGGGTGTGTGTGCGTGTGTGTGTGTGTGTGTGTGTGGGTGTGTGTGTGTGTGTGTGTGCGAATAAAGATTTCTTGACTTGACTTTACTCGAAACACTGTGATGTTATAACATACTAACAGGTAGACATTGCATGTTGTGTGTGTGTGAATAAAGACTTCTTGACTTGACTTTACTTGAAACACTGTTATTGATGTTATAACATACTAACAGGTAGACATTGCATGTGGTGTGTGTGTGAATAAAGACTTCTTGACTTGACTTTACTCGAAACACTGTTATTGATGTTATAACATACTAACAGGTAGACATTGCATGTTGTGTGTGTGAATAAAGACTTCTTGACTTGACTTTACTCGAAACACTGTTATTGATGTTATAACATACTAACAGGTAGACATTGCATGTTGTGTGTGTGTGAATAAAGACTTCTTGACTTGACTTTACTCGAAACACTGTTATTGATGTTATAACATACTAACAGGTAGACATTGCATGTTGTGTGTGTGTGTGAATAAAGACTTCTTGACTTGACTTTACTCGAAACACTGTTATTGATGTTATAACATACTAACAGGTAGACATTGCATGTTGTGTGTGTGTGTGAATAAAGACTTCTTGACTTGACTTTACTCGAAACACTGTTATTGATGTTATAACATACTAACAGGTAGACATTGCATGTTTCGGCAGGTGCCCGGAGAAGACCATTTGGGACCAGAATGTACTGACCTGTGTGTTCAGGAAGGAACCAGACATTCGAGCAGCACCCACCCACTCTCCCGTTGTGGGCTGCACTCTGGGGATGACACGCGCCGACCCCAATGACTGCAGGTAAAAAAACAAACAAACGAACAAACAAACAGAAAAGAACAAACAAATGAAACTGTTTAATTATATCTAGCGGCAGGGATAGCTCAGTAGTCAGAGCGCACGACTTGTGTGAGTGCGTCTTGGGCGACGTGGGTTCGAATCCTGACTTCAGCAAACTATTTTGTGATTGCTGGATATTACGGGCCAGCGCCTTGAGAAGCTCTCTGAGCTTGTAAGTGCGCTATATAAGACACAATCTCTTTCTATATAAGAGAAATCTCTTTCATTCTTTTCCTTTATCAGCTCATAAATCTGCTCCGGTTTTAAAGTTTTAATATTGTGTTCTGTTCTTCCTGTATGTCTTGCAAGTGCAAAGTGGAATGAAATCTTTCACGTTTGATCGTTGTTGATAGAACCCTGTTCCACCTCAAGCTCTGTTCAAGGGGCTGGCCGATACTGGATCAAACTGAAACCGGTCCAAGCGCCCACAATTCCAGCCTTTACATGGGTTGTAGGCTTGCCTTTTCATTCCTTTTATATGTACGCCTATAGGTAGGTCTAACACAAGATTTATATTCTTGTGCAGATACTACCTGACCTGTGACGGTCAGAAAGAGATCAGGCAGCCCTGCGCCGAGGGGCTCAAGTACGACAACAACCTCCAAACCTGCAACTGGGCTACAGAAGTCAAATGTTAATGAAATTGGTTGGCTAGGAGTCAAAGATATTGATATAATTTCCAACGATAAAAAAATGATACAAAATTTAGTTTGAATATTCACTCATTGTATACACACACAAGCAATGACAACAATGACGTTCTGGAAAATAGAATAGCCATTATTTTAATGTTATAGTTGTGTATAATCAAAATGAAATTTCTTTCTGTCGAAGTTTCACACACTGTTCATTCGTCGATCGTCGAAAATAAATTGTTATTTGAACATACGAGTACTGGAAACAATGTCTTTAAATCGTTGTAGATCAGATTAATTAAAAAACAGCATCCATCGGTCACTAAAGATCAGCATAAGATAAGTGCAAATTGTTTCCTTGTTTTACAGTAGATAAAAATAGATGAGAAACAATCTTCCGATCACTGTAGATTCAAATAGATGACAAAAAACTCTCCGATCACATTAGCATAGGATAAATCAAAAGATTATATTTCCATCACTCCGATGATTTGTCCGATGGATCGTCCGATGTGTTATGGTGTTTAATTCAAGTCATGATGGTCAAATATGAGTCGATGAAACCAGAGAAAATGAACTGTCACATATTTTTAATGTATGTAAAATACGGTCACAGGTTTAGTGCTCCAAACTCCTCAGAAAGGTTATTTTAGAACCAGTCACTGGAATCAACGATATGCCTGTTTATCCAAATGAGCGAAGTACAACAAAATACCAATAATTGACGGGAGGACAAACAGCCACACGATTTCTTCATTTGAAATTGTCACTTTGTGACACATGACCATAAGCCTGCCCCGTGTTTTGTCCAACAACATCCTTGACCAGACGACCGGCAACACTTTAGCAGTCGACCAGGCTTTCACCATAATTATGGCCGGCCACTTTTGACCAGACGACAAGATTTTTCTTTTTTAAAAAAACGCATAATTATGACCCGCAACGTTTTGACCAGACAACTTGTAGCTTTGGACCAAATGAACGGCCACGTTTTGACTAGACGACTAATGTTTGACCATCATGACCGGCAACGTTTGACCAGACGACAAGCTTTTAACTAGATAATCGGCATCTTTTGACCAGACGACAAGCGTTTGACCATAAGACCGGCAACACTGGACCAGGCGACCGGCAATTTTGGACCAGATGAAAAGCGCTTGACTCGATGCCTAGTGCATTACCGGATAGACGTCATCTTTGATCATCGTATTCAACTCTGTACACTGTTATCTCTTTTGTATTGGTTGGTCAATTCTATATATTGCACACGATGACCTCTTGTTCTTGTTTTTTTGTTCCATTTGTTCTTCTTGTATTAGTTGTATTTTGTTGTTGTTGTTGTTGTTGTTGTTGTTGTTGTTGTTTTTGTTCTTCTTCTTCTTCTTCTTCTTCTTCTTCTTCTTCTTCTTCTTCTTCTTCTTCTTCTTTTTCTTCTTCTTCTTCTTCTTCCTCTTCTTCAGCTTTTAGGTGACCGTTTTGCTGTGGGTCAGTTTTATCACCAAGTCTCTAGCTTTTTCAACAACAGCAAAAAATGTTTTAAACAAATGTAATTTAATGTATAGTTTTCCTGTGTTGGAAGGAATACATTGTATTCATGCTTTTATCGTAATATCTAAAGTACATTGTTCTCTATTATAAACTCGAGATTACTTTCTGTTTAGCAACAGTTATTCATCTAGTGTCTAATTTTAGAAAGTACCGTGAACCTCTTCTTTTTCAAATGGAAAGTGCAGCAATTTTTTCGATTGCTAACATTTTATGCACCATAATTCTTCTAATTTTTTTTTCTCCAATTTTAAAGTTCAGTTGTTTTCAATAATTATAATTATTATCAATTTTAAAACCCGCCATTTTAAACCATACTTGACTTTTTCATGAGTTTGAATTCCATGTGCTATTAACGTGCATTCACTGATATTCCAGTGTGTAATACCCAAGGTTTGGTGGAAAAAGTTTTGCTTAATTTCTTTTGTACCTGTGAACGAAAAGGATTGTGTTGTATGTTGTTTTTTTAATCCGAATATAATTAACGAGTTTACCATCTTGATAAAAGCAGTGCTTTGTGCCTGTCAATGTATAGGTCTACAAGATCTGAGTCTTTCGTGGATTCCAATCATGGCGATTATTGTCAGGACAAAGTGGGTCCTATGAGTTGATAATCTTAATTAAACAAATCTTGGCATTATGTCACCTCCAAACTATATGGGGAGATTCATATTTTTCGGTATTAATTTTTTTGCAAACAAGGGAGATAACAAGTGTGTGCAAAAACACAGGTAGTATATAGTACTGTAGTTGTCGCGCCTACAGAAAAGAGACGCTTCTCAATTTAAAACTGAACGTTCAACACCCAAATTTCTGTTTTTTTACTTTTGTTTTTTGTTTTGTTTTTAGACATGGGTCTATCTGACGGGTAATGACCCAAGCCCGGCTTGCCTAAAGTCGATGCTGAAGTTGATAATTAGGCTATATAGATCTACCCAAGTCAGAGCTTCACTGGAAGCGAAGTAAAGGATTAAGTTTAATATGCGAAGATTCGGCTCGTGACAGTATTTTTTCGTGACTATAATTGTACGATTTTTTGACAGTAACTACACATTTGGAAAACACAAATCTACATGTTTTGTATGGTGTGTGTGTTGGATTAAAAGTACTCTGAATGTCTGCCTGTCTGTCTGTCTGTCTGTCTGTCTTTATTGGTGTGTGTATATGTGTGTGTGTGTATGTGTGCGCGCGCGCGTGACGGAGAAAGAAACAGACAGACGGACAGAGGGGACAGAGGGCGATACAAAGAAGAAATAACACAATTCTTCATTCTTAATTCTATTTTATTGACATCTTTTTTTCCCCACAATCAAGACATGAAAACGCATCAGCACCTTGTATTCAACATTAACAGTGGTTCGTCGCCATGTAATCAATTCCACTGACTATATCTGCTTTTGCATATTTCCTGTCACGAAACTGTTGTGCCAAAGTTTCGATTAAAAGTCCCATTCCCCAAAAAACATGAATCAGCTTGGCTACGATGTAATTAACATTATAGACCTACAGTCCGTGATACTTAAGAGGTTTGTCCAAAGTCGGTCCGGTATTACTAAGGCTCGATTTCAAAGTCAGCTGATGGAACAAAACAATGGAGAATAGAGAGAGAGAGAGAGAGAGAGAGAGAGAGAGAGAGAGAGAGAGAGAGAGAGAGAGAGAGAGGAGGGGGGAGGTAGTAATTAAGACGAGGAACAAGTACCTAAAAGAAAACACCAACAGTTTTGAAACTTTTCGCAAATGATGGTAATGTAAAAACAGTTCTCAAACGTCTATCACAATTTAAAAGAGAGAAAGAGAGAGAGAAATAAAAAAAAATCTGCTATGCTTTACATCATGATATTATTAGATTAGCTGTATATTAGTTATCCGTCGAGTTTTATCACGAGACTTACTCTACTGTGCTAGCACATGAAACCGGGCCCTAGTGAAATGGGTGGTGAAGAAAGGTTTAGCAGGCGACTTTGGCTTCGAAGTCGCAGTATCCATCGTTGTTGCTGTACTTCGTGCCTGTGGGGCAAGCCATGCGGGTCTCCTGGCCTCCGGTGCAAAGCAGGTAGAAGCTATAGACGAAAGGAAAATAGAATGCAACAAATGGAACAGGAGTGAACACATTGCGAGTAAACTCATTGTCACAAAGAAAACTAATAAACAAATAAACACCCTTTAAATCATAATCTTAGTATCATTCAAGCTGTCGCGTAACATTCTAGCTGTCGGCGGCAGGGATAGCTCAGTGGTCAGAGCGCATGACTTATGTGAGTGCGTCTTTGACCACGTGGGTTTGAATCCTGACTTCAGCAAACTATTTTGTGATTGCTGGATATTACGGGCCCGCGCCTTGAGAAGCTCTCTGAGCTTGTAAGTGCGCTATATAAGAGAAATCTCTTTCTTTCTTTTAACAGTGATTTCAATAGCAGAATTGAGCCAAACCATAGTGTGAACTGATAGCTTTCAGGGTGCGCTTGTTGGCTATTTCTACGGGCTAAGAGAAATCTATCTATCTATCTAGATATTATATAGATATAGATATACACACGCACACATGAAGTCTTTATTGGAACTACTAATATATATATATATATATATATATATATATATATATATATATATATATATATATATATATATATATATATATATATATATATATATATATATATATATATATATATATATATATATATATATATATTATATCGCTTACATAAAAGTATTTTCAATGAAGACTTCCCGTCATAAGCTGGCAGTATATCAAGCGGTATTATACTTTCGACGGTCTGGTTGATTTATTGCCTTTCTGGAATTGCCCACTGTTCTCCACTCTATATGGAAGGCCCACTGTTCCTCTATACAATTAATCAAATGAGTTTTAATTGTCCACTCACCTGCAGTCAAGGGGATCGGCACGCATGGCTCCGTCGGTGCAGACGGCAACTTTGGAGGGGACTGGCGTGTTGGAGCAAGTGGTGTATTGCTGGTCCCAGACGGTTTCCTTGGGGCACCTGTAATCCATTAATTTAATCATTTATCGATTAGTTAATCAATCGGACGTGTCGTTAAGTTGATCAGTAAAAGTCTATCGAGCAAAAGAAGAAGAAGAGAAGGGGATGAGAAAAAGAAGAATGAATGAATGAATAAATGAATGAACATTGAGATTTAACGTCTACACCCGCCATTTGCGATATGACAGACGGGGATAACAATCGGAGAAAACAAGAAATAGGAACATAAATCAACACTGAACCACCAGAGAAATCATACTGCTAAAATGGACAGTGAAAGGTTTATATTGCCCATCACGGGATTCGAACCTGGATCATCGGCGTGCCAGGGGAACGCTCTACCACTTGAGCTACGGTGATGAGACGGAGGGGAAGAAGAGGAAAGAAAAGAAGAAGAAGGAGGAGGAGTAAAAGGAGAAGAAGACAACAACAACAACAACAACATCAATCAATCAATCAATCAATGAGTCTGAGCTAATTGTTGATCAATAAATCTACAGAGAAGAACAAAAAAAAAGAACAAGAACAAAAAGATTACCACCCACACCAACAACAGCAACAACAACATCTATACAATACTGACCTCATGCGGATGGCCTTGGCAGGGACGGTGTCGTCACCGGGGATGCAACGGAAGTAGGTGGACTTCTGGGGATCGTCCTCAGCGGCGATGTAGGTGTCGCGATTCTCGGGGCATCTGTCTGGGGAACAAAAACATTATTCATTACTTATATAGCTCAGTTGTTGGGGCGCTGAGCTCCTGCTTCTTAAGTAGCATGTTCCATCCTCGGGTTTTTTTTTCAATGCATCCAGAAATGTTGCAGCTGCCATTAGTTGGTCGTCTGTTGATTCTTATTTAATCGTGGTTACATAGCGCCTTTCCAGCTCAAGACCGGCTCAAGGCGCTGACCAATGCTAGATCTAACTTGCAGGCTTTTTGCAGTGCTTGTTGCTGAGCAGGTTTTGCTGCCAAATGACACGTGCGAGAAAATAGTAGCAGTAGTAGTAGTAGTAGTAGTAAGCTTAGTAGTAGTAGTAGTAGTAGTAGTAAGCTTAGTAGTAGTAGTAAGCTTAGTAGTAGTAGTAGTAGTAGTAGTAAGCTTAGTAGTAGTAGTAGTAGTAAGCTTAGTAGTAGTAGTAGTAGTAGTAAGCTTAGTAGTTGTAGTAGTAGTAATAGTAGTAGTAGTAGTAAGCGTAGTAGTAGTAGAAGTGAGCTTAGTAGTAGTCGTAGTAGTAGTAGTAAGCTTAGTAGTAGTAGTAGTAGTAGTAGTAGTAGTAAGCTTAGTAGTAGTAGTAGTAGTAGTAAGCTTAGTAGTTGTAGTAGTAGTAATAGTAGTAGTAGTAATAGTAGTAGTAGTGGTAATAGTAGTAGTAGTAATAGTAGTAGTAAAAATAGTAGTAGTAATAGATATATTTGTAGTAGTAGCAGCAGCAGTAGTAGTACTAGTAGTAGTAGAAATAGTAATAGTAGTACTAGTAGCAGTAGTAGTACTACTAGTAGTAGAGGTAGTAGTAATAGTAGTAGTAGTAGTTGCAGTAGTAATACTAGTAGTGTTATATGTAGTAGTAATAGTAGTAGTAGCAGTAGTGGTACTAGTAATAGTATATGTAGTAGTAATAGTAGCAGCAGTAGTAATAGTAGTAGTAGCAGTAGTAGTACTAGTAGTAGTAGTAGTAGTTGTAGTAGCAGTAGTAGTAGAAGTAGTAGTAGTAATAGGAGTAGTAGTAGTAGTTGTTGTTGTTGTTGTAGCAATAATAGTAGTACTACAAGTAGTAGAAATAGTAGTAATAGTAGTAGTAGTTGTTGTTGTAGTAGTAGCAGAGAACCATCACCTCCATCGCCAACAGCAACATCACTACTATCATCATCAACTTACCTCCACAGGCCTCAGTGTTGCAGTCAATGCTTCTCTCTTCCTTGTCAGCACCAACGCACTCTTGGCCGCCGTACATGGGGGCAGGGTTGGTGCAGCTACGGCTGTGGGTTTGAATCTTGGTGCCGCTGCCACACAGAGCAGTGCACCTGGTCACATCCTCCCAGCTGCTGAAGTCGGTCCAGCCTCCATTGACTGTTAGAGAGATTCGGAGGATAAATACGTTTTATAAGTCAGGAAAAATGACTTCACAGTCTAAACAAAATCTTCAGAGAAAAGGCCGGTAACACAATACAATGCACCGAACAGAAATATGTATCTAATCTACTTAAAGAGTCTGACTTTAACATTAAATTGTATGATTATTGAATAACCCCAATTACTGTGGTAAAAGCTTTCTCATAAGCGCAATTAATAATAGTGATGTTCCTCTTTCCTCCTCCTACTCCTCCTCCTCCTCCTCCTCCTCCTCCTTCTTCCTCTTCTTCTTTTTCTTCTTCTTCAGGATACGGTGTACTATTCGAAAAAAAACACCTCCAAAATTTGGGGTACGCACTGCAGGCTCATATTTAGAAGTATATAGTGACTTAGAGACGCTTTAAAAGATAAACCTTAATACAGGTGTTGGGCAGTAGATTTAATTCGCCTTTAGACAGCTCACAACGGACGTTATCATACCAGAATGTTGACAGAAGTAGCCGACGCGGTGATGACGTCGAAATTCTTGATCGAGCGCAGTACGTGCTTTTGTTTGCGGCTGCCGCGCAGATTAGAAGGCTGCCAGAAGTTTGACCGCATGGGTCCAACTTACTATCCATATCCAGATCCATGCACCATCCACCCTCACTCATACGCCCACTCACCACCCCATCCCCCCCCTCCAAACCCTCTAATATTGAACTGAATTGACACCATAATAATGTATAAATGGTAAAAGAAAGTTGAAGTGATGACTCACTGGGGCAGGGTTGGGTGTTACACTGGGTGGCCACGAACATAGAGCTGGATCCGGTGCAGGTCTTTCCTCGTCCAACGGGGGCGGGCTTGGTGCAGGTTCGAGTCTTGAGCACGTTCTGGGTGCCGCCACCGCACTCCTTGTCGCAGGCGCCGCGAGACACCTCCACGAAGTCAGTCCAGCCACCGTGCACTGCAGGTAATGATGATAAAGGCAATTAATTACATTATGAGAGAGAGAAAGAGACAGACAGACAGACACAGACAGAGACAGAGAGACAGATAGACATGCAGAGACACAGACAGCTAGTGACAGTGAACGACAGAGGGTAGTTAATGAATACTTACCACAGTACTCGCTCATAGTCACGTCACTGGAAAATAAACAAAAGTTGCATACATTACAATTTAATAACAATATTGTTAATGTGGTTAACAACAACAACAACTACAAACAACGATTATGTACATTTTGTGTGTGGTGTAATAGCGATTTTATTAGTTTAACGGCCTGTACAGCATATTACTTGTTGATGGTGATGATTATGATGATGAAGATAAATAAATGGTCTAACATAAATAATTAAATAAAGATGATCTTTACAAAAAATTAATGAAGTAAAGGAATAAATAAATAAAATAACATAAAATAATGACGTCACTTACTAGTGGTAGCAGAGGAGTCCAAAGAGGAAGCACTGCTGTTTCTGTGTCACGTACGTGCACCTGTGAATTGATATGAAAACAAATAAAAACGTGTCCTAGAGGAGTGATTGCTAGATGTCGGAAACGCCAGTATACCCTGCATTCACTATACGTCCTACCCACCTCCAAACGATCTCCACCCCAAACCCCAACTCCACCCCACCCTCCCTTCCCCTCCCTCCACCCTTCTGCCCTGAGTGGCGCTGGTTGCTCTGAGAAGGTAAGACCAAAAGGGATAAAGACATATTTAAATCAGAATAAATCTCAGTCCAATGTACAGTTGTGGTTTTTTTTTTCAGGATTGATTTTATTGTATTCACCACAGTACTATTGGGGAAACACAAAATAATTCAGTAATAAAATAAAGTAAAATAAAATTACATTAAATTAAATTAAAAGAAAAAGAAAACAGAATACAAATAAAAATTAATAACGTAAAATATAAATAAAATAAAATTTAATTCCATATGAACGAATCAGTTCAGGGCACAAGTATATCAACTAACAAGTTAGTATCTCGTATTCCCCCAAGTCGACGTGCGGTGGTCCCGTTTAGCCACAAGCTGAAACGGGGATATCCCAAACCTGAAAATAGAATAGAGAATTCTGGGAAATCTGTTCTCGCGAAGATGTGCTCGCTGAAATGAAACGAAAGTTGGGAGAGGAACTGCTGGTAGTGAACAAAGGCAGAAATTTGTCAGCAGTATTATCAGCGATGGAGTTATAATGGACGAAGTGCTCCATACCTATGAGGTTGCCTTTGCTCGAGCAAAGAAACTAAAGAAGGATTTAGCCGACGTTATTTCAGAAAAGGATTTATCTACCCATAATTCCCCTGGGTTTTGAAGTTTCTAAAAAGTTATTTCAGGCCGATGACGCTCTATGGAGCTCAAAGCATGTAAAGGGAAGCAATCGGTTGTACGCGCACGTCGATAGAGGCATAGAAGAGAGATATTAACTTGTTAGTTGATATACTTGTGGTTCAGGGCCAATTCACTCACGTGTCAGCACTGGTCATAGCCAGACCAAAGGCCAGAACGGTCATCACTGCCACAGCCTTCATGTTGCTGCTGGGTGTTTTGAAAATCTTGCAACTGTACAATACAGAATGTATTTAGATAAAGGGAGGCAACACGTTGCTGGAGCAGAGCAGAGTAATCTCGCTTTGAGGACAAGGGACTTAATTCATGTTTGAAAAAAAAAAACATCAATTAAAGAAGATAATATTATGTGGGATAACTCGAACTGATCTCAACAGAAATAAATAAATAGGAAAGAAATAAATGAACACAAACACAGACAAATTAACACAGCAGTAAAAATTAAAAGCGCTTTAGATAGAATAAAACATAAAACTGCTAACTTTCAAACTGCTTTAAATAGTGTTTGGTCTACTATCATCACTCACCTATAATTATTAGAAAGTAGGATGCATGACTTTTATTATTTGATAAGCTACATTCATGTTGTGTACAACTGCTTTTCTGTTCTTTGTGGTGTGTTGTTGTAATCCCTGAAGTCTTTTGTGGTTTATTGCTTTTGTGCCGTTATGTTGATGAAGTGTACGCCGCACACACATTTCCTTGTGTTTTCATGGGTCAATAAAGATTCTGATTCTGATAGTACTACATGTACTTCTTTTTCTATGCAGGGATTAACAATTCAGACAAAACCTATTATTATTAGTATTACTTCTTTTTCTATGCAGGGTTTAACAATTCAGACACACAGAAAAAAAAAGAAGAAGAAGAAGAAGAAGAAGAAGAAGAAGAAGAAGAAGAACAACAACAACAACAACAACAACAACAACAACAACAACAACAAGGAGAAGAAGGAGAGAGAGGAAAACTAAACAGCAAAGGCAAAAACAATAGTACTGACCTGTTAACAAAGAACTGCTCTCAAGACTGATGAATTGCAGCAGGAAGGCTGATACAAGGATGACACCCGGGACGATGTTGACTTCGGGAGTAGCTTCCACCCGGCATTTATAGTGCTTCAGGGTGGATTCGGGCTGGGCGTGACTGACACCAACATCTCTTACTTGAAGAGGGTTAAACCTCTCGGCCGTAGAAAAGTCGAAATTCGATCCTGTGTCAACGTTGTTTACCGTTGAGTGCCTAGGTAAAATCTAGAACAAAAAGACAAATAGGTGCAACATTCTGTTTTAAAACCTAGAGACTTTTAGACATAATCATGTCGTAAAATTATATAAACGTCAATTGCTCTTAAAATTGCTCCGATTCGAAGGCTTTGTTTACTTTTGGCACAAACGTCTTTACATTAAAATTCGCATTGTATTTACATAAAACGATGATAAAGTGGATCTTTCGTTGCCCAAATCATACAGTGACAGGGTGTTATTTCCCCTGTTTTTAACAAGTCAAGTCAAAGTCAAAAGCGTTTTATTCCATAAAACCCCTTGGGGCACTTGGATACAACAAAAATGAATACAAATAAACATACATGTAGAATATCCATAAAAATCATAAAATACAATATAAAATACATATGTACATATATTTTACAAAAATAAAAGTTAATCTTTCACACTCGCGTTCTAAGAGACATAATAAACATTTACAAAATACACATTCATTATTATCACACAACACAAGCATACCACATAAAACTTATGTCCACACAAGCTGATCACAAATCGCACGCACTCTCTCGCAAGATTGGGTGATAAAGAAGGGGAGAAGGGGGGGGGGTACACACTGGTATTGGATATTTATATTGTCATTACTGGGGAAAAAAATCCCTATTATTACTATCATTAATATTACAAATCATTATATTACGTTCTAAAGCTAACGGTACATTTCACCGGCCCAATTTCCGAGTGAACGGCTAGAAGTGTACGTCTTTGGCATCTGGGGTAGGGTAGGGTATTATTTTATCAACTTAAAACGAAAAGCCTAACGAGCAATTATTTGTACGAGTTCTTTCTCTACATGTATTTGCTATATTTAGCTCCAGAATGTTGGCTTGCTAGCCAACGGCTAGTAATAGGCACATAATTACGGAATGTATTCTTTTAAAAAAAAACAACTATACTTTCGAAATGGTTACTTTTTGATGTAAGCTTATTTTTTGAGTGGGGCAACACTCACTATGAATGTTAAAAGGATCTGAGGTGGTCAGAGTGGGTCCCTTTAAATAGTGCAAATACCAAGTCTAAAAACTGCACAAACGCTTATTGCGTGTCAATATTAAAGATCGACCTCAAGCTGTCCCCAAAACACCAAGGTTTTAGATTCAGCTGGTTTGCTAAACATTCCTTTTATTTGTGGAACTACAGCTATAATCCCGTGGTTAAAATAATATAATCGTTGCGATAATATTATTAGGGCAAAATAATGCTAGTGGTTTAATCCCCGCTCAAGTGTTAGTCGAAATCAAGATTGAACTAGATAATATAGACACCATTCTTGTGGTGGTTCTCCTAAATGGAACATCCCAGATCAGATCAAAGAGCTGCTCGTCGCGGGCTTATTCAAAATCCAAGTTTAAAATCCAACCGCCCAGGACTGACGGCAGCGCGGACTTGCTGCTTTCTAAAGCACAGTATCAACGTCATTGTGAACCACCGACGCACACTTTATACAGAAGTGTATGCGTGTTTACTTCAAGCCTATCATCTAGAATAACCGAGTTCTTTAACGTGCCACTAAGACCAATCAAAGACAGGCACTGCACTCTTTAATTGTGATGAGTTCTTCCAGAACATGGACTCCTGTGAGAAGAATCTAGCCACACAGCGTAGCTGAGACCGGTCGAAGCTTACGCTTGCCTCCCCGCTAATACGGGAGTGGAGAGGTGAGTCTCAGCTACGCAGTAAAGAAATTTCGAATAATTATATATCGGATAGGATAGGGATAGGATAGGATAGGATAGATATATATCGGCTCCTACAGCCACTTGCGTTCCTGCCTAAAGGAAATATTGGTACCGACTGATCTTTTTAGTATTCTGCTACTTCCACAAACCATTTAACCAACCAATACATAAACAAAACACAGAAAATAGACCTTCATCCCGACTATCCTCCCAATCCCCTTCCACCTCTGTCCCCATCATCATTCTCCAGTCCCTCGCGCTCCCCCACAACTCCCTCAAATAAATCTCAGTACCCTTTTTGTACTGCTAGTTGACATTAATCCCCGAAAACAAATATGGGGGTTAAGTTCATATGTGCGTGTCGCACTAAAAAACTAACCTTACATAATCTATGTGGAGCCCACCGCGACCTTGAGGCAGGGCAACTGAGTAGAAAATTTGATGTATTTTTCTAGTCCAATATCAGGTCACTGAAACGATCTTAAATATTAACCCCATATACTTTTGTTTTAAAAAAAAAATGAGTTGCATAAATTTAATAGAAAAGAATGGAAAAATTCGAGCTTTTTTTTGTTTTATTTTGCGACCGTGTATTTTATTTTATTTTAATTCATTTAATTAGTTAGTTTTACTTTATTTTGTGGATCTGTGTGAAAACAAGGACAACAAGCTACAGCAACTACAAACAACAACAATTTGGAATATTACTGTGTAAGCCACCTATATTATCCTATCCTATCCCGTAACTCGAAGATCGTTGGGAAACCACAGATGATCGTTTCACCACCGTACTCCATCTTTCTCTGTCCTCCACAACCCTCATGGCTTCGCTCAGTGTCAAGCCAGTCCATTCTCGAACGGTGTCCTCCCACCTCTTTTTCTGTCTCCCCCTTCTTCTGCCTCCTTGCACTGTGCCTTGCAGGATGGTCTTTGCAAGGTCTGATGCTCTGGTGACGTGGCCATACCATCGGAGTTTCTGTTTCTTCACCACTGTGAGCATGTCATCGTGTTGTCCAATGGCTTTTGTGATGGTCTGTCGGACTTCGTTGTTGGTGATGTGCTGAGTATAGAAAATGCCCAGAAGTCTTCTGTAACATCTCATCTCCATGCTTTGTATTTCTTCGTTGTAGATCTGCTGTGAGGAAGATGGAGATGACAAGGGAGCGCAGCAGCCTTACCTTGGAATGTAGAATGATGGTCCTGTCTTTCCAAACGGGCTTCAACTTTCTCAGGGCAGCAGTTGTTTGTGCGATCCTGGAGAGGACTTCCTTTCCTGATACAATGGCTCCTCCTAAATATTTGAAGATATGCACTGTATTGAAAGATTGGCCTTGGACTTTGATGTCCATGTTGATGCCATTGGTGTTGTTGGTCATCGTTTTGGTCTTCTCTGCATTTATTTCCATTCCATAGGCTCTGGAGGTGGTGTCTTCTTAAAATGTTCTTAATTGTTCATAATTTAACATTCCACACCCCACCTCACACTCACACTTACACTTACACACACACAAACAAACATACACCCTCCATAAAAAAACATAATCACAAAAAACACATTTTTTAAAATAATAAATACAGTTAATAATGGAAGACTGATGTATACAATTTTTAGTCTAGGTTAAAAACAAGGAAGCAACCCATTAACAATATGCCCATTGGTGTTCGCATTTTACAATATCAACAACAGTGAACATCATATTTACTGTTAGCGTGGATAAAGATCTACTGATTCTATATAAACCCACCGAGCATGCTACAGAACCTTGGATATAAGGGGCAGGCCTAGGCGCCAACCGTTCTAAGGGGCCGGGTAGCTCAGTTGGTAAGAGCGTCTTGCTAGTAACCGAAAGGTCGCTGGTTGGAATCCCGGATTGGTCAACGTGTGATCATATTATTTTCCCCTTTACCAACAACTGGCCCGCTGGTGTCAGTATAAATCGGTCCAGTAGTCACCTGTATGCGAAAGTGTCGTGTGACTATAATCTACAAACAACAGCCAACCGTTCAAAAGATTGAGTTTAGCCCAAAGGCACCCAGATCTGGATGCGACAATGTCTCTCTACAGAGCTCTTCCCCGGCAGGCAAGTAGCCTAGATTAACGTCCCGTTTGCGTTTGCGTTTCATAAATTTAACGTCCCCAACACATAAGCATATAGGAGACTAACGTCCAGGACACTATAAGCATAATTATAGGGGACTTTGCTGGTCCCTCTCAGTATTATTACATAAATAGAGGGCTGTAACTGCGCACTAATAAAGAGACGCCATCGCATCAGGCGCCAGTGGTGTAGCCCTTGTAAAAGTACGAATCTCAATTCCGCTCTTCAATTTGAAGAGACAGGATGGACTAATTCTCCGACTCTTCAAATGATAGTTGAGTGATCGATGATTATTCAGATGATGCAACGCGATCTATGGCAGTTTTGACATTCGCTAGGATTAAAATTATCTGCGTATGCAAATGTGTAGATGATTAGACGAATTGCATATTTTACATTTCGAGTTTGCATGATCGCCGCGTGTCTTGTTCGTACTAAGACCAAAAAAGTATGAAGAGCGTTTTTAGAACACGAAATAAGCCTACGTCAGTCGTCGCCTAATTTCCCCCCCCCCTCCTCTTCATCCACTCCTTCACACCCTCTCTCCCTTCCCCCCCCCCCCCCCCCCAAAAAAAAAAGAAAAAAGAAAAAAAAAGTTGGAGGTCTTAACAACAACAAAAATTTAGGCTATGGTGATAGATGAGTTTATTCATCCAAAGAGGGCGAGCGCGTTGCACGCAGCTTAGAAAGACATTCCGGTCCTTTATAACATAACCTCGCAAAGCTGTCTTCTACGCAGTAAGCTTGTTGATCATGCGCTAAAGTCTAAACGATACAACAGGCCAAGAACCAAGTCGCTTAGAAACAGTCACCACCAAGCCTGAAACTGTACGGTCACATAATTATGTTATAACTCCATGTTTTCCACGTCTGAATGCGGTAATTAAGATATCCCCAGTGCCATTAGCAGACGATCTTTTCATGAATTCGGACATCGAGTTTGGATTCAATTTTAACAAATATTACTATAGACTGAAAAAATGGAAGGCAGGCCTATGATGCGTCTACCTTCTATGAATGTATCATGTGTGCGTGTGCCTGTGTGTATGTGCGTGTGTGTGTGTGGGGGGGTGTGCGTGTGTGTGTGGGGGTGGGTGGGTGCGTGTGTGTGTGCACAAAATGTATGATTGAATTTATCAGTAAGCAAATATAGGCTAGTTATCCCTTAGCGTGAATTAGACATTTTATGGAATGGTTGTCTTTGAGCACGTATATTGTGTTCAATGCACGGGAATTGTGCGCTCTTCAACTGTTCAAGTGGATTAGTTGGATTTTCAATGTGGATAAATAATGTCACTGTTGTGTACTTGGGGATGAATGGATTAGCATAGCATAACATAGCATAGTTCGGCATATAGAACCTAGACAGCCTGTGGCCATCATATTAAACCTTGATGAGGGTCTCAAGATCCAGACCTCTGGCCTCAGTGCATACCGATTTAGAACCTGTTAGACTCCAAATTGGTGGAGTAGATGCTATCCTTAAATAACATTTCTATACAGTTATTGAACATATTGAGTGATTTAGCATCCACAGCCTCGGCAGTCAGGTTATTCTAAAGGGTTATCACTCTATTAGTTAAATATTGCTTAAATTTGCGAGTATAATTAAAGATTTTAGTAAGTTTAAATTTGGGACCTCGTTTTATACCAACATCATTAAAATTTAAAAAAGAAGAAGGGGTAAACGATCATAAAAATCATGCACAATTTTAAAATTTTCGATTAAATCACCCCGCCTTCTCCTATACTCTAAACTGGGCAATTGTAATGATATTCTGGGGAAGATACGTTTATCTTACAAGGGGAGTAAAACTTGTAGATAGATGGGGCGTTAGGCTACCTCTATCAGCCGTTCTTTTACCAGAAATCCAATGCGGTGTGAGAGACTAATCACGGTGCTTAATCACGGTGCTTAATCACGGTGACTAATCACGGGGCGGCGCCGAGTACAGCGTTAGGTCAGAAGCACCCCAGATGGACTATTTTCTGTATATGTTGAACCGACCCCCTTCCCCGCACTGTTTTGCTATCACCGACCCATTTCCACCACTTACCCCTTCCGATAGTGCTCATTTCGCATAACCTCTTCCACCTGCTATGAACTTATTTGTTGTAATGGATCCTTCATGTAATGTAACCTATGACTATGTAATATTGTGCGTGTGTGTGTGTGTGTGTGTGTGTGTGTGTGTTTGTGAGCGGATGTGTGTGTGATTACATGTATATGCACGCGAGGGTACAAATGTTGTGTATCTGGTATGTCTGTTTGTTAAAACGAAGAGCTGAATATTATATTGTAATAACGCAATTGGGTGTGTGGGTGTGTGTGTGGGGGGTGTGTGGGTGTGAGTTTTTTTTCCCTCAATGTTGTGTTACTATTCCATTGCTGTCACTGTGTTTATTGCCACTATGAAATCCTGTCTTGTCTTGCAAAGCGCCAATCCACATTTTTCTTTCTGAGAAATAAAGAATGCATTGACTTGACTTGACTTGCTTGGTCACATAACATTTATATTTGTTCTCGGGTTTTAAAGTATCATTTGGCTCACTTTAAGAAATGCTTATTACTAGTCAACGGACTAGGTTACTTGGTCTCAAGAGAAGGAAAACTAGTAGACATACACCAATACAAATAGAATGACACCAGTCGTATGTATGAGATTTCAACTTTTATATAGTCAACACGAATTCTAACATTACTTCATTTAAATGTAAATTAATAATTATAATTGTTCAATGTGTTGGGTAATTTCTTTAGCAGTTCGTCTTCATCACTTGCTAAGCAGTTCTAATATTGTTCTGGTTTTCGTAGTCTAATAATATTGTTCTGGTGGTCGAATATGGGTCCGAGGTGGGTTAGACCTCAGTTTGCATTGTGAGGGAGACTTAGCTGCTACGCGGTGGCGTGTGCTTGAGTCCGTCGGAAACGGAAAACGATGCTTAACGTCCTATTGCATGAGCGTTAAGGACGATCACCACGTCGCCACCCTGACAACAATGACCATCATCATCATATCAAAAATGAGATCCAACGGATCTATTTGGTGAGGGTGAGTCGTGTAGCTACGGGGCTGGCCGTGGCGAGGTAGATTCTAGATGATCTTTTTCTCTTCCACCGGAGCAAGCGTCATGGGTTGACTCCACAAACCGTCCCAGAGCTGAACTGTAAAATTCAGAACTCAGATATTGGTATGCGGTACCCTCTGCACGGAGTCTATAGCATCAGACACCTGCCGAGTTTCCCATATGCACACTTCGATCCGAATCTTAAGGCTAAATTATATATATATATATATATATATATATATATATATATATATATATATATATATATATATATATATATATATATATATATATATATATATATATATATATATATATATATATATATATATATATATATATATATATATAACATGAACATACTAATACATGGAAATCATTATAATATATGTAAACATACACGTATCAAAACTACTTATGTTAATCTGATGAATAAAATTTGATACAACAACAACAACAACAACAAAACTACTAGTGTAAACTTACTTCTAGTCTCTGGGAATCCTGAATCGTCTCTAATCTATCACTTTTCTTGATGATGCTGAGGCGTTATGGTTCACTGCAGTTTCTTCCTTTGACCCTCGTGACTTCGTACTTCGTATTCGACTGACGAGCTAAAGTTTTGGGTCCGGGGATATGCAAGGGGGTTCTACGTCCTCTGACCAATCGTTTAATTCTCATTTCTAGTTCCTACGGGATTACATGTGCATCTCTTTTTTTGAAATTCCTCTCACCTGTCTTACTTGAGAGACACACTCGGTTACGTCTTCACTTTAGCGTGTCAGAGACGCAAAAGGGTAGATCCAATAGCGATATGAGTTTATGTATATGTTTTAGCCTGACTGTGAGGGATAGGAATAGCTTGTCCAGCATTGTCAATGTCTGTTCAAAGATCATCGGTGTCAGGCAGAGAGACCTGGGTTCTTTCTGCGATCGGCAAATCATCAAGAAGGCGAACGGAATTATTTGTAGACCAGAGCATGTTCTGGCGGGCGAATTCTCAGTGCTACCATCCGGGCGCCGTTTTGCCTTACCGGCCTGTAAGGGTAATCGCCGCTCCCACAGTTTTATTCCTTGCTCGATTCGACTGCTAAATTTGATGCGATCATCTCCGCTTTAACATTTTCCCCACCGCCCTAATGCAAATTTATTTATTTATTTATTTATTTATTTATGTTAAAAAAAATAAATGCTCGACGATGGCGATTCAGGGATTGATTGATTGTTTATCGACCGATTGATTTTAATGATTCATTGATGATATTCTTACCTTATTTTCTTACCTTCATGTTTTTATTTGATTTAACTGTTTAACTGTCGGCTGTGAGTGTTCATGATGTGCGTGGTGTGTGTGTGTGTGTGTGTGTGTGTTTGGTTTACGTTTGTATGGTAGGACATGTGCTTATGAAATCGTGTGATAAACTTTTAAATTTCAAAGTTTTTTAAACTTCTTTATGTATTTATTTAGTTTAATAATATGAGCTGCTTCTAAATCTGGTAATTGCCCTATGTGGATAAATAAAGTTGTATTGAATTGAATTGAATTGAATAGGCTACTTATCGCTTAAGAGACCCTGGTCATATTGGCTGTGTAAGCTCCTTAACATTCTTGGTTAACGAGGTCTGCTTAATTGTCTGGGGAACGAACGGTTCAAGAAGGTTAATTTACCACATGTGGACTTCTCTTTAGATAACTGGTGAATTAACGTCAAGTTCAGTCATTACTATCTGTTGATCGCTAAGCTGAGTTTCCACATTTTTGTCGACAACATTTCTGCTGTTACAGCAACCTCAGTGACATCAATCTCTCCTCGTAGGAGAGTCCTGACATTCCACATATCTTCCTGGTAAATCTGCGCTGGACATTCTCGATCAAGTCAACATGCTTCCTCAAGTATTGGCACCAGTATCGTACTCTAAGATGGGACGTAAAACAGCCTTAAAGTGGGGGACCATATGATGTCCTGGATTTAACATTGAAGTTTTAATGTCTACAGTACCTGCCATTGGCGATATAGCAGACAGGTCGAGATAACCATCCCAGAGAAAGAGAGGGCAGCTTGAAGCAAAAGGCATTCCAAGATCTGCCCATATAACTCCTCATCTTAAATCACTACACTGGCTTCCCATCGAACAAAGAATTGAGTACAAAATTGCTTGCCTCTGCTTCAATGCTCTCTCTTCATCCGGCCCTTCTTATCTCAAAACCGTGGTAAACCCCTACATGCCCTCTAGAACCCTTCGATCTTCTTCTGCCACAAATCTCTGCATTCCACGAGTGTACAAATCCTTTTCATTTTCATTTTCCGCTCCCACCATCTGGAACTCCCTTCCCACGTCTCTCCATTCTTCCCAAACATCTGCTGCCTTTCGCTCTGGCCTCAAGACCCATCTGTTCAAACGTTCCTTTGATGACACCACAATGTAAATTCGTGTTGAACTTTGTGTGTGTGTGTGTGTGTGTGTGTGTGTGTGTGTGTGTGTTTTGATATTATCTAATGAAATTTTTTATGTTTTGTTTACCATGTTTTATATTGTTATTGCTTAGCCATTTTAGTTCTTAGAAGTGTCTTATGTGAATGTAATTTGTAAAGCGCTCTGAGCTTTCATTAGAAAGAGCGCAATATAAATTTTAATTATTATTATTATACAGGAAAAATAACGAACGAATTCTAAATATGTATTCGATTTGGGGACATATTTTGTCACATAGCCTGATGAAATAAAGGGAAAGACATTTTAAAATAGCTACTTCTTTAGACTAAACCTACAATTTTCACAAAGAACCACAATCCTTGATGCGCTCTTTAGTGTTATGATAAAGAACATTAAAGAAAGACTAGACTTCCGGTGAACGACGTTTCCTGTAATGGCGACTGTTCACTTTTGATTTCAGCTTGTCGGAAGGTGTGGCAACAGCTGTGCTTACACACTACCTGACCCCGCGGTCACGTAGTGGACATAGATGTCACACGAGGTGAAGCAGCGCGGAAGAATTAAGATATGGATCGTATCTTTATGGACCGTTTGAAGATTTTTATCGTTTGTTTATCGATTACATGCTCCATCAGTCCATTACACGGGGCTGAGAGTGAGATAGATGACAAAAAGGAAGGGCTGTATTCTAAAGTTAAAGACGATGTGATCATCTTGAATCAGGGAAACATGAAAGGTCGTGTGTATGGCAAAAACATGGTGTGGGTGATCGAGTTCTACAACGCCTGGTGTGGGCATTGTATTCATTTCGCACCCTTATATAAACAGGTTGCGTCAGATATGAAAGGTAAGCATCTTCCCAAAATCTGAAAATGTTACTCTTTTTAATTTGAATTATGTTTTATCTCTTTATTTTGTACGTAATTCTGTGCTCTCGTGACAGTTAAAATGCATGCACTGTTGTTAAGTTTACCATTACTTGTCATCTTCGACTTCAGCTGTTTCCCTATCCCCCTTCTAATTCTCTGCTGCCACTTTTGCTTCTTCCACTCCAAGATATCCCTATCCCTATCCTGTCCCATAACCCGAAGGTCGTAGGGGCACCACAGATGATCGCTTAACCAGCATACTCCATCTTTCTCTGTCCTCAGCAGCCCTCATGGCTTCGCTCAGTGTCAAACCAGTCCATTCTCGAATGTTGTCCTCCCACCTCTTTTTCGGTCTCCCCCTTCTTCTACCTCCTTGCACTGTGCCTTGCAGAATGGTCTTTGCAAGGCCTGATGATCTGGTGACGTGGCCATACCATCGGAGTTTCCGTTTCTTCACCACTGTGAGCAGGTCATCGTGTTGTCCAATGGCTTGTGTGATGGTCTGTCGGACTTCAACGTTGGTGATGTGTTGGGTATAGGAAATGCACAGAAGTCTTCTGTAGCACCTCATCTCCATGCTTTGTATTCTTCGTTGGAGATCTGCTGTGAGGGTCCATGCTTCGCAAGCATATAGGAAGATGGAGATGACCAGAGATCGCAGCAGTCTTACTTTGGAATGTAGACTGATGGTTCTGTCTTTCCAAATGGGCTTCAACCTTGTCAGGGCAGCAGTTGTTTGTGCGATCCTGGAGAGGACTTCCTGTCGAGACCCATTGTCTGACACAATGGCTCCTAAATATTTGAAGCTGTGCACTGTGTTGAGGGATTGGCCTTGTACTTTGATGTCCGTGTTGATGCCATTGGTGTTGTTGGTCATCATTTTGGTCTTCTCTGCACTTATTTCCATTCCATAAGCTCTGGAGGTGGTGTCAAGCCTCTGTACAAGCTGTTCAAGTTCTTGTTCCTCTCCAGCCAATCCATCAATATCATCCGCAAAACGAAGATTGGAGATTGCTCTGCCCCCTATGCTGACTGTGCCTTCGTGATCTGCAAGAGCATCTGACATGATGCGCTCTAGGAAGATGTTGAAGAGTGTTGGAGAGAGTAGGCATCCTTGACGCACACCGATTGTTGTTCTGAACCAGTTCCCGATGACGCTGTTATGGAGGACTGCACTGGTAGCCTTGTCATACAGGCTTTTGATGACTTCTATAATTTTAGGGCTGATGTTGTACACTTTCATGGTTGCCCATAGAGCTGCATGCCAGACTCGGTCAAATGCCTTCTTGAAGTCTATGAACACATGATATAGATGTTGTTGGTGCTGTAGGTATTTCTCACAGATTATTCTGAGGTTGAAAATCTGTTCAGTGGTACTTCGCCCTGCCATGAATCCTGCTTGTTCTTCAGCTATGATTTGTTCAGCTTGTGGTTTCAACCTGTTGAGTATTATTTTCAGGAGGACCTTGCTGGGATGGCTGATGAGGCTGATGGTGCGGTAATTTTCACACTCCTGAAGGTTACCTTTTTTGGGAAGAGTGATGACAAGCGACTGGGTCCATGGTGTAGGCCATTCCCCACTCTGCCAGATCTTGTTACAGATAATGGTGAGAGCATCAGTCATCGCTTCTCCTCCTGCTTGTAGCAGTTCCGCTGGTATGTTGTCCACTCCCGCTGACTTCCCTTTCTTCAGCGATTGCACTGCTGCCTCAACTTCTTCCCGGAGAATTGGGAGGATTTCTTCTTCTTCTCTGCTCTCGGGACATGCTAGAACTGATGGGTCTCCATTTGGTGTATGGTTGTAAAGGTCAGAGCAGTACTCTGTCCATCTGTCCAAGACTTCTTGTTCTTCTGTAAGGCAAATGCCAGACTTGCTTTGGATAGTGGAGACTTTGGGCTGTTTAACACTTGTCAGCCGCTTCACAGTCTGGTAGGCCTTCTTGCTGTTGTTCTTGTTCAGATTGTTCTCTATTTCCTGGCATTGATCTTCTATCCAGTTCTCCTTTGCTGTGCGCATGCCTTTTCGGATGTCATTGTTGATTTTTCGGTAGACATCAGCTCCCTGTGAGGTGTTCTTTTTCTTTTTTAACTCTCTTCGTTTATCACACAGATCCAAAAGTTCAGGTGTGATCCACGGCTTCTTCTTTGGTCGGTGCTTGCCAAGGATCTCAGTGGCGGCATCTGTTACAGCTGAGTTGAAGGTATTGGTCATGGTGTTGACATCTACTTCGCCTGCCCCCAAAATAAGCAGTGGTGCAAATTTCCCTCCAATTGTGGCCTGAAATATTTTTGCCACCTCCGGGTCTTGCAGTTTGTCCAGGTCGAACTTCAGCCTAGTGCACTTTGCTGTATTTACTCTCTTCAAATGGAGCCGGAAAGACATCATCACGAGATCGTGGTCACTTCCAATGTCTGCTCCTGGAAAAGTGCGTGTCCTGCCAATGTTGATGCTTGATCTGAAGCGTTTCTTGACCATGATGTAGTCGATCTGGTTGTGATGTTCCCCGCCGGGACTGTGCCATGTCCATCGTCTGGATTTTTTGTGGAGACCAAGCGTGTTTGCCAGTACCAGATTGTTGTATCTGGCAAACTCCAATAGCCTCAGACCCCTGTCATTTGTCTCGTTGTTGCAGTGGGGTCCGCATGTGTCTCCCCAGTTGCGGTGCGCATCTTGGCCAACCTTGGCATTCCAGTCGCCTTGCACTATGACTATGTCCTTCTTCGGCACTTGGTCAAGGACCGCCTGTATATTTTCATAAAAATCCTCCACTTCGCTGTCTTCATAGTCTGATGTTGGGGCATAGGCCTGGATGATGGTAATGTTGAAAGGGGTTGCTCTCAGACGGATGGTAATGAGTCTACTGGAGACTGGGCGGCAACCCATGACAGTGGCTAGAATGTTCTTGTGGACCAAGAATCCAACGCCGTGTTCGTGCCTGTCATCTCTACCGCTGAAATAGAGCTTGTGGCCTTTGTCAGTCGTTGTTTCACCTAGGCCTTTCCAGCGCAGTTCGCTGATACCTAGAACGTTCCATCGATAGTGGTCCAGCTCGTGGGCCAGTTCTTCTAATTTTCCTTCCGCAGTTAGGGTCCTGACGTTCCAGGTTCCTATGACGATGTTGTTTCTCGTGCGGATCTTGCTATATTGTCCATCAGTAGCATACTTAACACCTCCGTCCTGGTGGCCAACGGAAGGCGCGGTCCTTGTGCCGGGTGACGGCCCGGGCGACGACCGATCCGGTATGGAATTAGTGGATTGTGTCATCATGTAGTGTGTCTTGGGCAAAAAAGACCTGGCAGGGCCCAATCCTCTCCAGGCTGTTGGCCACAGCCGAAATCCACGAATAAAGTGTGGCTCGCCTTGGCCCTGAGCACGTGGTCGTTGAACCTGTAGTAACGTGAGGTTCCTCCGCCCTGGCCGGTGACTTCTGTGTAGAAGACTTTCGCCCAGTGATGCCGTGCTAACATCACCCCTGTTAGTCGCCTCTTACGACACGCCGGGAAACGTTGGGTCTATTCTATTTGCCCGAACCCACAGAGCACAAGATATAGAATGGGAAAAAAAAATTGTTGTGCATTTTAAAACAATATTTCTTTATTTTCTTTTCTCTGCAGGCTGGAGAAGAGTTGTGTCAGTCGGAGCGGTGGACTGTGCTAATGATGCCAACGTTGGCATTTGTCGTGATTTTGATGTTCAGGTCTATCCCACTCTTGTGGTATGCAATTATGCTTACTTTTATTTTAATTTTAAAATAAATATTCTTGTAATTGTATGCAGAAATAATTTTTAAAAAGTAGGACATAGTGTTTGAAAATGTATGTGCAGGGAAGTGGGGGTGTTGGAAGCCCTTTTTCAAAGTATGGGATTATTATCAGGGCTTCCTATAGCTTTCTAACATAGAGGGTCTCAGGGACTCCCTCTTGAGAATTTTAGGGGGTCCCCAAGTGATGTCAGAGGGTCCCACTAGAGAAAGAGTGAGGGGTATAAAAGTTTGCAGTCTAACAATCACATTGAGGTTGAAGTTGAAAAATGACAAAAGATAGCTGTGATGTGTTTCCTGACTCTTTATTATTTCTAAAACATCAATAGTAATCAATAATAATCATCATCATCATTTTTATTTGCACGCATCTCTGATAAACAGAGCACACAGCCAATTTCAAAAACAACAAATTTAACAAAACAACAACTCAACATCAATACAGCAGCTCTAGATGAATTGAAAATAAATTGTATTTTTAATAATTAATTTGATGCAGACTTCAATGCGTATTTCTCACAAAGCAAGCACTTCATGACGCAGTTGTTGTCATCATATTGAAGCCACTTAAATTCTTTTTCCCAGGAAGATTGGTACGATCGACTCTTCTTCTTGGTACTTTCTTCACCAACTGAAGGCTTTGTTGACTCTTTGGCATCCTGTGATGTTTGTACTGAATTGCATTCTTTTCGTTTCGTGCCTCCGAGCCACGTTAACAGCGACATGCTAACTGAGTAAGGAAAGAAGAAGGAAGGAAGAAGAAAGAGCAAAACAATGGCCTGTTGTAACTTCTTTTCAAGGGAGATAAGGTCGGAGGCGAAAATGAACTAGCAGACGACAAGATGTGGCTGGCACTGGCGGCTCGCGAGGCTATAGTCTGATTTTGATCGGCGTGGGTTAGTGTGTCCCACGGACTTCCAGTTAGAAGGTTTAGTGCGTCCTGTAAGGCTTTAAATGGTCAGGGACGCACATGTGAGTTATCGGAAGCCCTGATTATGGTTCATGTCATGATGACGTAAATAAATTCTATCCTTGTAGGCTTGTACTTGTAGATTTTAAAGTAGTATTTCCAAGCATCTATTTCAGTGGTATGCAACTGCAAAACAATTGGTGAATTGATTGTCAAGTGATAACATTACACTTACAGCTTCAGGGTTTGCCAAATTTTTCTACAAGAGCTTGCACTGGGCAAGTAAGCAACATCAACATGCCATTTTTAACTTTCTCGCTCAAAAAAATTACTTTCCTGCTCAAAAATGTACTTGCCCCACATAGTGATTTAAGCAAAAAAACCCTCACAAACACACTTGTAAAAAGGGGTCATCGTATATTGGAATGAGATAAAATGCATGCTGTCATTAGTGGACGTTTGAACAATTGATCAATCTAACATGCTGTGATATATTGCTCCACTATAGAAAAAAGGAGCAATGTCATTGGCTGAAGGTTGAACAATTGACCAATCAAATCCGCTGTAATATATCGGATTAGAGTGTGACCTCAAAATTCCTAACACGCGTTCCACAGGCTACTATTACTATTAGTTTACTAATCAGATCGAAGTAAAAATGATTCGGTTCCGATAATCAAGTTAAGTTGTTTTATGTTCACTGCTTTTAATTTGCCCTTGGGCAAGGGATTTTCATGATTTGTCTTTCCCGGCAACTTTTTTACTTGCCCCAGGAACCAGGAGATGGGATTTGGCAGTCCCTGAGCCTGCCTGTAGGCAGTGGTTCAAAACCTGTTAACGGCCTTGGGTGCAGGAAAAAAAAGGTTAAAAAAATAAAACGTACAAATATAAAATAAAATTAAAAATTACCTAAGGCATTGTGCACCTACTCCTTTGGATGAGATGCACATACTTTAAAGCTCCTGGCGCTCATGTTCTAGAAATGTGAGTTTTTTTGTCTACACAAAATGACAAATTATACACCCAGCATGCCCTTCTTTCTAAAATAATAACATATAAAATAAATAAAATAATACATAAATAAAATAGTAAATAAATGAAATAATAAATATATTATATAATATAATAAGTAATAATATAATTATAAAGAAGATATTGAAACAAAATAAAATAATCAAATAACGTAAATAAATAAATGCTAAGTAAATGGATCAAGTAAAATAAAAAATTAACCTGAATAGCAATCCACCAACTGGTGAGGTAAATTAAAATTACATGAACCAAATGGACAGTGTCTGAAAGAGCTTTAGCTCAAGGTTTTATGTGAGTTTTTTGTTTTTCAAGGCCTAATTTGCCAGCCATATATAATTATGACTTTATGTAAACTCTTTACATGCTTATACCTTGAGATTTTTCGATGCAGCTGCTTCCTCCAAAGTTCAACGGTAGCATGGAGAAGGTGAGCAGGATCGAGACTACTACCAAGGCGGAGTTCAAAGATGCAGTCCTGAACTTCATCACCAATCCAGATTTTCCAATTCCTCCCACATGGCCGAATCTTCAGCCTCTTGTGTAAGTTCTTCACCTGAAATTGTGAAACAGGCTAGATGCTTGCCCCGCCTGCCCAGCATTTTTCTCTCAAATACCCCAATCTCCACTTCTCTCTCCCTTTTACTCACTCTCTACCTTTTATTTCCATTCTTTGTCTGTCTCTGTCTCTGTCTCTCTCTCTCTCTCTCTCTCTCTCTCTCTCTCTTTTGTTATTTTATTTATCGTGTTTGTTTGTTATTGTTCCATGATGTTAATGTTATAAGTATAACATTATATTGTTGTATTTAATAGTTGTTGTTACAAGCCCCAAGGGCAAGATGTAAAAAAGCGCATCCAGCGCTTACTCTTTTACCCTTGCAAAATAAAATTGTTATCTTAAAAATAATAAAATTGTTCTCTTTCTCTCGTCTCTCTGTCTCTCTCTCTGTCTGTCTGTCTGTCTCTCTCTGTCTGTCTGTCTCTCTCTCTCTCTCTCTCTCTCGCTCAAGAGTAGGTTGCCATTCTTAACTTAGGCTGCTATGTTTTTCCCCAACAGCTTTCTTACTTCTTCAAATTTGAACCTGTTTTAGCCAAACAGTTCGGCATTGCCGTTGGAACCTATCATTTTCCAGATAATTGCCAACAAAGGAGATGCGTGTACCAAATAGCATCATGTTGGGATAAACGGTTTAAGAGTAATTTGTTAGCATATATTTCAGTTTGTGTGAAAGCTGGTAATGAGATTTCTCACCTGTGAGTGTCTCTCATATTCGCTGGGTCACTTATGTGGTTAGCGAGAATATTGATTTTTAACAGGTAGCAACAGTCGAGTCAAGAAATCTTTATTCACAAAAATGACAGCAAGAATTTGCATGTCACTGGGTTCGGGCACTGAATAGAATAGACCCAACATTTCCCAGCATGGCTAATAGGGGTGATGTCAGCACGGCATGACTGGGCGAAAGTCTTCTATACAGAAGTCACCGGCCAGGACGGAGGAACCTCATGTTACTACAGGTTCAATGACCAAATCGAATTAAATATAACACAAACGAAATCGTCTTCGTGGTTCTAGTTAATTTACGCTAACACAAAGCACAGATATGAAAGTAACTAAAGGCAAAAGATTACCACAATAAAACGGACATTCCACAAAAAAAATGATCACTTTTTGAGCGCACAGTTACAGAGCATGAGCAAGACACGTTCTCTTTGTTAGGCAAGCAAAAGGAGGAAGCCGCTTTCTGTGAGTAATGCGGTGGCTTTGCGTGGTTAAAAATAGCTTACTGCCGCTGCCAGAGAGTACACTTTTATTTTACACAAGGCTGTTTCAGCCGTGACATAGTCATAATGGAAATCGACTGTAATGCCAAGGTTGGCCAAGATGCGCACCACAACTGGGGAGACACATGTGGACCCCACTGCAACAACAAAACAGTTGACAGGAGGGGTCTAAGACTTGGAGTTTGCCAGATACAACAATCTGATATTGGCAAACACGCTTGGTCTACACAAAAAATCCAGACGATGGACATGGCACAGTCCTGGGGGGGAGGGAAGGGGGGAGCATCACCACCAGATCGACTACATCATGGTAAAAAAAACGCTTCAGATCAAGCATCAACATTGGCAGGACACGCGCTTTTCTAGGAGCAGACATCGGAAGTGACCACGATCTCGTGATGATGTCTTTCTGTCTCCACTTGAAGAGAGTAAACACAGCAAAGTGCACTAGACTGAAGTTCGACCTGGACAAACTGAAAGACCCAGAGGTGGCAGAAATATTTCAGGCCACAATTGGAGGGAAATTTGCACCACTGCCCATTTTGGGAGCTGGTGAAGTAGTGGTGAAGAAACGGAAACTCTGATAGTATGGCCATATCACCAGATCATCAGGCCTTGCAAAAACCATCCTACAAGGCACAGTGCAAGGAGGCAGAAGAAGAGGGAGACCGAAAAAGAGGTGGGAGGACATTTGGGAATGGACTGGCTTGACACTGAGCGAAGCCATCAGGGTTGCTGAGGACAGAGAAAGATGGAATACGCTGGTGAAACGATCATCTGTGGTGCCCCAACGCCCTCCAAGTTACGGGATAGGATAGGATATATATATATATAATAACTCCATGCACACACTCACACACCAAAACACACAATAGGGAACCTCACAGCTAAACAAAGAGTACACAGATATTATTTCATATAATGTATTATACATATTGTCTTGTTGCTGATATGTGTGTAGGTCTGCCATAGATGACGATGCAGTATTATGTTAATGTCTTCATTATCGAAATTTTCATCACCTTAACTAATTTTATGAATTTATTCTTTTGTTATCCAGATCATTGGGAGACATCTGGGATGGAGCGAAAGAGGAACATCAGTTTGTGGTGGTTGTTTTTGAGGACAAAAACTCCATTGTTGGAAGACAGGTTTGTGGCCTTCAATTCAGTCTTTAGTTACGTTCTCTTTCTCTTCAGTATCAACCTTTTCTCTTCATTAGTTTATTTTTTCAGCATATTAATCCCTGTGGGTCCGGGCACTGAATTGAATAGACCCAACGTTTCCCGGCGTGTGTTGTAAGAGGCGACTAACAAGGGTGGTGTCAGCTCGGCATCACTGGGCGAAAGTCTTCTACATTGAAGTCACTGGCTAGGGTGAAGGAACCCAATGATACTGTAGGTTCAACGACCATGAGCTCGGGGCCAAGACGAGCCACATTGTACTTGTGAATTTTGGCTGTGGCCAACAGGCTGGAAAGGACTGGGCCCAGCCAGGTCTTTCTTGCCCAAGATTTTCCGTTTTGCTTCCAAGGTATCAGGGTCACGGAAACCCATATGATGCAATCAGTTTGTGACGTATTAGACAAAGACATACAAATCGCAGACTATGAAATTCTATCGGGACTGAAGATTTAAAGGTTCCCTAACATTGTTTTTATGAACATCAAGAAATAGAAACGAAGATACAATGCTGCTGATACGAAGAGACGCTTATTTTCGCGACACCCGGGTCACCAAGGACCGCACTTTCCGTTGGCCACCAGGACGGAGTTGATAAATGCGTTACTGATTAACAACTTACCAACATCCGCACGAAAGACAACATCTTCATAGGAACGTGGAATGTCAGGACCCTAACTGCAGAGGGAAAATTGGAAGAACTGGACCACTATCAATGGAACACTTTAGGTATCAGCAAACTGCGCTGGAAAGGCCTAGGTGAAACAATGACCAACAACGTCCACAAGCTTTATATCAGCGGGAGAGGTGACAGACACGAACACGGTGTTGGATTCTTGGTCCACAAAGACGTTCTAGCCACTGTCATGGGTTGCCGCCCAGTCTCCAGAAGGACTCGTTACCATCCGCCTGAGAGCAGCCCCTTTCAATATCACCATCATCCATGCCTATTCTCCAACAGCAGACTATGATGACAGCGAAGTCGAGGATTTCTATGAATATTTGCAGGCTGTTCTTGACCAAGTGCCAAGGAAGGACGTAGTCATAGTGCAAGGCGACTGGAATGTCAAGGTTGGCCAAGATACGTACCACGACTGGGGAAACACAGGACCAGGAACAGAAATCGGAAATGACCATGATTTCCTCATGATGTCTTGTTGGCTCCTTTTAAAGAGAGTAAACAAAGCAAAGTGCACCAGACTGGAGTCTGACATGGACAAACTGCAAGACCCAGAGTTGGAAGAAATATTCCAAGCCACAAATGGAGGGAAATTTGCACCACTGCTCATTTTGGGAGCTGAAGTAAATTTCATCATCATGACCACCACCTTCAACTCAGCTGTGACAGATGCCAACAACCGAGATCCTTGGCAAGCTCCGTCCAGAGAAGAAACCATGGATCACACCTAACTTTTGGACCTGTGTGACAAATGAAGAGAGATGAAAAAGAAAAGAACACCTCCCATGGAGCTGATGCTTACTGAAAAATCAACAATGACATCCAAAAAGACATGAGCACAGCAAAGGAGAACTGGATAGAACAATGCCAGGAAATTGAGAACAGTCTGAACAAGAACAACAGCAAGAAGGCCTACCAGACTGTGAAGTGGCTGACAAGTGTTAAACAGCCCAAGGTCTACATGATCCAAAGCAAGTCTGGAATGTGCCTTACAGAAGAACAAGAAGTCTTGGACAGATGAACAGAGTACTGCTCTGATTTTACAACACACACTAAAAGGAGACCCATTAGTTCTCTAGCATGTCCCCAGAACAGAGAGAAGAAGAAGAAATCCTCCCTATTCTCTGAGAAGAAGATGAGGTAGCAGTGCAATCGCTGAAAAAGGGGAAGTCAGCGGGAGCAGACAACATACCCGCAGAATTGCTTCAAGCAGGGGGAGAAGCGATGATTGACACCCTCACCATTATCTGTAATAAGATCCGGCAGAGTGGGGAGTGGCCAACACCATGGACCCAGTCGCTTGCATCACTCTTCCCAGGAAGGGTAACCTTCAGGAGTTTGAAAACTACCGCACCATCAACCTCATGAGCCATCCCAGCAAAGTCCTAAAAATTGAAACCCCAAGCTGAACAAATAATAGCTGAAGAACAAGCTTGATTCAGGGCAGAGCAAAGTACCACTGAACAGATTTTCAACAGAATAACCTGCGAGAAATATCTATAGCACCAACATCTATGTCATGTGCTTGTAGACTTCAAGAAAGCGTTTGACGGAGTCTGGCATGCAGCTCTGTGAGCAACCATGAGAGTGTACAACATCAGTCCTAACATTATTGAAGTCATCAAAAGCCTGTATGACAAGGCTACCAGTGCAGTCCTCCACAACAATGCCATCGGAAACTGGTTCAGAACAACACTCGGTGTGTGTCAATGATACCACTCTTTCCAACACTCTTCAACATCCTCCTGGAGCGCATCATGTCAGATGCCCTTGCAGATCATGAAGGCACAGTCATCATAAGGGTAGAGCAATCTCCAACCTCTGTTTTGCGGATTACATTAATGGCTTGGCGGAGAATAACAAGAACCAGAGCATCAGGCCTTGCAAAGACTATCCTGCAAGGCACAGTGCAAGGAGGCAGAAGAAGAGGGAGAAAGAAAAAGAGATGGGAGGACAACATTCGAGAATGGACTGGCTTGATACTGAGCAAAGCCATGAGGGTTGCAGAGGACAGAGAAAGATGGAGTATGCTGGTTAAACAATCATCTGTGGTGCCCGAGCAACTTTCAAGTTGTGTGATAGGATAGGATAGAAATCCTCTATATGTCAATTGTTCCCAAAATAATTTGCATAGAGATATCTGTGCAGTGTCCATCAAAAACAAAATAATTTGCATAGAGATATCTGTGCAGTGTCCATCAACAAATAACAAACTAATTTTTTTTACGAACAAAAAAATTAAATTGTTATTTTTATTTTACTACAATTTCATAACATTTGAAATAAATAATGATTCTGATACATCCATTGATTAAAACTTGTTATACTGTCATATATAGTGGACAAATAATGTATCACACATGCACACACACACACACACACTTATACACACAAATACACATCCAGATAGTTGAAACATGTGTGATGCCCACTTCAATAGCAGCAACAGAAATTCCAAAGCAATCGATTAAAGGAAAAATAGATCTGAAATACAGGCACTTGTATTACATGCGAGCGCATATGCCTGTGAGGCATCTCCCTCTGTGTACCTCTATAGATACTCAGAGGGAGACACATCACAGATACAAACGCCTGTTATCTGAAACATAGGAAATGGTACTCATAACTTAACAATAACAAGGTATTTTTAACAACTCCATTTTCACATTGATATGAAACGGAAAACGGGAAAGGTAGTCTGGGATCCATCACACCCAGCCAACGGTCTCTTCGAGCTTCTGCCCTCTGGCCATCGGTTCCGTGCTTTGAGAGCCAGAACTTCTTGAATCAGAAGCAGTTTCTTCCCAGATGCTGTCCTCAGTACATCACCAACCATGGAATGATCTGTGTAAACTGGATACTCACAACCATTGCTTGATTTGTGCCTTTGTGCAATAGTCATACGCTATTAAATACATATTTTTGTGTGTATGAGGGTATGTGTGTGTGTGTGCTGTGTTGTGATGATGTAGACTTGGATGTGAAGCTTAACATTCTTAATCATTATCATCATTTATCTAATGCTGTTATATTGTTTTACTGCTGTATTTTATTTTACTTGCAGTGTGTGTGTTTGTGACTCCATAACTTATGATATATGATTGATGTATGTTTAACACTGCATTTACCTATCCTATAGTGCTATATACATGTTGAATGTTGAATGCCAATGAAGTGTATGACACGATGAATGCATGTGAGGCTGTGCAAGAAAGGATGTATTTTATTGTCGCCATGCCACACCAAAATCCTTGTAATGTTTCTACTTGGTGAATGCGAAAGAGAAAGCACAACCCACCACTATTAAAAGTCATTTTAAATTTTCTGAAATTCTGATGTGTCTATTATTCCTCACTCTAAAAAAATAATACAAAAAATATAGTCTCGCTAGGAACATATTTACAACTTACAGGCTGGGTCAGTGGGCCACGGTGTTGTACTGTGCAGCTTGCTCGTCACTTGGGATTCTGTACAATCTAAACATTGAATTAATTTTGTTGTATTTTTGCTGGTGGCAGGTAATTTTGGACTTGGTAGACTACTCTAGCATCCTGGTGCGTACCATGTTGAAAGAACATGTACAGAAATTCGGCATCCTCAAGTACCCGTCCCTCTACATTATCAACAAGGATTCGAGTTTCCAGCATTTGGCTAGGTGAGGATGAGCACATTTGTTGTGAAGTTATTGTTCATATTAATAATAATAATAATTATTATTGTTATTATCTAAGCACTCACAAACACGCCTGCACACACACACACTTGCAAGGATAAATATTTACACACTATGATTCAACATTATGAGATAAAACGCTTTAAACATCGTAAGAAAAAATAAGCATCACATCTAAGTATACAAAAGTCATGTTTCAAAGTAAACAGTAACCTCAAGATGAAATTATTGATGATGATGATGATAATAATAATAATAATAATAATAATAATAATATTTAATACTACTACTACTATTACTACTACTACTACTATTAATATTTAACAATACTGCTACTACCACTACTACTACTATTACTACTACTACTAATTAATTTTATAAAGCGCCGTCCCAAACTTAAAAAAGTCTTCCTTTTAAATGCTCACATGCATACTTTCATGGAAGCGCTCACAGAATAAGAGTCTGTACAAGTACAATACAATAAAACATGGAGCAGTAGTACAAACTAAAGAAACTAAACTACATACCAAATATTGTAAATATACATAACAAATTGCTAAAGTTTGAAAAAAATCGACCTATGCAGTTCCAACATGTAAACACAGAAAAGCACAGGTTCATATAATAATAATAATAATAATAATAAATGTAGATTTATATAGCGCCTCATCTCTCCGCGCTTTACACATTCATACACCATTTATACTACACAACAACAGTAGGTATATAAAATCTGAATAAATTCACTACAAATGTACAATATAATGTTAAAAACATTCAATAAAAATATTACATTGAAAAACATAAAAAGGCAACTAAAAAAAAACTTTTAAAAGGCAACCAACACTTGTAAGAAGCGAACACCATTAAAAGCGAACACCATTGCCCGTAAAGCGCCACGACATGCGTGGATACTAGACGGATGATGAGATTAATTCCTGTGTGTTATTGCGGAATAATAGAAGGTGCTTCTGGAAAAGATATGGTTTGAGTTGTCGTTTAAACGCTTGTTGTGTTTGCGCATTGCGGATATTGTGTGGAAGGGAATTCCATTGAGTGGATGCACAGAAAGCAAAGGTGCGGTCTCCATAGGTTTTTGTTTTGACAAGTGGGATGACGAAGGAGCGTTGGTCTGATGAGGAACGGAGCTGTCTGTGTGGTACGTAGGGAATGAGCATGTCAGAAAAGTATGCAGGGAAAGTGCCGAAGAAAAAGTTGAGGCAGAGTGTGGACAGTTTGTATTCTATGCGTGCAGATATGGGCAACCAGTGCAAGGAACGTAGTAGGGGAGTGACATGATCTGTTCTTCAAGCCTTGAGAACAAGGCGTGCAGCTGCATTTTGTACTTTTTGAAGTTTTTAGAGAAGATCTTGGGAGCAGCCTGCAAGAAGAGAATTGCAGTAATCCAGTTTTAAAAGAACAAAAGAGCAGACTAAGACATGATTAAACATGATTAAATATTTTCCTGTATGTTTTACGGTGCAGAAATTTGTAGTTACATTATTGATTAAATATTTATCATGTGTGTCTTCGGTTTCAGGAGAGAGAGGGAGAGAATCTTTATAATGGCCTTTTTTGTTGAATCATTGTGGACGCGCCCAAAAATGCTCATTTACATTTTAAAAATAAAATCATAGAAGACCATCATATATATAATACTGTAACCTATAGTAATGTTATATATGTATGGGAAGGTTATCATTTGTGCTTTCTAGCCTTTTAATTTCCAATTTATTTTATTAGCTCCCCAATTACAATAACAATACAATACAATACAATACAATACAATAAATCTTTATTAATCCAAAAGAGGAAATTGATTCGACATGTCCACCTATAATTATTAATACACATTAGCAAAAACAGCTTAAAAACACTACACATAAAAACATAAATAATACGCATTACCAAATCCATTTCCATACATGCTCACTATCATTCTCATCTTCTCTTATTCTGGTTAGCCATTAAAACAGATCTAGGTAAAAAAGAATTTGCGTATCTGCATGTCCTAGCCCTCGGCACCCTGTATCTACCACTGCGCTCTATTTGCCTACTGTCATAATCCTGCCTAAGCGGATGTGTCGCATCATCAAGGATGGCCTTCAGTTTATTTGCCGTGCATCGGTTGCAGAGTGTGTCCACATCATCCTGTTCTGCACCCAACACCCTACCAGCCTTCCTAATCGTTTTATCCAAAATGTCCCTGTCTTGTTTCGTAATACTTCCTCCCCAACAGCTGATGCCGAAGGTCAAGACACTGCAGATCATAGAGGAATAAAACATCTGTAAGAGTTGCTGGCTGACATTGAAAGATTTCAATTTTCTCAAACAATACAGGCGTGTGTTGATTTTCTTAACAATACTTTCAGTGTTTTGTCTCCAAGAGAGAGAATTATCTAAAACTACGCCTAAATACTTAAAATATTCCACACGTTCTACTACTTTTCCCTTAATAATAACAGAATCAGGTTCACAAATACTTTTCCTAAAATCAATTATCAACTCTCTAGTTTTGTCCACATTTAATTCCAAAAAGTTGATGTCACACCAGTCGACCAGGTCGTTGATTTCCTGTCTGTAGTTTGCGTCATCGTCACCTGTAATCTGCCCAGTCTGTGCAATGTCGTCAGCATACTTGTCCACGATACAGTTGTCATGCGTAGATCTACAGTCAGAGGTGTACACAGAAAAGAGAAACGGTGACAAAACAGTGCCCTGAGGAGCTCCAGTATTTGTTAAAATCGAGTTGGAGGTAAGACCCGAGGTTAATCTTACAAACTGTGGACGACATGTGAGATAGTCCAGAATCCAGAGGATGGTGGACGGAAAAACCTTCATGGACGTCAGTTTATCAACAAGTATATGAGGTTGTATAGTATTAAAAGCACTGGAAAAATCATAAAACATAATACGTATACTGGTACCAGTCTTATCCAGGTGAGAATAAACACTATTTAAAACATGCAAAATAGCATCATCAACCCCTCTGTTTTTTCTATAGGCAAACTGCAACGGATCCATAAAATCAGAAACAAGATCATTAAAATGAAGCAAAACACATTTTTCAAACACCTTCATAATACAGGATGTCAATGCGACAGGGCGGAGGTCATTCATGGTCTGGACGGACTGTTTTTTTGGCACAGGAACAATGCAAGAAGTTTTCCACGACTGAGGAACTTGACACTCAACAAGAGACAGATTAAATATAATACACAGAATCTGATACAGTTGTTCAGCACAATACTTTAAAACACTTGGTCTAATACCATCTGGTCCAGGCGCCTTGTTTGGGTTTGTTTTTCTCAAAGTCCTAAGTACTTCCCCCTCCTCCACTACAATCCTTTCATTCATATCTCTTGTTTCCTCTAACACTCTTTTCTTCTCATTCCTCTCACTCTGAAAATCATGACAGTCAAACCTAGCATAAAACTTATTTAAATCATTAGCGTAATCAACAGTGTCTGTAAATATATGATTACCCTTCTTTTTTGTACACCCACTCATCAGATTCATACCTTCCCACACACGCTTCATATTGTTCGTTTCAAAAAGTTTCTCAATCCTCCTCTTATACATTTCCTTTCCCTTTCTAATAACAATCTTCAATTCCTTTTGCACCCTACGCAGTTCTTCTTTATCTTTATTTTTAAAAGCAAGTTTCTTTTTATTTAAAACCTCCTTAATATCTTTCGTCACCCATGGTTTATTATTAGAATAAATTTTAATAATTTTTGTAGGCACAATACTTTCAACACAAAAATTTATGTAGCCACATACAGTCTCCGCCAAGTCACCCACGTCATTGGCAGCATCTATAAAAACCGACCAATCAGTACAGTCCAATGACGCACGCAGGGTTTCCCAAGTCTCAGTTGTCCATGACATCACGGTTTTCGTGACTGGGGGTTCCCTCTGCACACGCGGCCTATACTTGGGCATCAAAGAGACAAGGTTGTGATCGGATTTACCTAATGGAGAGAGCGCTCTGCAGACATACGAGTCTTTGACATTGCAATAAAATAGGTCGAGTATACTATTGCATCGCGTCGTACACGTGACTTGCTGGTGGAACCCCGTCAGCGTCTTCCTGACATCGCAATGATTAAAGTCACCAGTCACTATTTTTAGCGCATCTGGGGCCTTGTTCTCCAGGTCATGCACGTGGTGCGCTATCTGTTCGCATGCACGCTTGCTATCGGCTGATGGGGGCACGTAGACCGACGTCACAAACACATTGGAGAATTCCCTTGGAAGGTAGTATGGGCGTGCACTGACAGTCAACAATTCTACGTCAGGGGTACACAGTGAAAACTTTGCAAAGCAGTTGTTGGGATTACACCATTGAGAGTTTACATAAACACACACCCCTCCCCCTTTTTTCTTACCAGATTCTTTCTGTCTGTCCCCTCTAAACAACTGAAAACCTGAAATATTCAAGCCTTCGTCTTGTATCGCAGAATGTAGCCACGTTTCACTAAAACACATCACACTACACGTTCTGAAAGTCTGATCATATTGCACATTGGCCCACAGTTCATCGAGTTTATTCTGCAACGACCGTACGTTTCCCACAATTGCTGACGGTAGGTAGGGTTTAAATCCTCGCCTCTTATTTCTCTCACGCAGGAAATGGAATGGGGAGGTCCCGTAACAAAGAACAGAAAATCGAGAGTTTAGAGACTTTTTTTTCAAACATTGAATAACCTTTCTCTTCTGTCTCTCCCCTTCTCTCTCTCTCTCTCTCTCTCTCTCGCTCGCTCGCTCTCTCTCTCTCGCTCTCTCTCTCTCTCTCTGATGTGCTTTTTCTTCTCTTGGGTTTCCATGTACACTTGTTGTAAGAAATCAACCTTAAATCCAATTTTGTGAACCTATTTTGTTTATCAAACGTTGCACTTAAAACTTTCCAACAAAAACACCGCAAAAAAAAGCCACACACAGAAGAAAAGCTTTATAAAAAAAAAAAAAAGAGAATAATTACATAAATAATTTAAAAATAAAATAAAAGCTCCCTTTTTCCCTATTCTTGAATGGAAAGCAAAAATCATCAACAAAAGAAGAGATCATTAGGGGGTTGTGGAAAGAGGGGAGGAGAGGGGAAGGTATTTGGGAGGTGGGGGTGGGATTTAATAATGATTATAATAATAATAATAATAATAATAATAATAATAATAATCTTTCTCCTATCCTAGATGATCGTTTAACCAGCGTACTCCATCTTTCTCTGTCCTCTGCAACCCTCATGGCTTCACTCAGTGTCAAGCCAGTCCATTCTCGAATGTTGTCCTCCCACCTCTTTTTCGGTCTCCCACTTCTTCTGCCTCCATGCACCGTGCCGTGCAAGATGGTCTTTGCAAGGCCTGATGCTCTGGTGACATGGCCATACCATTGGAATTTCTGTTTCTTCACCACTTTGAGCATATCATCGTGTTGTCCAATGGTTTGTGTGAAGGTCTGTCGGACTTCGTCGCTGTTGATATGCTGAGTATACGAAATGCCCAGAAGTCTTCTGTAACATCTCATCTCCATGCTTTTTATTCTTCATTGTAGATCTGCTGTTAGGGTCCATGTTTTGCAAGCGTATAGGAATATGGAGATGACAAGGGAGCACAGCAACCTTATCTTGGAATGTAGACTGATGTCCTGTCTTTCCAAATGGGCTTCAACCTTGTCAGAGCAGCAGTTGTTTGAGCGATCCTGAAGTAATAGAGTCATGTTTGTTTTGTTTTTTTTTTGCTGCAGTTTATTATCCCTTTTTATTGGGAAACTCTGGGACGCCTGCCCCAGGGAAGGCATAGTCGCAGCCAGTGGTGCGCCCAAACCCTACCTACCTAACATTATTTGTGAATTTTTGAAATTTTTGCTGGGGGAGCAAACCGGAATACCCGGAGAAAACCCCCGAGACGTTGCCCGAGTCGAAAGTAAATAATATTCGGAGAAAAATAACGCCCAGATGTTGTCTCGAACCCACACCCGTCAGGCGCCATTGGTTTCTGGCTTGTGGACAAGGCAAGTTAGTCCCGCCTTAGCCCACTTGGACACAACCAGCCAAAATCGATTCACAAATATCCAACACTCTTTGCAGGTCCAAGAGATGATTTTTCTTGTTAACTGCCCTACTTCTACTATACTGCATTGTCTTTTCCTTTATTTGTAATTTAAGTCTTTCCCAGTTAACACCGTCCAACAGCTCTACGTATAAACCATCCATAAAGGATGTGTAAATCAAGTAATTAATTAAATCTAAGTATTCCTTTTCCTTTAACAATTGATTATTGAATTTCCAGTAACCTGGCCCTTGCTCAACGTCGAAGCATTTTAGCTGTACATAATGACACCTGTTGTCACTTTGTGGAAAAGAGGAAATGTTACATTCAGAAGAAAGATCAAGTACACCTTGACTTAATAGCACATAATCTATCCTTCTTGCAACCAAAGCCCCCCTCGATTTTTTAAGATTTTTTTTCATTTTGGGTAAACATTCGGCAATATCGGTACAAAAATAAAATTCCTTCGCAACTCAGGCTTAGGAGCGTCACGGCGAGACATCCGAGGTCCACAGCTTAGGATGCAGAACGTCAACAACGAGGTGAAAGTCCTCTGGGAGAATAAGAGATACACTAATATTGATATTGACGTTTCCTGTTTCAGTGGAACAGGGATGGTAGACTCTGATCGGCATCGCTTCGTTGATAAGATGCTCTCCATGCTGGGGCTGTTTGACCATGAGGGCCGTCGCCTCAACATTTCCCACAACCACCAGGAGAACGCAGGGGGGCAAGGCGAGGGAGGCAACGTTGTACAGTTTCAACAGCAGCTGCCAGAGGAAGAGGCTAAGAACAGGTCTGCCAGGTAAGTCATATTGAACAGGATTGCTGTTGTTATCCAGGGCACTCTCTAGTGCAAGGAGCTGCTGAAGGAGGAGCTGGCGTTGAAAAAACTTGCATTAAATAGTTTGATGAAGTCCAAAGCAAAGCTTCAGTCAAGATTCACATTTGATAGGAAAAACCAAATTGATTCTGTGAAATGCAATAAAGCACTCAGTCACCCTACCCTAACTGATAGTAAGCATTGGAATGAAAAAGATAAATATAATTGCAATGCTGTTGTTAAGGGTGTGGTTTGGGTTTGAACAATGCTATGTAATTAAAATCAATGTTTTTTATTTGTATTTATATATCATTGACTGTTGCGCTCCCTTGTCATCTCCATCTTCCTATACGCTTGCGAAACATGGACCCTCACAGCAGATCTACAATGAAGAATACAAAGCATGGAGATGAGGTGCTAGCTACAGAAGACTTATGCATGAGCATTTCTATACCCAGCACATCACCAACGACGAAGTCCGACAGACCATCACACAAGCCATTGGACAACACAATGACCTGCTCACAGTGGTGAAGAAACGGAAACTCTGATGGTATGGCCACGTCACCAGATTATCAGGCCTTGCAAAGACCATCCTGCATGGCACAGTGCAAGGAGGTAGAATAAGAGGGAGACCGAAAAAGAGGTGGGAGGACATCATTCGAGAATGGACTGGTTTGACACTGAGCAAAGCCATGAGTGTTGATGAGGACAGAGATAGATGGAGTATGCTGGTTAAACGATCATCTGTGATGCCCCTGCGACCTCCCGAGTTATAGGATAGGATAGGATATCATTAATATTGACGTTTTTTATTGTATTTATATATGCTTGTTATACTGTTCCCTTTAACCATACGTTTGTCCAGTTGGAACGACATGTTTATATTACATTATGTTTCATGCGTTGTGGGAACTGTTGCCTTATTTAACATTTAGAATAATTATTTCCCGTGTTCGAGAAGGATGCCTTGATCCTGGTTGTTTTTATTATTTTTGTCTAAATCGCGTGATGTTTCATTGTATTTATAATGTGCATCATAGAACATGAATACATGTGCAAAATGTTTGTGTGTGTGTTTAATTTATTTTAACAATGATTTCCAGCTCTGGCGTGCATATGCAGGATCTGGAATCAGCCTTGCATTACTCATTCCGGCAAGAGATCGCCATTTGTAAAACTATCGACGGTTCCAAATTGGATGCTCTTCGCAACTTTGTGTCTGCTTTGGCCAAGGTAGCTGTTTTACCTGTATATTGACTGTTGTTGTTGTTGTTGTTTGTTGGTGGAGTTCTCGTTGTTGTTATTTATATTTTTAATTGGGGAGATGAGTAATATATGTGTTTCTAAGCTACTGTGATTTACTGTAAATGTGTTTGTGTACATCAAAAGTGATTTATTTTTGTGCCTTTTTATTGTAACCTGTGTTGGCACCACAGTGTGATTTTTCAGTAAGATAATAAAATCATCGTATTCAATAAAACCATTGTATTCGTACTCCGATTGAAGGAGATAAAACACGCCAGCATTTTCCCCAGAACCTCAGTCTTCTAATTATTTATGCGTAAATAATGACAACAGTTGAAGTGACTTAGATTTTAACACTATTAGTGTATTCCAAGGACAAATCATTTTCAGTTCTGATAGGGTGTATTATGTGTATGTGTATATTTCAATCTGTGCTAGATAGCACCTACTGTTTCAACTGCTATATTCAAGAAACTCAAGACTCAAACTCTATTCAAGACACTTTATTACCCGATGAATTCAAACTACATAGGATTTTGTTTGGGTGTGGCAGTAAAGCCTTCAGTCACTCTTCACAACACAGGTCTTTTCACTGCGCATTTATTTAGTCCGTAAGATCCTTCAATGTTAACTGTTGCAGTATTTCCCGGGCAGGCCAGAAGTGACCAGGTTCCTGTGGAAAGTTCACGACTATCTGAATAACATTGAAACATTGACTGGCGAGAGCTGGGTAGCGGGTGTCGATAGTTTACAAGTAAGTGATGTTGTTGTGACTTCGTATTTTAGTTCTGCTTGCTTGTAATTAATGTAATATAAAAATGATGAAACCTTGCCTTGCCTTGATATACAGGGTTGCCAACCACTACGGAATTTCTGTAGTTTACTCCGGAAATGAATACGCGGCTACGGAGCTACGCAAATCGAAAATTTACTACGGAAAGTCAATTTTCGACGATAGTATTACAGTTTTAACGAGTTTTATTGAGCGCCTGTGCCTCCCGTAGCACCTCAAGGTCACGGTCATTCAGTTTACGTGCACGGTGTAATAGATCACGCTCGCTCCCAGTGCATGTTAGGAAATTCGACCAATCACCGTGAAGTGGTTTTGCAAACGGCCAATCGGTGCACAAAACCTCGACCTTCCTGTGACACTATCGTTTCCGGGTAACGTTCTACAGCGCGAGAAGAAAAGTTTGTGTGCTGCGTATTTTGAATCCAAAAAGAAAGAAAACTAGCGATGAAAGCCCAGAAAAAAAGAAGAGGACAGCAAATCAAGAGTACAGGAAAGAGTATTCTGAAAAATTTCCGTGCATCACTGCGTCATCGAGATCAAAACACAGCGTGTATTGTACAGCGTGCTTGGCAGATTTTAGCATTCAACATGGCGGCTTCCACGATGTGACGCGACACGTGAATGGCAAACCGTCACAAAAGTTGTTGCCCTGATCCAGAAAAGTTAGTCCCTGTTCAGTCGGTAGCCACCTTCTTCAAGCCCGATATGGATCTCTCAATAATTCGTGCGGAAACACTCTTCACGACCTTCGTTGCAGACTGTGTATGCATGTCTTTGTTAAAAAAAAAAATGCGAGGACGTATGGTAATGGCTACTGAAAATGTCATAAAACTACTTAAATTCAGAATTTTTACTACTGAAAACTTTTTGGGGGGTTGGCAACTCTGGATATATTAACTCTTTGAGTGGAATGGAGTGACTGGGGTGCCATTATGAGAAGCTGTTCACCAGTCTGCTCCACCTTCCATGGTCATGAGCCAAGGTTTGGATTTGTCCATTCTTCAATGTAGTTGCCCCATTTTCATTTCTGCCTGCCTCTCCATTTCTTCCTTGGAGGACAGTCTTCGCTAGACCGCTGGAACTTGCACAATGGCCATACCAACACAGTTTTTTGTTGTTGTTTTTTTTTCTTTGTTGTTGTTGCTGTTGTCAGGAGGTCTTGGTGTGGACCAATATTTGCTGTGATGGTTTATGCTAACTTCTTAGTTCCTGACATGGTATGGAGGTATGAGCCGCCAGGGATCTCTCTGGGCCACCTCACTTCCGTTGCTTGGATTCTGCTCCTCAGGGTCTCCATGCCTGGAATGCGTTCAGAGAGATATGGGCAGCACAAGTGCATGCATGCAGGAGTCTGATTTTATGCTGCAGGGTGATGGTGTTGCCACTCCGTACCGTTTTCAGTGTGATAAAACACACAAATAAATAATGACTGTGCAGGGTGCGTTGTAGTATGTGTTTTGTATTGTCCTGGATGGTGTTGGGTTGTATGTGTGTTTTTGTGTGGGTTGGGTTAAGGGGGTTGGTTGGGTTGTGTTTGGGGTAGAACGGTATCGGTGTGCTGGGTGTGCGCATGTTGTTGGCTTAGTTTGGAGGGGTAAGGTTGGAGCGTTTGTGTTGTGTGTTACGTGTCATGTTTATAGGAATTAATAATGAGTTTATTTATCAATCTGCATCGTTATTCCGTCTGTTTATTTTATTGACTTTTTTCTTGACGCAGGACAGAAAAGCCTTCCTGCCCTACAAAGTGCAGTGGGTGGGTTGCCATGGCAGCCTGGCGCGTTTCCGCGGTTACCCGTGCTCTATGTGGATGTTGTTTCACACACTAACCGTGGCCGCGTACACAGAATCCAGTGAGTGGCCCTGTTGTTATTGATATTTTGCTTTCCATGAAAGTTGCTCTGATAGAGCACACTAACCAGCTCAAAAAGTTGCTCAAGGCGCTGGCTTGTAATAAGGATGCAATTCGAGATGCCATCTTGCTGCTGCTGGTGCACTGTCAAATACCTGGAGACTACTTAGCCCTGACTGACTTGAGTGTGCGTTTGTTTAAACCTATCACCCGATGTTTGTTAAAGCGACAACTATAGGTTACATTAAAAAAAATGTGTAGACAAAATTAGCCTTGATCTTATTGTTTGTACAGTGTCCTCTCCTGTTGCTGATTTGTGGTTTTCAGAGACAAGAACGGTGAACGCTCAGGAAGTTCTGCTGGCAGTCAAGGGTTACATGGAGCACTTCTTCGGCTGCAAGGAGTGCTCAAAAAACTTTGGGAAGATGGCGGCCGCCTTGGAGTCGGAGCTCCACAGCGTGGCGGATGGGGTCAGATGGCTGTGGGCGGCCCACAACAAGGCCAACAAGCGCCTGCACGGCGACCCGTCCGAGGACCCCCGGCACCCCAAAGTCCAGTTCCCCTCCCAGGAGATGTGTCCTCACTGCCGGGTCAGCCAGACCGACCCCACGTGGAACGAAACGGCGGTGGTGAATTTCTTGGTGGATTTTTACGCCAAGGAGAAGATCTTGCCGGATGCCGACTGGCTGCCAGGGGGAGAAGGAGTGGAGGATGGGGAGATGGTGGTGGGAGCCACCAAAGCCAGAGAGGACCTGGACTGGTGGGAGAACAAGCAGCGACAGGACGACCTGAAGAAGATCCGCCACCTTCGGCAGGAAAAGCAGAAGAAGAAGATGGAGAAGCTGAAAGAGAAACACGAAAAGCTGAAGTTCAAGGGAGGGGCTGGCGGTGACCGCAAGGCAGATGGGGGCTACCCCAAACTAGATCTAAAAAACGTAGATTGGGGTGTGAGCAACTTGGACATCGGTGTGTGTATGGCGTTCTATGTGGTCTGTGCTCTCATCATCATGTACATGTACTACCATTTTATCGTGCAAAGGAAATTCAGAATGCCCTGCTCCAAGTACCTGCCTGTGTGATTCGGGCTGTTAGGTACAGTCCAGGGTTTGACACTTTGTCATCTTACTGCCAACATGGACAAATTTCCTACTTTCCATTCACAAACCCCCCATGAGGCAGGAATATGGTTTTTATTTCAACCGCTCTATTACTTTTAATGCTGCTGTTTCCTTCGTTTTTTTTCTTAATATTTTATTGATTTGAAAGAAAAAATCTTTAAAGCAGATTGTATGCAACTTTTTACAAACGGAAACAGGGAAAAGCTGGTTGAAAGAGACCAATTTTGTGTGACTTTTGTTTGTTGTTGAGAATCCTGAAAGTTTGTACAATTCTGGTATGGGCGAATTGGTAATTCTAGGTGTATTTATAGGCGAATTTTCCATTTGGGCATTGGTATAAATGTTAATATTATTCTAGTTTCTCATCAAGACCAGAAATTCTGTGCATTTGACAAAAATGTTTGTGTTGTGTCCACATGGAGTGGCCTTTGTTGGGTGACTGTGGGGTGACCGTGTATCCTTCGTCTGCACAACTTTTACCTGTCAACATCTTAGGCCTTTGAAGGAGTTTACTCCGAAGGCCAAGTTTTATCTGCTTTCAACAAGCCGCTTGACCTCATCACAACCTTGTCAAGGAACCAATTGTATTGCTTTTTTGTATATCACTGTCCGGCCGAACAATAGAACAAAAAAACATGCTAGGTTGGCTTTGAAGTTCGGTTTGATCTGAATGGAAGGTTCGTTTGCCTGACTGACTTTGACAGTCCAGGGATGCCTGCCATGCCATCCTTTTTAGTCAAAAATGATTGGTTGCAGTACAATGTACTTTGCCACACATGTTTAATGGGTTGGTTTTTTTACATTACTGTGCATAGAGCATAGTAATGTAAAAATTCACTGAATGTGAGCTGGGTTGTGCAGAAACAACTCTCGTACTCTTAGCTCACACTGCTTAGCCGTAACTCACTGAAGCTTACGTTTGCCTTTCTATTGAGTGACTGTGTACAGGATTTAAGGTTTGATCTGCAGTCCTTGCTTCATCACATTTTGGTTTTGTTTTTAACCCTTTTAGCTACTGCAAAGCTTGAGAACCCATCTAGAATAGGCCGTAAAAGCTTCGAAACAACGGTTGTAAATTAAAAAAAAAACTGCTTGTAGATTCCAAATGATATTAGGAACTATGTGTAGGGAAAGTGCAGTAGTCTGCCGCAATCCTTGTTTAGTTGCTTTATTTTTTTTTGTTTGTGTTCACCTTTTTAAGTAATGAGAAGTATGAAGTACTTTGTAGAATAAGCAAGTAAACTGCTAAAACCAAAAAAATGGTTGTAAATTGAAAACTGCTCGTTGTTTCCCAATAGCATTAGGAACTGTATGTAGGGAGAAAGTGCAGGTTTCTGAAAGCGAGGGCATGAAGCGATCGCTTTTCACAGCAGACAGCACAAACTGTTGAGTTGAGAGAGGAGTGTGCTAGATGCAGATTCAAGCACCAGACACATGGCATGCGGAGAGAGAGAGAGAGAGAGAGTCAGTCTCTAGGTCGAAGAAATACAGCCTTGCTGCTCACAATGACTTCCAGCCTGCTTTAGCCTGACAAAGATCACCCCATGTGAACCACAGTTGTGAACAGCCAACCCTTGTGACTCCTTCACCTTGAGATAAAACATTCCAAACAAAATAAAGGGGCAATATTGTAATTTGTTGTTTTGCACAATAGTCAGTCTTTTGTTTTGTGCAAATAGTTTAATCCTGGTATGCAAGTCTACAAATTCTACTAGTCGATGCCATCTGCAGCTGAACCATCATTGCCACTATTGTCGTCAGTATTCATGACGCAAGCATCCTTTTTGCACCATCCTCATTATCAGCATACTGGCATCATTGTCACAATTACAATAGTATTGTCATATTCATATGATAATCTTCTGAACCATAATTATTATCATCACCATTTGGCTCGGAAGAGTCCGCTGGACCCAAAGCAGTAATAATGTAATGTTATTATCATCACCGTGAATATTATCTTTATTTTGTGTTTACAAAATCATCAAATATTATAATAATAATCATCGTCATCACTACCATCGTCATCGGGGTCATCATCATTGTTGTTATCATCACAAATATCATATCGTCGTGAATTTTTCCAAAAGTCTTAAGATATTATAATAATTATTGTCATAGGAACATCATCATTGTAATCATCATCATGGTCACCACTATCATCATCGTCATCTTCATCATTCATCGTCATCATCGTCATTATTACGCATTTGGAGGCATTATCAGCTGTCTTGTTTGCTTGTTTGTTTCATACTTTATTTTCTACATAAAAATAATACTTTACCTGTTTACTGCATTTTGTAGATGAGTTTATATCGCCGTTGAATGGGGGAAAAAAAAGGCAGTATCTCACTGACACTTTCGGTGCACATTATAAAAATTGAGGAAGCTATTTCCATGCATTGTTCTCGTTTTACAGAAGAAGATTCCTATCTGAAATATAACACAAAACAACATTCACCATTCATAGAGAATGTTGGTGCAGCGTGTAATCATCGCAACTACACCCTGTACTGTCTAATGTTACCATGAATACTGGTGGCCATGCTGTCTGTCAAAGTGTGTATGTACCACAATGGGGGATCAGGGTGTACCAGTACAATTAAGGGAGTCTCACATCCGAAACAGCTTTCAATCATCGATCACAAATTGTTCCCTAAGATTGTTCATTATTGTTAAAACATTTCTCAAGTAAATTCAAGCCACACTGCTGAAAAAAACAACATAAAATTTTATGTCTGGTAAAACAATTTTTTGTTTTGGTTTCACAGATTTGTATATATAGAGAAAGTTACATTTTCTTAATTTAAAAACAAAACAAAACAGTAATTTGATAATATTGAGATACTGCAGTATTTTTTCCCAAGCAGTGATGATATCAATATACGAGATCGATGTTGTACATTTGTATTGTGGTGTAGATTTGTGTACGTTTTGTGATGCATAATATGATGGGATGAGTGTAAGTGAAGAAGACTAATGTTTGCTGTGATATTCTGTGCTTTGCCAAGAATTGTGAAGATGGACAGCCACCGTCACTTGTGTCATAATATGCCCTCCCCCTTTTCCATGAGAGTTGTCACCTCTTTGCATCCAGGACAGGAAGGGCTAGAGAACAGTGCTTACTATTTTGGTGTTTCTGGTGCCTCACCCGGTCTAAGACATGACCGTCAACAAGATCTTTAAAGTCCGTGCAGTGGAATGCATGCGCGGGCTTAGACCAGAGTTCGGCTTATACTCTCACCCGAAAGAATGTGTAGACATATGTTTTTGACATTTTTAGATGCCCAGCTGTGGGGGGGGGGGGGGGAGGGGGGGGGAGAATGTTGCTGGCTGTAGACTAGGACCATTTCATCTTTACGGAGACTGGGGCAGAAGGTCTGTTGTCACTGTTGACATTAGTAAAGGGGAGATAAGGTGTGCGGGGGGAGGTAAGAGAGAGGGGAGAGGGCAGGCTTAACTCTTTCCCTGCCAGGCATGTTTTTTGTTTGTGCCAGACATTTCTCTGGCACCGGAAAGAAAGTTCAGTACCGTAGGCATTTAAGCTACTGTTCTTTCAATAACAGTTGTTAGACATATTTCATATCAAATTAAAGGTAAAAGAGTGAAGAATAAGAAAAAAAAACCACAAAAATGTTAATTTGATTATGTTATTGAAATATGTGTTTTGAAAGCATGTTGATATTTTTGAAATGATAAAATAAAATAAAAATATTTCTACATACCACACTGATAAAAAAAATCTGGAGGAATAATTCCAATCACTGAATCAGCTTCACACACCAGAAAGAAAATTTATTTAGGATCAAAATACACTTTACAGTTTGAAATTATATTGATTATTAGCAGAGTTTGACACACTGTCGATTGTGCCCATCACAATGCTTAGTAAAATGCACAAAAAACACTATAAAAACGAATCAATTTGAAGAAACAACGCGCGTGTTGATCGAGAACGAAAGTAGAAAGAGTTATCTCTCTTTGGTTAAAATAAAACTTGGATTGGACTGCGCAAAAAAACGGAACGAAACGGAATACTGAAATCGACGATATATCGTCGATTGGCACAAACATGGCGGCTCAGATTGACGATATATCGTCGATTGGCAGGGAAAGAGTTAAGATTGATTAACCTCAGATGTAGTGGCAGTAGCAGGAGCGTTAACAGTGGTTGTGGTGGTAGAAGTAGTATTACGAATACAAAAGCTTTCTTTTCTCATTGTCAGAGAGAAGATAAATCGTAGGGTCAAACACAAATTTCAATAATAGCATTAGTATCAGTAGGAGTCACTTTGGTACGATTAACAAAAAAAAAAAAAAAGTAATAAAATGTTTGCACTATAACAGTTGTACACTTAAGGCATGCATAATAATTATTATAAAACAGGGTTCCGCTTATTTTCTCAAGTTTATGCCCTTTCAACCTGGTTTGGTATGTTTGATATTTTCCTTTCATGACTTTAACTCGCCAACTCTGGTTGTTGTCGTTGCGATTGTTGTTGTTGTTGTTCACATTATTACTGGACGGAGTAAAGAAGCTCTAACTTAGTTGTACAGAGTGACTTTAACACATGTGTCATGTAGTTGATGTTGTTTTTGTGGTTGAGATGTTAAAACTTTTGAGAAAGGATTTTTTTGGGTCCTTTTTAGACATCAGACCATTTTGCGCAAGGCATAGACTGATTGATTTAATGATTTGATTGACTTAACTATGATTGGATCCATGAATTTAGTATTCACGACATTATTATTATTATTATTATTATTATTATTATTAGTAGTAGTAGTAGTAGTAGTAGTAGTAGTAGTAGTATATTATTATTATTATTATTATTATTATTATTATATTTTTGTTGTTGTTTTTATATTATTATTATCTATTATGATTATTATTATGATTATTATTATTATTATTATTAATATTATTATTATTATTATTATTAAAATTATTGTCATTTAGTTGGGTTGTGCTTTTTTGTTGGAAGGGAAGAATGCATGCTGGGGAAGAGGATAACATAGTGCTTAAAATTGCAAACAATATCATCATGATATTGAGGATACAAGGCCTATGTGATGTACTGTTTGCAGGTACTGTACTGTTTCAAACTTTATTTGTTGATAGTTTCAGTCCAGACTTTTTAAAATCAGGTTACGGCGGTATACTAAGGGCTTATTTTTAAACTGACATTTTACCGCCTAGTAGTAGTTGTTGTATTTTGTTTATAAAGTTAAGGTGGTCCCCACCAGCCTCAAATGCGCCACAAAAATTATGAAACATTTATGAAGCAGACGCTTTTTTTTCACCCCACTGTTTTTTTTACTATGTTTTTTTCATGCGACCATGTCTGAGGCATCTGAAGTTCAAAGGTTTTTCAAAAGTTTTTTTTCGTGATTTAGAACCAGCTGTAAATTTTTGTAGCACCAAAGCAATGGTACCTAATCAAACTTAAACCAATGAGGAAGTTGAGGGGGTAGGGAAGGGAGGGGGAAGAGGGAAGATGAGCTTATTAGATCACATACGCTTCTAGCACCTGAGCAATTAGTTGACATTTTATTCAAGACATTCACTGTATACAAAAATTACCAAAACTGTTTGTAAAAAAAAAAAAAAATTAATAAAATGCACTTTAGACTAAAGATTCCACTTTTTCACACAAGAAAACCAAATTGCTAGTTTACTTGTAGCCCGAGTGCCGACTACACAAATACATCCAGCATGCACTAGGTGTTTCTTCTCCCACCTATACCCAGGTCGCCAAGGATTGTGCCAAATTTACCCCCGTTGGGGTGCCGGGGGTTTCAGTATAAATAGTATACCCACTTTCTGGAAATTTAGTGCTTTAAATTCCCACTGTCGCTGTCTTTCTCATTTGCTCTTTCTCATTCCTGCTCTGTTCTATCAATCTGCTATACTATCGTCTTCTTCGCTAGACCAGTCTCCTACCTTTTTTCTTGAAAACTCTTCCGGGACAAGACTCCTTGTTTGTGTATGAGGTCTGTTGGATCAGCTTGGGAATATTGGACGTTTTCTGCCAGGTGGTCACTAGGGCTTCCTATGATGTTATTATTTAGCAATGTAGGCATTTTACATGTATGTGTTTTGTTGATAATTTATAATGATGTTTGTATTCTATTTTGTTTTTGTAAACAAGGGTTCGATATGTTGGGGTGAAGCCTCAGCTGTCCCCTGCGTGGGATGTCTTTATTGTAAAGTGACTGGCTGGTGGACAGCTTTCGGTTTTACCACTAGGGTTGTTTCAGCAGATCTTTTATGCGAATCAGGGGTTGTCCGGTCCTGATTTCCCTCCGGAAGAGTCCGCTGGACCTAAAGCAACAATAATGTAATGTAATTGTGCCAAGTTTTCTGGGCGTCAAGATCAATGGCGGCAAGGGGGCACCTTGATGGGCTTGAGTTGGATCCTATTTCAGCCAGCGCCTTTAGCTGCCCTTCAGCTGGACATGAGCTATACAACAATGAAAGAAATAAAAAAAATGTGAAACATTGTTGCAGAGACATTGCTTCGTCTGCCTTCCCATTGAGTCCGCTAATGTTTGCTAATCAATGTACTTAATAAAGAGATGTTGATTGGCTTCCACGACCACTTATGTTTTTTTAAAAACTTAGTTGATGGTTTGTGTTTTGTTTCTTTGCTTACCCATTAATTATTTTTTGTTCCTATCATCTGACTGTGCTTGCTCTTGTTCTTGGCAAATCTGAACGTGCTGAATTTTGATATATACATACCGGCTACAAATGAATCCTGCATGTGCTAAAAATGGATTTCGAGGCAAACCTGACTGGTACATTTATAATTATGTAACATGCATAATAATTAATAATAATAATAATAATAATAATAATAATAATAATAATAATAATAATAATAATAATAATAGTTATTATTATTATTATTATTATTATTATGTAATAGACATTATTATTATTAATTTTATTTATTTTGTTAATTTTATTTGAGCCAAACTCTTGCTTGTACCAGGCAAATGTAAATTTGCTAACTTTAGGTACACCTTGCCAAGCAGGAATTATGCGTGTGCTAAATTTGGATTGCTAGGCAAATCAGAATTGTGCATTTAAAATTATGTAATTGACCTAATTATTACTATTAATATTAATTTTATGTATTAATAATTTTATTTGCACCCAAGTCGTGCTTGTACCAGGCCTGACATTTGCCAGCTTTAGACACACCTTGCCAAGCAGAGATTACGTATGTACTAAATTTGGATTGCTAAGCGAATCCGACTTGTAATCTATAGTATGTATTGTAAGAGAGATTATTATTATTATTATTATTTTATTATTATTATTATTATTATTATTATTGTGGCCCAAAAATCGAACACTTTTCCTAGCATCTGTGTGTGTGTGTACATGTAAATGAATCTGCGATTTCATTTTTTTTTTTATGATATTTTGTTTTTGAGATAAGTTGTGGTACAATAGTGTGATGACAGTGCCGATGACGTATTATCTCCTCATCATCATAGTGACTTGTTTTTCCTCTCTCTAGTGTTAAACCGGCGGCGAAACAAAGACATATGATTGGAAAGCTGAGCGGTTAGGTATCATAACCATTTTCATTGGTGGGTTGCGGCCATTCCCCCACCCTTATTCCCACCCCACTCGCATGCCCGCAAAGCTGATCTATCTCTGCGCCAAAAAGAGACATAGACAAAAGTGATGGCATTTCGTTCACCCATATATAAAAAAATATAACTAATATGATGCGATTACTCCCTCTCTCTTTCTCACTACCTCTTATTTGGCCTAAAAATAAATAAATAAATAACTTTTTAAAAAACTAGTTGTTTTTTTTCCTTTTTCAAAATAGCATATTTGTGTAGAAAATGTCATTACCTTTCAGAAAATGTATATGTGGTACCCGGTTATTTGTGTAATACTGATCACGCTAGAATATGTTTTTTGTAATTGTTCACGATCAGATTTGCCTGTCAAATGGTTGTAACTCAGTGCAGTTCTCCCATGGCAGTGAAAGATTTAACCCAGTTTTGCATTAACGGATCAGTTTGAGTTGTTTTGCACTGTAGTTTGTTTTTCATGAGCTAGAACTTTTGTATGGTTTACATACATGTACTTAATCTCAGATTCCTTTTGGTATTAATGCAATTTCTGTCAGCCAAATGTGTGTAAAGCTGTGCATATTAATTCTATTTTTGTCAGCGTACTTGAAATCTGTGTAAATCGCCAAACAAAATAAAAATAATAATACATGTACTGGGCACATTTTTCGGAATGTGTTACATATGGAATGAAGTATTCTTTCTTTGCTTTTTTCAGGTAATATAATTTTCTGTTGAAAAAAAAAAAAACTATGCATAAGTAATGAAGGGAGATGCGTGGATGGAGGAAAGGATAGTGGTAGGGAGTGGGTGGGTGGGTGGGTATTCTGTCTCTATACTTTCCTTGCTGACAAAATGACCACATTTGTTACAATGTAAGTAAAGGCACGGCGCAAGAAGGCAGAAGAAGAGGGAGACAAAAAAAAAAGGTGGGAGGACAACATTCGAAAATGGACTGGCTTGACACTGCGCGAAGCCATGAGGGTTGCTGAGGACAGAGAAAGATGGCGTACGCTGGTTCAACGATCATCAGTGGTGCCCCAATGACCTTGGAATTACGGGATAGGATAGGATAGGGATAGGAAGTATCGAATATTCATTTGGGCTTCATTGTCTTATGCCTGTTAGAGGATGAGTACAAATTAAAACATGAAGTTAGTGACTTGGGAGGCTCGAGTTAGTCCTGTTCCCTGGTCATCTCCTTGAGCAGCCCTTGAACGGAAATATCACTATGTCAGAACAATTCGTAATTATAGTAATTTTGGATGAAAATATTTTATAATATACTTCAGTGTTGAAAGTTTGTATGCAGCTGATTGTTGATGGGGGAACTATGAATCACGTATATTATTATACATTTTTACTCGCTTAAAAAAAAAAACACAAAAAATCCTCCCTCCCTTCAGTAATAGTACTAGATCTAATCTAAATTTAAGAAATGAATTTATTTGTCTTATGCATTCTGTAATAGTGACCTCTTGAGATCGCCATGCTTTCAGTCCAGTTGAACAAAAAGTGCTTGATAGCATCCTGTATAATAATGATAATAATAATAATAATAATAATAATAATAATAATAATAATAATAATAATTATTATAATTTTAATTATTATTATTATTATTATTATTAATGTTATTATTATTTCTTTATTTGTTAAATTAATATTATTATTATGATTATTATTATTACTATTATTATTTGTTTCATTTTTTATAAAATTAAATAATTTATTCTATTTCTCTATATATTTTACTTATTTATTTTTTGTATGTTGTATACTTTATTAACTTATTGACTTTTTGCTCTTTTATTATCATACTTCTTTTGTGTTTAAAATTTTTTGTTATTTCATGGCTTATTTTGGCTGCTGCCAGATTGTTAATTCCTTGGGATTTGATGCATCTTGGTTCCTGCTAAAGCCAATACAACACAAGTATTTGACTACTGAGTGCATTCCCATCATTGTACATGTTACGGTTGTGCAAATGCCGGTTGGTGTTTCCTACTGCCCTGGTCCTGATTTGGCTCGGAAGAGTCCGCTGGACCTAAAACAATAATCTTGTATTGTATTGTATTGTTTCCTACTGCCCTAGTATACTTATGAATATGTTCTTTTTTTCTTGTCGTTAATTCATTTTTATAAAATAGTATTACGTTTTAAAAACATTATTTAGTAATTTATATTTACATGTTTATTTATTTATCTTCAGAAAACTGGCCTCTATTGTGCATTTCAACTTTATTTTACCTTCTTTGATTTACTGCCATTTGTGCATTTACATTTTGGTTTGTTAGCTTTATGAATGGATTTCTTGGTATTTTACCAGTAGTGTTTAGTAATATAAGCCTTATTGTTTGTTCTTTAATGCTTACACTGCGGTTGGTATTTACAAGCTTTAAATCACAGTTTTATCATTTTAATTAATTTTTATCATTTTAATTTTAATTTTTAATCAAAACCTATGGCCAGCGCACCTTTTCCTACCAGGCCCCATCTATCTGAAAATAAACTCCCTCATTCACTCCGTCACTCCACTTCTATGCTGTCATTCAAAACCTCTTTAAAAACTCATCTCTTCCATCTTCCTCACTAAACTTTCCTCTTCATACTACGCAACTGCTTTGTTTGGTCAGATTGTATTGTATGTCTGAATGTGTTAATGTTTGCCATTGTAAACGCCTAGGGCTTGTAAAAGGTTAGGCATATACATTTACATTTCATTCATTCATTCATTCATTCATTCATTCATTCATTCATTCATTCATTCATTCATTAAGGGTGTTGTAATAACCAGAAGATAGCTTGGTTGTGGTACAGCTGTAATTCCACTATCAATTTTATTCTTCTCTAAATTTAAGAACAAAAAAAATGTGTGAGTAAACTTTAAAAAGAAAAAAAAAATTGGGGGGGGGGGGGGGGAAGAGTGGGGTGGGGTGGGAGGTAAGGGTAGGGGTTGATGTTCTTTGCAAATTTGCAGCTGTTAGATTTTATATGGTTGTGACGTGTGGCTTCAATTCTTCTTTCTTTTCAAACTTGCAGATTTGGAATGGTTGGTGCTTAGCATCCATAAGTATAAAATAAAATAATATGTCACTTGTTGATGCAGTTGATTTTGCTTGCCAGGAGAAATTTTTTTAAAACTATTTATTTTTAACACGCAAACTCAATAATGTTCACTCCCCCTCCCTTCCATCCTCATATGTAATCTTTTACCAAGTCACGTCATCTATTCGTGGATTGTGGCGGCACCGGCTCGGTTCTTGGTATTCATATTATCTGTTGTTTTGCACGGCCATGTTTTACTGTAATTACTTAACCATTTGATAAGTGTATACGTGTTCGGTGTGTGTGTGTGTGTGATAGCACGTGTGTTGTCAAGAGCGGCGAGCTCGCTTTACTTACCGTTTGCGAGGTACCGCGCGATACAAATGTACTGTATTATTATTTTTTATGTTATATATTCACAATGCGTTTTTAAAAAAAAAAATTTTTTTTTAGCATTCATGTTTTTTTTCATTGCCGATAAGGGTATCCATATCCATTGTTGGAGAGAGGTGTTGGCCAACTCTTTTTTCTGGGTCAGCTTCATTAGCAAGTAGTAACCATAAACCATCCAAGTCACTTCCTGGCTTAACGTTGCTTAGTGATGTTGCTTGTTTTTATAGATATATCTATATAAAATCATCTTTTTTAGTCATAGTGATGGTGGGTGGTATTTTTGCATTATTTATTTAGGTTTATTTATTGTGAAATTAATCTTCAGTGCTTTAAACCTTGTTCATTACCCTCCTTCCACCCTCACCCTCCCCTCCTTCCTCCCCAGTGAACTATGATAGTAGGCATTGCTAGGGAAATGTTGATAATGTTACATTGTATGTCAGCACAAGTGTGCAGGACTTTCCTGCTAGTGTGATATACAAATATGTAAATAGATTCAGCTCTTTATAGCTTATTACATTGTTGTACAATATATATATATGTATACATTTAAAAAGTAATTTATTTGTGATGTGCATCAATGGTTTTATGTGGATGGTTGCAGGTTGCTTATTCTGTAATAAAGGATTGGTTGGTTGCTTGCTTACTTGCATATATATATATATGCATATGCGTTAAACTGTAGTGCTTTTAAACAATATACAATAACATATCTTTAAAAACAAAATACAGTGATAGGTCATTATAAATGATCAATTATTTGTGATGCTTGTGGTACACTCAAAATCAAACTTTGGTAAATTAATTAATAATTTATAATCAAGGATAATGTATCATCTAAGTTTGATATATATATACTATATATATGAATCTGTAAGTTACATCTTGTTGACTTGGCATTAAACGTCAATTGTATGTACAAAAGAACTGAAAGATCCACTTATGGTGCACTCGGCCAGCCGTCTTAACTTTGAATTAACATTGAAGTTGAACTTCCCTTACCCTTCATGGGTAATATAATATAACTTAAAAATAATATATTGTATGTATTTCAATGTTAACAAATGTACATATATATGAGCATTCTCAGTTGGAAGTTTTGTGAAATACTATTATAAGTGTTGGAAAGTATTGAATGTGTTATTGAAGATCCTGAGAAAAGACTAAAGATTATAATTCATAGTGTATTTAAAAATTGTGAAAGGAAAACAATTAGTGTCCAAAAAAAGTTACCCAATAGGTCTCAACCTTTAATAAGTTGTTCATAGTATCTAGTGTAATCCAGTTCATGCAGCTGCTTCTTTTGTGACTGTGTTGTTACTGTGACTGTGAAAGTACGCACATAAAACATTTTCAATGCCTTTGTTTTTACTAGTACCTCGTTACTCTGTTTGCTGTAAGTACTGCTTTAAATATGAGAAAAAGTCATTGGTTCAGGGTGATTCTTGTACAATTTTGCCAAAGTTTTCTTTGTAATTCAGTATTTGATGCTGTAAAATCTATTCTGCCATCTGCAAACCTTTTACCTTTTCAGCTATTTATTTCCCACCTTAAGCAGCTTTATTGAACAAGAAAATGCACTATTTAAGAACGATTTTAAAATATTTGTGTTTTTCATTTTAAGTTCAAGGTCAAATTGATTTATATCGAGATTCCCTTGACAATAAGTCAGGGCTGAGCTTTAACGTTCGCCAACTCGCCAATGGCCCCTAGAAATTGTGTGTGGCGAGCTCGATTTGGGGTACCATTCGCCCGGCTGGCGACTTGAAAATACCGCCAGTGGTAGAGATTCTGTACCTGTACACGGACTTTTGACTTGCAATGTAAAACAAAACACGCGCCAACCGCTTCTGCAGTCAGCACCGGAGACCCGTTCCGATGCATGCTAGGAAGTTAGGTAACGCTAGCAAAGCGAGGGATTTGCGAAGTAAGAATAGCCTTTTCTCGCGAGACTTTCTTCTTTCCCTCGCAGCGAAACGCTACTGCCCTGCGAGATCCTAGCCTTCTTGCTTCCTTGCGTGTATCGGAACGAGTCTCTGACTTCCTTGATGAGTCACGCGAGACTTGCCGTACTTTCGATATTCCCCATTCGCAGTCTTTTTTCAATCTCGAACGATGTGGCGCTTTTTAAGCGGTGTCTCGGAGCCTCCAGCAAAAAAAAAAAAGTCCGAAGAAGAAAAAAAACAGCTGAAGAAGGCACACCCAAGCTCCTTCAAGTTTTGGAACATTGAGGAGGAGGATGTCGATGATGAATAAATAATACAGTGCTTGTTTTAAAAAAAATGAAACAGTGTTGTTGAAATGTATCTTGTTTATTAGCTGCAATAGTTATACAGTTTTAAAAAAATGACCGTGCTTTCAATCAAGGGGTCTGGCAACCTGAGAAATATTTTGGCAACTTCAACTTCCCAGGTTAGGAGCCCGGCTGGCTCCTTAGTCTGGCTTGCTAAATCTCAGCCCTGTAAGTGAATAAATCTCACATGAACTTCAGTTTTTAATCCATTATTTCTGGTACATAGGCTGTATGTTATTTATTGACAACTGACTTAATGATTGTGCATCTATTTTTTTGTTTGTTTTTTAATTTATTATCCTTTTTTTCTACAACCGGTTTCATGGTAAATTCTAAGGTGATAAGACTTACACTGTATTTGATTGTTTGTGAATTGTACCTCTTTAGACCCGGCAATGGTAATAAACGGTAGTGAAACTGAATATAACACGTTTGTAACTAGTATACTGCATCTTTTCTGTTTTGTGGCTACAAGTTGGTTGGTTAGCGCTGTTTTTTTTGGAGGGGATGGGCAGAAGGAGGGGTTTGTGTGCTTTGTTAATTTTTGTGGATCTTTCTTTGTCTTTCTTCATGTTGTTGATGGGCTGTTTTGGTGTTCATAAATAATACAAATGTTCACAAAAGACTGGCACATTTCTTTTCAAACACACATCTTCCTTTATACACTCTAAAATTAATAAAGAACACACAAAAAGACAAAGTTTATAATTTTCTTGTATTTTCTTACCAAACATATATGTATATCTCTCTCTTGGACCGATCTAATAATTCAAAAATTAAAACAAAAAGATAAAAATAAGAAAAGAAAAATCTAATTCACGTCATTAAATTATATAGAAAAATCCATCAGAAATGTTTGTGTTATTTTGAGGATACATTTATAGGCGTTCAATTTGTCATAATCATAATCAAATCTATGAAATGAACAGAGCATGACCATAGTTTATATTCACAATAAACTGAACAAATGCAAAATACCACATTCAAATTTATCAAAGCAATTTCACTGTAAAGATAGTTGTCACCACAATGCAAAACAAATAAAATCATGAATATACTACAGTAATCACTCCTGCAAAAGGTTGGCATTGAGACAATATTTATTTTTCCTTCCATCCGTCTCCCTCCCCACCTAAACATAAAAAACAAATGAAAATGTAAAACGAAAAAACACAAAATACTAGATAGAGCACAATTTATACAAAAATCGAAGAACAATGATTGAGACTGTGCTTCAAGTTTTAAGAGATTTTTTTTTCTTCTTCAAAAATGCATGTTTTGACAGTTATCAGGAAAACACCAAGCTTCACTGAAGTAAAACAAAACATATATAAATAAAGTAAATTTATATTAAAAAGTTTTTTTTTTTTCAAATGGCATGTGTAGAAATGTTTCATTGGTCCACCTTGACTTAACCTCTCCAAAGCTGCAGATACATTCTACATTGTTGCTTGCAGCGCCTTGAGCAGCTCTTGAGCTGGTAACGCGCTATATAAGAACAATTATTTTAATAATACATTGCATACGTGTGTGCAGAAGTGTTGCTGTTGACATTGCGTATTATATGTTTGTTTATTATCAAGAGACAACGCCCAATTTGGAGTTCAGTCTTTTTATCTGTTGTTTGTATAAAATAAAGATTTCTTGACTTCAGTGAAATAATATTTTGGAGCAAAAATGTAGATTAGCTCCTCCCACCCCCCCCCCCCCCCCCCCCCCCCCTTCTCAATTCCACCCTTCTTACCTCTGTTGCGACATATATAGCAGCCGTGCCTGTAACTTTATTGCAAGTATAAAAATTATATCTCCGGCATTCGGACTCAATACTTTACTATTTCTTCTTTCTTAGTTAGTCATTGTTTATAGGATTCACCGGACTGCAAAGAGCCAAATCAGGACCACAACTTGGATAAAGAGGATTCACCCCCGATCCGTATAAAATATCTGCTGAAACTACCCTAATGGTAGCACTGAAAGGCACTCCACCAGCGGGTCACTTTACAATAAAGGCATCCCAGGCAGGGGAAGCTGAGGCTTTACTCTGAACAACCGTTTACAAAAACAAAATAGAATATAAACATGATAAAATATTAGCAAAACCCATACATATAAAATGCCTACATTGCTAAATAATAATACCATAGAACGCCCTAGTAACCATGTGGCAGAAAGCGTCCAATAATTCCAAGCTGACCCAACAGACCCCATAAATTAGGCGTTTTCAGAGAGTTTTTAAGCAAAAAAGGTATGCGACTGGTCTAGCGAAGAGGATAGTAGATTGATAGAACAGATTAGGAACGAGAAAGAATAAATGAAAATGACAGAAAACTTGGTAATTTAAAGCACTAAATTTCCACAAGGTGGGGATACTAATTATACGGAAAACTCGGCAACCCAACGGGGGTATTTCTTCTTACCTTTCATAGTTAGTTAGTTAGTTATTCATTACTTACAGGGTCCAGCGGACCGCAAAGAGCCGAATCAGGACCACAAAATCAAGACCACAACTTTGCTGAAAGAGGACTCGCCCCTGATCCGCATAAAAGATCTGCCGAAACCCGGTGGCAACACCGAAGGCACTCCACCAGCCGGTCATTTTACAACAAAGACATCCCACGCAGGGGACGCCGAGGCTATACTCTAATTCACAGAACCCCCGTTTACAAAAACAAAATAGAATATAAACATCATTATAAAATATCAACAAAACACATACAACATAAAATGCCTACATTGCCAAATAATAGCATCATAGGAAGCCCCAGTGACCACCTGGCAGAAAGTGTCCAATATTCCCAAGCTGATCCAACAGACACAAATGAGGAGTTTTGACCCGGAAGAGTTTTCAAGAAAAAAAGGTAGGCGACTGGTCTAGCGAAGAAGAAGATAGTATAGTAGATTGATAGAACAGAGTAGGAATGAGAAAGAACAAAGGAGAAAGACTGCGACAGTGGGAATTTAAAGCACTAAATTTCCAGAAAGTGGGGATACTATTTATACTGAACCCCACCCCCCACCCCTGCACCCACATGGGGGATTACCTTTGATAAAAATTATAAAAACACATACAGGGTTACAATTGATGCCTACAATTGAGTGTAAATCAGTATCTCCCTACAATTAAGTGCAAATCACTGTCTCCCTACAACACATACATTACATTACATTACATAATTGTTGCTTTAGGTCCAGCGGACTCTTCTGAGCCAAATCAGGACCGGACAACCTCTGATCCGCATAAAAGATCTGCTGAAACAACCCTAGTGGGAAAACTGAATGCCCTCCACCAGCCAGTCACTTTACAATAAAGACATCCCACGCAGGGGACGGCTGAGGCTTCACCCCAACTTATCGAACCCCCGTTTACAAAAACAAAATAGAATACAAACATCATTATAAATTATCAACAAAACACATACATATAAAATGCCTACATTGCTAAATAATAACATCATAGGAAGCCCTAGTGACCACCTGGCAGAAAGCGTCCAATATTCCCAAGCTGATCCAACAGACCTCATACACAAACAAGGAGTCTTGTCCCTGAAGAGTTTTCAAGAAAAAAGGTAGGAGACTGGTCTAGCGAAGAAGACGATAGTATAGCAGATTGATAGAACAGAGCAGGAATGAGAAAGAGCAAATGAGAAAGACAGCGACAGTGGGAATTTAAAGCACTAAATTTCCAGAAAGTGGGGATACTATTTATACTGAAACCCCCGGCACCCCAACGGGGGATAAAGAGAGTAAAAGCATACTATTGTGATTATTAATGTGGTAGGGAAAAGCCACGTTTTCTTAAAGCAACGCATGAAGAATTGGGGCAGCACACTAAATATAACCCACATCTATTAAAAGAGTCGGAGCCGAGTCCACAGCACAAACATGCAGACTAAAACCAACGAATCACCCGTTTAGAAATATGTATACAATAAGCATCAATGATCAATGTCAAAGAACAAGAAAACAATGCAATACGGCATGCAGAACATAAAATAAGAAAAGTGTTCTATCATTACAAAAAGAAATTGGTACAATTTTAAATACTTTGACATTCCAACTGCTCTACAGGCGCATTACAACACAATTTCATTTCTCGCACTTCTGTTTATTTCTTGTAGAAACAAACTGTGGCTAAACTGCCGCCATCCCCCCTCCTTCTCCCTCCCCCCTCGTCTCCACCATCCCAAGTGGATTTTGAAATGTTTGTGAAAATTTTATTAAAACCTTGAAATTTGCAGCTGTCTGCCTGGTTGATTAAATGAGTAAGTTAGTATGTCAATCTGACATGAAGCATTGTTTGTAGGCAAAATCTTTAAATAGATGAACCAAGGAATACAACAATTTTAACACAAAATATTTCCACACAATCATCAGTAAACCAAGCACACACAAAACAATTAAAAAACTAATAATAATTTTAAAAATTTCAATGTTCAAAGACATGGAAAACAAGGACAAGGTTAAGATTTTTTATTTTAATCATTCAGAAAAAATGATCTAAATAGGAAAAATAAAAACAAAATCTGAATAATAAAAAACAATCACAGGAAAAAAGGACTTTTGTAAAAAAAAAAAATCATTTATAATCAGAGTTTATACACCTTTTGGGGAACCTGAACAGAGCATAATTTGCAAAGACGTATACTTAATGAATGAATTATACAGCCATTACACTAGTATTTCAGAATTCCTGCAGAATAGTTCTATTACTATTACTTTAAAAAAAACATACATGGACTGACCTGACTCCAAAATATTCACGATCAACAATAGCCTTACACTAGCCAAAAGCTTTTTAAATGTTGCCTATATAAAATGCAGCAGATACTGATTAAAGGTTAATAACTGTCCATCAAATGCCCAAATGTTATTGTCTCACATAAGTTGTCAAATGGCAGTGACAAAGCATTAAATGCCAAATTTGTGGAATAGTGTTCACAAAATATAGAATTATAAAATGGTCAATTAATGCCTAACTTGGACTGAGCTAAAAAATGCCAAATGTATGCACATTTTATTCTCTCACTCTCTACTAATTTTTTTTTTTTGGGGTGGGGGGTGGTGTCACCCTGACTCTACCTCCACAAATAAAACTATTATAAATAAACACAATAACAATAATATTAAAATGAAAAAAAAATAAGAAAGAAGAAATGTGACACATGCCTGTCTAAAAGGTTGTTTGACACAATGACCATTTTATTTTAAAAAAAAAAAAAATCTAACAAACATTAAAATGCATGGCAATTCCAAAGTCGAGCAAGGCCACAAACGTAACTGACAAGCAGCAGCCGTAGTCAACATTCAGGACATTGAAAGCGAGAGGTTAGGCAAGAATGTATAACCGTCAATAAAGATACATTTCTGACCATCTCAAGAGCCGTATGCAGTTAGCAAAGATAAATGGGCAGGTTTGGTTTTGTTTTATGTTGTTGGTTTAGCAGGCTGGATTTGATAATGATATTGTCCATTTCGGTTGGACCCCATCACTCACTCAGTGCTAAAGGAAATGTGATTGGCTCGCCAGTCCACGAGGAGAGGTGACTGGTTGTTGAAAACTAAAAGTAAAACAGCCAGTCACAAAACCCGAGACATGATGTTAACATTTCAGAAACCGGCATCCAATTAAATTACATTACATGGTTATTGCTTTAGGTCCAGCGGACTCTTCCGAGCCAAATCAGCACCAGAGAAGTAAAAACGGACTCACCCCTGATCTGCATAAAAGATCTGCCGAAACAACCCTAGTGGTAACACTGAAGGCAATCTACCAGCAGGTCACTTTACAATAAATACGTCCCACGCAGGGGATGCTGAGGCTATACTCTAATATATCGAACCCCCGTTTACAAAAACAAAATAGAATACAAACATCATTATACAATATCAAAAAAACACATACATATAAAATGCAAAATCATAAGAAGCCCCAGTGACCATTTGGCAGAAAGCGTCCAATATTCCCAAGGTGATCAAACAGACCTCATATACAAATGAAGAGTATTGTCCCGGAAGAGTTTTCAAGAAAAAAGGTAGTTGACTGGTCTATCATTACATTACATTACATGATTATTGCTTTAGGTCCAGCGGACTCTTCCGAGCCAAATCAGGACCGGACAACCCCTGATCCGCATAAAAGATCTGCTGAAACAACCCTAGTGGTAAAACTGAAAGCTCTCCACCAGCCAGTCACTTTACAATAAAGACATCCCACGCAGGGGACGCTGAGGCTGTACTCTAATTTATCGAACCCCCGTTTACAAAAACAAAAAAGAATACAAACATCATTATAAATTATCAACAAAACACATACATATAAAATGCCTACATTGCTAAATAATAACATCATAGGAAGCTTTAGTGACCACCTGCCAGAAAGCGTCCAATATTCCCAAGCTGATCCAACAGACCTCATACACAAATAAGGAGTCTTGTCCTGGAAGAGTTTTCAAGAAAAAAGGTAGATGACTGGTCTAGCGAAGAAGAAGATAATATAGCAGATTGATAGAACAGAGCAGGACTGAGAAAGAGCAAATGAGAAAGACAGCGACAGTGGGAATTTAAAGCACTAAATTTCCAGAAAGTTGGGATACTATTTATACTAAAACCCCCAGCACGACCACGGGGTAAACTGGCATCCAAGAGGTACAGGGAGTTTGTTCATAAAAGTGCAAATGATCGAAATTCCTGTAGCAGTACAAACAGAAAAAGGACGGTCAGAATTATTCAGACATCAGAGCTAGCTTTAGCATACCTGGTTTCCCAAAAGTCAGGTATCCGTATTGTATAAAAAGCTATCAGTTGCAGAAACCGAAGAGAAAAAAAATTTTTAATTGAACAGATTCAAGGCAAAACACAAGAACCAAACTAGAATAATAGCACAGAGGAAGGGAGGTGTATACCTTAATTTACTAAAATTAACACATTCAAGGCAAAACAAGAACAACCACACTGAAAAATAAATAAATAAAATCAACAGCCCATAGAAAGAGCACAGGAAGGGAAATATCTACCATACAAACTCAATTTACACCAGCGTTAATTACTGACTCAAAATGTAGTGGTACGGTCATTTCAGATATAATTACTAATTAGTTTCAAACAATGTTAAATTTCACACCATATCATAATGCACAAACATCAACAACAATAATTTGTGTACTCTTTGAGAAAACCTTCTTTAAAACAAACACACAAAAAACCCAACACTGTGAATAAACAAAATGAAGTAACACATGCTGCCTTCAACATCATTTCACGTTCAAACAGAGAGAGAGGGACACATTTTAGATCGCAACATAATTCTACCGACGTCATATCAACCCAGCAGAATTAAAAGGATTTTGACCCCAAAAAATGATCATTCGAATATTGATTTTTGAAACATATTAATTGTGATCGTAATTATTGCTATTACTAATTAAAAGCCCATGACGTGAATGTGTATAACCCATTCAAGCAGCACAACCACAAGAACAATGCTAAACATGGCTAATGGATGTATGTTATTGAATAAAATCACATTAGGAATAATAATATTAACAATAATAATTATAATAATAAACAAATTTTATACACTTTCATCTGTTTTAAACAGTGTTTATGAATATTCAAGATAGAATTAAATTATAATGACAGAGAATTAAAAAAAAAATTATATCATGCAATTTAAACAACCGAAGTTGCAGCGTCAGCTAATTATGTAAGTTTCACCATTAGTATTCAAGAAACAGCCATCATTCCTTCACTAGATGTTATTTTATAGTAACTTATTATTACTCAAAGAACTATAGTACTAAGTAGTCTAATACAGATTTTTATTATTTTTATTCTTATTATTTTGGTTTTGTTCTGTTGGAAACAACTTTTCCAATGAGAACTCTTGGACAAAGAATTTTGTATGTCTTATTTAGTTATTATCTATTTTGATTGCTTTTAATAGTATCTGTATCTTTACCAGTCAACTGTTATGTTCAACTAGAGAATACTACAGAAACTGATGCTTCAGCCTCTTAAAATACATTTACCATTAAAGATTACAACAATTATGTAACTGTTAGTATTATTACTTTTATATTTGAGTCATATACTGTTTTAAAGAAAATAGTTTTTTTTAATATAACTATTATTTTTATCTTATTAATTAGTTAGTCATTGATTAATTATAAGGTCCAGCAAACTGCAAAGAGTTTAATCAGGACTAGAACTTGGTTGAAAGTGGATTCAACCCCGATTTGTAGAAAAGATCTGCTGAAACAACCCTAGTGGTAACACTGAAGGCATTCCACCAGCCAGTCACTTTACAATAAAGGCATCCCATGCAGGGGACACCGAGGCTTTACTCTAATTTATCAAATCCCTGTTTACAAAAACTAAACTTAATATAAACATCATTATAAAATATTAATGAAACACATACAAATAAAATGCCTACATTGCTAAATAATACCATAGAAAGCCCTAGTGACCAGTATCCAACATCCCCAAGCTGATCCAACAGATCCCATACACAAATGAGGAGTTTTGGGAGAGTTTTCAAGGAAAAAGGGAGGTTACTGACATATCGAAATAGTGAATACTGTCAACAACCGAAATGAAAAGCTAAGGCAGAAATACAAGGAATTGTAGAAAAGAGGAAATTTGAAGCACTAAATTTCCAGAAAGTGGGGGAACTGTTTATACTAAAAGATCCCCTGGTATCCGCAAGGGGGATTTTTATCTTATATTATTATAATTTATAATAAGGTGTTAAACGGGTACATACTATTTAACTGAATTATGAGTTTCTAGAAGATTACATGCACAATGGATTAATTTCTATAAACCAAACAATGAATAAGAGGGGATTATAATATTTGAGCAAAATTAACATGTCATTTTTGAGACACTGACTCTACTGAAAGAGTTTATAATGTTACATATTTACAATTACAATTATAGTTTCTAATATTAATATGCGGTATTTGCATTTTTGTTTCCTTTCAAAAATCGGATAATTAGATTTTTGCAACAGATATCCATCTGCAACATTTGCAAAGGGAGGTTAATGTTGTCAGTTAGAAGAAGATAATTAACACTGGTTACTCCACCACACCCTGTTGCTTCACTTGTATTCTTATTAATTCCCAAAGTGTATTCCAAAAGCATTTTTACATCCTTGGATTTATAACAGTGAATTTTATATTGCTTAATAAATTATCTAACCCCCCTTCCACCATACCAAACAAATGGTAAAAAGGAAATGATAAATATATTTGAATTTCTGAATGGTCAAAACATTCCCGCAACCAAATATTGTGTCTTGGGCTCAGCCTTATTCATTCAAGAAAACCCATAGGTAGTCAATATGAAAGGATTGTGGGTTGGCCATTTGTTGTAGAAACCAACATTCCTCTAATCTAAGGTTTACCACACTTGACCTTTGTCAACATGTTACCTTTGATTATTTTCAAAAGTTATCATTAATGTGACTATTTACTAATGATACAAATATCATTTAAACATTGATTGATTGATTCATTGTTGCTTTAGGTCCAGCGGACTCTTCCAAGCCAAATCAGGACCGGACAACCCCCGATCCGCATAAAAGATCTGTTGAAACAACCCCAGTGGGAAAATTGAATGCCCTCCACCGGCCAGTCACTTTACAATAAAGACATCCCACGCGAGGGACGGCTGAGGGTTGACCTCAACTACGCGAACCCCCGGTTACAAAAACAAAATAGAATACAAACATCATTATAAATCACCAACAAAACGCATACATATAAAATGCCTATAGTGCTAAATAGTACAATCATAGGAAGCCCTAGTGACCACCCGGCAGAAAGCGTCCAACACTCCCAAGCTGATCCAACAGACCTCATACACAAACAAGGAGTCTTGTCCAGGAAGAGTTTTCAAGAAAAAAGGTAGGTCATTGATCTAGCGAAGAAGAAGATAGTATAGTTTCCTTGTAGAACAAGATGGCGCCGAAGAAGGGCGACGCGGTTCAGCGATGGGTGTTGTTTTGTCTTATTTTACTGGTTGTGACGTGTGAGAGTGTAATGTGTGTGTCATTTGCACGCGAGGAACTGTTACAAATTCGTTCTGAGGTCATCACTCGTGGATACAGATCTCCGCTTCTTCAAAATCTGGACATTTCTGTTCCGCTCAATTCAACTAGCAGTACTCAAGTACCCAAGCGCTCAACAAGGAAGAGGGGCAAGCGTGCAGGTGTACTCGTGCGACTTCGGCGTCGCGGCCACCGGCCACCTCTGCCAGCCGTGATGTTGGGTAACGTGCGCTCTCTATCAAACAAGATGGATGAATTCAACACTCTTTTGAAATTCAATAGAGATTTTAAAGACTGTTCGGCGTTCTGTTTTACAGAGACGTGGCTGAATCGTGACACTGTGGACTGTGCTATTTTCCCCCCTTCTGGATTTTCCATGTTTCGATCTGACAGAATTCCAGAACTATGTCATAAAACTAAGGGTGGGGGTGTGTGCTTCTTGGTCAACGAACGCTGGTGCACCAATGCATCTCTTGTCTCTAGTCATTGTTCTCCGGACTTGGAAAGCCTCACTATTAAATGTAGGCCTTTTTACTCTCCCCGGGAGATACCATCTGTGACTATGGTGGGGGTGTACATTCATCCTGGTGCTCATGCAAAAACTGCTATTTCAGAGTTGGCTGATCAGATCACGGCCATAGAGAACAGGGATCCGGATACTACTGTTTTGGTGTTTGGGGACTTTAATCACACTACACTAAGCACAGCCTTACCTAAATACAAACAGCAAGTTACCTGCCCGACGAGAGATAACAAAGTTCTCGACCACTGCTACGCTACAATTTCGGGTGCCTATCGCTCTGTTGCGCGTGCGCCGCTAGGTCGCTCGGATCACGCTATGGTGTACCTAATTCCCGTCTACCAACAACGACTGAAGACTGTAAAACCAACTACGCGTACTGTGAAACGCTTCACGTCCGACAGCGTGACTGCTCTTCAGGGATGTTTTTGACTGTACGGACTGGACAGTATTTCGTGATTCCAGTCAATCTCTCGATGAATATACAGATGTTGTGACGTCATATATAAGATTCTGTGAGGACTCTATTATCCCTACCAAAACTGTTGCTTCCTATGGGAATGATAAACCTTGGCATTGCAAAGCTATTTATGATCAATGTAAGATTAAAAATGAGGCATTCAAAGAAGATACTGCTATGTATAAAAAGGCAAAGTATGCAGTTGACAAAGAGGTAAAGAAAGCAAAAGCTAAATACAAAAGGAAACTAGAAGCTCAGTTTGAATCATGTAATACTAGTGGGGTGTGGCAAGGCATAAAAACAATCACAGACTATAAAACTAAAGCAGCATTAAATAATGATGATCCCTCACTCCCTGACCAGCTTAATTCCTTTTACGCTCGGTTTGATAAACAAAATCCCACCCCTGCCCAACCTAGTGCCCTCCCTGAGGACCTCCCACCACCCTTTGTTGTAGAAGAAGAGCAGGTCAGGAAAATTATGAAAAAACAAAATCCAAAGAAAGCTTCGGGTCCTGATGGCGTTACGACAGCCTCACTGCGGCACTGCTCTGAGCAGCTGGCGCCAGTTTTCACTAATATTTTTAATCAGTCTCTAGAAGAAGGGCGGGTACCACAGTGCTTTAAATCGGCTGTTATTGTGCCAGTGCCAAAGAAACCCACAATTAGCAGCCTGAACGATTACAGACCAGTAGCCTTAACATCGGTTGTAATGAAGGTGTTTGAGCGTCTTGTTTTACAGTTTCTGAAGGTTGCAACTGATTCACTAAGTGACCCAATGCAGTTTGCATATAAAACCAATCGTTCAGTAGATGACGCAATCTCAATTACCCTTCACAAAATTCTAGAGCATCTTGAAACTCCAAAATCGTATGCTCGTATTCTCTTCCTGGATTTTTCTTCAGCATTTAATACAATAGTACCTCAGAGACTTTATGACAAGCTGCTTAACACCCTTCATATTGATGCAAGAATGTGTAACTGGGTTCTGAGTTTTCTTTTGGATAGGACTCAGGTTGTCAGGGTTGGGGGGAAGATCTCAGACAAAATCATTTTAAATACTGGTACACCACAAGGTTGTGTTTTGTCTCCTCTTTTATTTACTCTTTTTACTGATGACTGCAGATCGAGTGATGAGTCGGTTGTGGTGGTGAAGTTTTCGGACGACACTACCATATCTGGACTCATCTCAAATTGTGACGAAAGCGTTTATAGGAGGGAGGTGGAGCGGATGGTGAGTTGGTGCGAGGGAAGCAATCTTATTTTGAATGTTTCTAAGACAAAAGAAATAGTAGTTGATTTTAGAAAAGTCAAATCCCCCACAACTTCACTTATCATCAACAACGAGGTTGTAGAGCAGGTTAAGTCTTTTAAATTCTTGGGGACAACAATATCTGAAGACCTTACATGGGGGCCCCACGTGACGCTCACGAAAAAGAAAGCTCAGCAGCGCTTATATTTCTTGAGGCAACTTAAAAGATTCAGAATCAATGACACAATTCTTGTTAAATTCTATAGAACTATCATTGAAAGTGTACTAACATTTTCATTCACGAACTGGTATGGCAGTGCTACTGAGGAGGAGAGGGAGGAGTTGAAAAAGGTAGTCAAGACTGCTGCCAGAATCACGGGGTGTAAGCTCCCAAAATTAGACAAACTCTTTGAAGAGCGAATAATTCGCAAGGCCAAGGCCATAATCAAAGACCCCTCGCACCCGGGTAACCATCTGTTTGACCTCCTGCCCTCTGGTAGAAGACTTCGATCACTTAAAGCAAGGACAAAAAGAATGAATAGCAGCTTCTATCCAAGTGCAATAAGAGTGCTAAATGTAAATGAAATGACTGGAGTTGAGTGCTAAGTGTAAATTGGAATGACTGCAGTTGCACAGTCATCGGACTAAACTATCTTAGATCTTTTACAGTGCATGCATACCGGCTATGAATTTTGATGTTTACTGTTAACATTTCATGTAAACATGTTTGGTTTTAATGTTACAATGTGATGTGTGTTAAGAATAGATGTGTGAATGTGCCAATACTGTATGCATGCTCGCTGACCAAGGCAAATTCCTAGTGTACAAATTGTATTGATTTGACATATGGCTAATAAATCTTATCTTATCTTATCTTATAGCAGAGTGAAGGACAGACCAGGAATAGGAAAGAGTAAATGAGGAAGACAGCGACAGTGGGAATTTAAAGCACTAAATTTCCATAAAGTGGGGATACTATTTATACTGAAAACCCCCGGCACTCCAACGGGGGTACTGTTGCCGCAGTGAATCTGTCTTGCCTATAAAGGAAAGACAGGTTTCCAACTGTGGCTTTCACTTTTCCTTTTATAGGTTTGAAACAAAAAACTAAACCAAAATATGACTTGCCAAAACAACCCTAATTTGGTACATCACTGCAATAACAAGGGACAGAGATTGTTCAGTTTAGTCATTTAAAAAAATAATATACATATGTTTTTGTACATCTTTTTTAAAAAACAATATTTTGTGCACTACTGGTTTTATTAATTTATTACTGATGATTAAAAATTACAGGATCAGTACATTTTTGAAAATAAAGCACATAAAATCATAATTTACAGTATTTATAAACACATTTTGGAGTTGTTTTTTTTCTTTTTTTCCCTATTCTCTCTCTTTCACATAGTCACTCAAGACTGACCCACATACATGCACTGATATACTTTGTCTACTTTCTCTCTCTCTCTCTTTCACATAGTCACTCAAGATTGACCCACATACATGCACTGATATACTTTGTCTACTTTCTCTCTCTCTCTCTCTTTCACATAGTCACTCAAGATTGACCCACATACATGCACTGATATACTTTGTCTACTTTCTCTCTCTATCTCTTTCACATAGTCACTCAAGATTGACCCACATACATGCACTGATATACTTTGTCTACTTTCTCTCTCTCTCTCTCTTTCACATAGTCACTCAAGACTGACCCACATACATGCACTGATATACTTTGTCTATCTCTCTCTATCTCTTTCACATAGTCTCTCAAGACTGACCCACATACATGCACTGATATACTTTGTCTACTTTCTCTCTCTCTCTCTTTCACATAGTCACTCAAGACTGACCACATACATGCACTGATATACTTTGTCTACTTTCTCTCTCTCTCTCTTTCACATAGTCACTCAAGACTGACCACATACATGCACTGATATACTTTGTCTACTTTCTCTCTCTTTCACATAGTCACTCAAGACTGACCACATACATGCACTGATATACTTTGTCTACTTTCTCTCTCTCTCTCTCACATAGTCACTCAAGACTGACCCACATACATGCACTGATATACTTTATCTACTTTCTCTCTCTCTTTCACATAGTCACTCAAGATTGACCCACATGCATGCACTGATATATACTTTGTCTATTCTCTCTCTCTCTCTCTCTTTCACATAGTCACTCAAGATTGACCCACATACATGCACTGATATACTTTGTCTATTTTATCTCTCTCTTTCACATAGTCACTCAAGATTGACCCACATACATGCACTGATATACTTTGTCTACTTTCTCTCTCTCTCACATAGTCACTCAAGACTGACCCACATACATGCACTCATATACTTTGTCTATTCTCTCTCTCTCTCTCTTTCTCTGAGTCTCTCTCTCTCTCTCTCTCTCTCTCTCTCTCTCTCTCTCTCTCTCTCTCTCTCTCTCTCTCCTTTATCCTTTCTATAGGACGAAAGAAATTTTTTTTCCCATTTTCTGTCTTTCGTTCCCCCCCCCTCCCTTCCCCTCATCTTCTTTATTCCCATTTTATTCATTCATCCACACACGCCCAATAAATCATACAATGTTCTGTATACATACATTAATAATGTCATTATAATGAAAAGTCATTACATACATGAAGACATGAAGGTAAACGTAAATCAAACCAAGCTAATAATAATAATAATAACAATAATAATGATAATAATAATACAGTTTTAATTTCTTAACTGGTTGTGGTCAATGGCAAATTGCAAGTTTCAATAAAGGGGGTAATCTCTTTTTTCTTATATATATATTCATTTAAAATTTTGCATTCCCTAGGGTTTCTTTCTTTCTCTAAACAAAAATTCCCAAAGGTGGGAAACTATACCCACTTCCCACACTCACACCACCTTCCCTCCACGCTTTCACCACAGAGACAGCTTTCAACAAATTAAAACGGCCACAAGCTACGCTCTGCCATCACGCTAGCGTTTCCATCCCTTCACAGAGGAGGCAGGTTTAAAAATGTTAAATAAACGAATATATATGTACACAGCTGATGGAACAGTTCTCACACACGTCTTCTCATAAATTAACACACTAAATCAGCACCTCTCATTTAAAAAAAACAAAAACAAGAAAAGACTTATTGTAGGCTTTAGAATTTAAAAAATACACAATTAATATTAGGTAGGTTGGGTTTGGGCGTGTCACAGACTGCGACAATGCCTTCCCCAAGGGAGACAGCCCAGAATTTCCCAATAAAAAGGGACATTAAATTGTCAAAAATAAAAAGCAAAACAACAAACTATTAGGCTTATATCTCCAGCACCTTATAAAAAACATAACATCAACGCAAATTTATATTAATGACCAAAAGATACACTATCATCCTTTAACATACATTAGAAAATATTACAGACATTTTCAATCATAATTTTAAGTTACTACGAAGCATCATATTATTATTACAAGCACCCATTGTTCAAAGTTAAAACATAAAACCAGTTTCCCTCTGAAATGCAAATGAACGTTACTCACAAATTTGAGACAAAGTTTGTGAAACAAAGGCTTCATTAAAAAAAAAAAAGGTGAAAAAAGGGTCAGTTTTCTTTCGAAAAAGAGCATATTTCTGTAACAAAATGCACAAAAACAAAAAAATAAATAATTAAATCATGAAAATATTGACGTCACTCACAAACACAAATAAATGTTTCAAATCATAACAAATATATAACCACACACACACAAAACCAGCCCAGACCACTTCAAAATAATTAAATACATATTCCTATACTTTTGGGATCTAAAATCTAAATGAGTAATCTCAGTATGCTAGCTCTGTAAAAAAAAAAAAAGAGCAATAAGACAATGTCCTCCTTCGGATGAGAGTATAAACCGAGGTCTAGTCTGTGGCGCATACAATCCATCATAACGGACTTTAAAGATCCTGATGCTCATGTCCTAGACGGGTGAGTGCCGGTAACAAGAACACAGCATGCACTAGGTCCTTCTCCCCCATCCATGGCTGCCCAGGCTTCTGCTCAGTCATCTGGAGCGTTATTACGATGCGCCCAAAGGTTGCAAGTTAGCGCCTCGAGCGGCTTGAGTTAGATCCTGCATCGGCTAGCGCCTCAAGACGCCAAGTACGGCGAGATATGTGCGCTATAAAAATCCTCGATAATAAATAATAAAATGTCTACAAGTTAAGGGAGACAATCACATTTTGAAAAAAATTTATTTATTGTGTCCCTTGCTTTGTTCTTGTTCAAATTGTTTTTGGTCACCTGATCGCCTGGAAATAATACTGAGTGATTCTCCACTGTTGGTGACTAAAACCAGGAAAATGGTATAAATTTTCAAAATCCACAAAAACTTGTTTTAATGTGCTTGTTAGAAGCTGGAATACTGTAGTGTATGGAAATGTATTCAAAATACCAGTGGCAAGCGTACTTTAAAAGAAAATCAAGACCAAAGTATCATTGATGTGAATGTGTGACTGCATGACAGTGTGACACCAGGGTGCAATTACATCATTATTTTGAATGACTACATGAATCTAACATGTCTGTGGTGAAAGGTCTTAGCAAGCATGAATCATGTGATAGACAATAGAATGTAACAATTTTAATCAGTCTTGCACAATCAGAGCAAAACACTGTGACACCGTAATGCTGTTACGCCAGACAGGATATTTTATCTTAAACAGGCAACTCTGGACCTAGAAGTAAAATAATGCCTAAGAATGGTTATTATACAACTAAAGACAATGTTATAATGTTTGGGACAGATTGTACCTAAAGGGGTGTGTGCATAGTTATTTTTAGTTTCAGCGTAACAACATTACATGTGACCCCAAAATCTCAACTAACACAAAAGAGACAAACTACCTTTCATGTTTTTAAAACCATTTCATGGAGAGAAACAATATTTTGGTTTTAATTTAGCGTGAAACTCACAAAAAAATTATTTTTAATAAAATAGTGGAGTCTTAATTCCACAGAAGGGATCTCGAGCGCATCATGTGACACCGTAATGCTGTTACGCCAGACAGGATATTTTATCTTAAACAGGCAATTCTGGACCTAGAAGTAAAGTTTTTTGATTGATTGATTTATTGTTGCTTTAGGTCCAGCGGACTCTTCCGAGCCAAATCAGGACCGGACAACCCCGGATCCGCATAAAAGATCTGCTGAAACAACCCCAGTGGGAAAATTGAATGCCCTCCACCGGCCAGTCACTTTACAATAAAGACATCCCACGCGGGGGACGGCTGAGGGTTGACCTCAACTACGCGAACCCCCGGTTACAAAAACAAAATAGAATACAAACATCATTATAAATCATCAACAAAACACATACATATAAAATGCCTATAGTGCTAAATAGTACAATCATAGGAAGCCCTAGTGACCATCCGGCAGAAAGCGTCCAACACTCCCAAGCTGATCCAACAGACCTCATACACAAACAAGGAGTCTTGTCCAGGAAGAGTTTTCAAGAAAAAAGGTAGGTCATTGATCTAGCGAAGAAGAAGATAGTATAGCAGAGTGAAGGACAGAGCAGGAATAGGAAAGAGTAAATGAGGAAGACAGCGACAGTGGGAATTTAAAGCACTAAATTTCCATAAAGTGGGGATACTATTTATACTGAAAACCCCCGGCACTCCAACGGGGGTACTGTTGCCGCAGTGAATCTGTCTTGCCTATAAAGGAAAGACAGGTTTTCAACTGTGGCTTTCACTGTTCCCTTTATAGGTTTGAACAATCTACAGTGGCAAGATTGCTCATGACCCCAAGGGGTAGAAGTAAAGTAATGCCTAAGAATGGTTATTATACAACTAAAGACACTGTTATAATGTTTGGGACAGATTTTACGTACAGGGGTGTGTGCAAAGTTATTTTTAGTTTCAGCGTAACAACATTACATGTGACCCCAAAATCTCAAATAACGTAAAAGAGACAAACTACCTTTCATGTTTTAAAAACCATTTAATGGAGAGAAACAATATTTTGGTTTCAATTTAGCGTGAAAATCACAAAAAATTTATTTTTTAATAAGATAGTGGAGTCTTAATGTGACAGAAGGGATCTCGAGCGCATCATGTGACACAGTAATGCTGTTACGCCAGACAGGATATTTTATCTTAAGCAGGCAATTCTGGACCTAGGCGTAAAGTAATGCTTGTTATACAACTAAAGACACTGTTATAATGTTTGGGACAGATTGTACCTAAAGGGGTGTGTGCATAGTTATTTTTAGTTTCAGCATAACAACATTACATGTGACCCCAAAATCTCAACTAACGCAAAAGAGACAAACTACCTTTCGTGTTTTTAAAACCATTTAATGGAGAGAAACAACATTTTGGTTTCAATTTAGCGTGAAACTCACAAAAAATTTATTTTTAATAAGATAGTGGAGTCTTAATTCGACAGAAGGGATCTCGAGCGCATCATGTGACGCTACGTGAAATTGGTTGTTAAGTGTAAGCTGCTCAACACATTCCAAGAATAAAATTAAAATCTGAATTTTACACTAAATTTAATCACACCCAAAGATATCTATAGTTAATGATAATGTTATAAATTGTATTTGTGCTCCCCAGAATCAATCGGAAACCTCTCAAATGATGACAAACACCATATTTAAAACACGTGTCGTATCGTGCGCATCCGGTTTGAATACTGGCAAAAAGTGTGACACTTCCACAAGTTTTGTGTTCTACGTCAAAGACTGCTTATTATTCAACATAAAACGTCACTGAATCTCGTGTAGTTAATAAAACCGGAACCGGAAACAATCGCAATCAATCGATAAAGTGTTTGTTTTTATTTAATTTTTGGATTTGAATTTTCCACATAACGTAGCGCATCATCGTGACCCCAACATATAAATCGGTCCCACAAAATTATTGAGAGGTGATAAATATAAAAATTTTGCACCAATTTACTTGTTGATACAAATGTCTTTGTCTGTACTGTTAACGTTTTATTTTTTTCGTCTGCTCGAAGGCACACACTAGGAAAAAGTTTTACGTCAGCCGTGACACCGCATGTCGCGCACGTTATGGTACCTTTGCGTTCGTTTTTTTACAAATTGCAGTGTTATTTACACTCTGCAGATCACATTGGGCAATAAAATAAAGCATGTATGTTTGTTTTTAAAGCAAAATATTAAATCAACATGCCTGTTTCTTGCAACAGTTCAAGGTTTTAGTGAGGTGGTGTTGCCGTTCCGTAATTTTACCGCCATTTTGACTCGATTTACGTGCATTTTTATTTATTTATAAATATATATACCCAAATAAAAAACTTCTTTCTGCTAACAGTGTTTCTTTAACATATACTGAATACAGTAAATGATATTTAGTACTAAGAAGATTGTTTATTTAATTGTTATTGAGCGTGAATGTGAGCTACCCCACTTAGTCACCAACAGTGGAGAATCACTCTACTACAAGCAATTCAGCGCTTCAAGCTTGTTAAATGGGATTAAGAATTTAGTGCAGATAGCGAAACTCCTCTCTCTGCCTATAAGTTGTATAACTGGCCAATTTTGTCTTTCATAGGACTCGGGAGTGAATTTATAATTAGCGAACAACTTTCGTCCATTTTCTCACTCTCGGTGTCTTCCCAATTTTTCTCCAGATTGTCTCTCACTCTCACACTCTCTCTTCTTCTTCTTTTCTCTCCCTCCCCCTCTCTCCCTCCCCCCACCCCCCACCCCCCACTCTCTCTCTCTCTCTCTCTCTCTCTCTCTCTCTCTCTCTGTCATCTTCTGTCTTTTATATTCACACATTCATTTCTGTCATGTTGAGAGAGGACTGGGACTCAACTTAACTGATTTTAACGTTGCCTAGTCCCTCATCGTGATTGTATCAAATGTATACACACACATATTATTATGCTTAAATACTCTTTGATGCAACGGTTCATCAAAAAGGCAGGGGATTCTATCTTCTACGTTTTAACAATGGCAATGATTTGAGCACCCTCTCCCTATTAATACACATTTGAACACACATACATACAAGTCCATAGCAATAAATCACAAGAAAATATGAACAGAAGGAAGGAAGGGAAAAAAATCTGTCCCATCTACACAGGCACGTGAACACACATATGCACCGAGTTTGCCATATTTTGTACGAGTTTCACTACGACTCAAAAAGGATTTTGAACATACTAACGCACCAAGCAAAGAATTGATGTTTTTTTTAATTTGTGCAACAACAAAATTGTTTTAAATTCTTACAACTTTGCTTCAAAGTGAAAAACAAACAGTTTTTTAGTGTTTTCTTTACCATGAGATGTTGAGTCACAGTCACACAATAATATTTTGTTTGTTTGGGCTAGCATATTCAAGCTACTACATGAGTCATGTTCCTACTAATAAATCTAACAAGTAAAATATCTCACACAAATAAAATTAAAGAAAAATCAGCAAAATAACATCTAATTTGTAATACATCCATTATGTTTTCTTTTTCCCCAAACAGATGCAGGCTTGAACAACTGCGTTTTGTTCTCAAGTTGTTCACGTTTGTTTGTTTTTTCACACCTCAATAGTTGTGTTTTTTTTCACCAAGAAGCCATTCTCCTGAAGCCATTTTGTTTTTTTATTGTTTTGATTTTTAGAAGGATAACCAAAAGGTTTGCACAATACACAGCTTTCCTTAGAAGGCATTATAGTTTTAATACAAACACAATCAAATCTATAATTATACCTTGTTTTTATGAATTATCCTCTGCAAAGCAGCTTCATCTCTTTTGCTCTGTTGGATTCTCACTCATGTATTATCCACGACGTACTACAACATATCAGTTTGATACAAGACATAACGCAAGGATCTAATCAGGGTTGTCTTTTTAATCCTGTAGTAGTCAAGTTGACGTCAGTTACACTCATTTGGGGAATTTTTTTCACAATCACAACTACTACCATCGCTTTCAGTGGTTTATTCGCCATAAATTAATAACACGATAAATTCCATGTTCAACTCTTTATCTTGCATTAACTGCCTCAATCAAAGATGCTGGACTTCCACACTTTGCATAAGATCACGATGGCCACACATTATCATATGTGAAAACTCCACAATGCAAACGCGAAGGGTGTTATTTCTTCGGCACCTGTTGTTGTTTTATTTTGCCACAGTATGAAAAAGAAGACGTGAGAGATATCCATTCAATTCTAGATCTGATGCACGAAATCCACAAGATCAGATGTAACTTCCAACCATATGACCTCACCAATCACTTTGGATAATTCACAAGGACCACTGCCCAATGCAAGATGGGACACAATAATTCCGTGTTATAAATATTTCGTATTAACTTCCGCTTTCACCACCAAAACCATCACTGTTACTTGTTGCACATCAAACTGGATTTTCCCAAAACCATTCACAACGATAGTTTTTTCCTCATGATTCCGAACTCTATTTTTAATCATAATTCCAAAATATAATTAGAATTCAGAACTACTTTGTTTTTGTTGTTTTTTTAAAATTATGATTTCAAAACTGTATTTTGTAATCATCCCAAACAATCTTTTTGTATCATGATTGAGAACTATAGTATTCATTATCATGACAGCTATGTTTAAAAACCATGATTTATGCTTAATAACTTGGTCAACAATAGATTGCCTACACATGCACCTTGACAAGATGTCTTTCCCTGCTCAGGGCTCGTCAGATAACAACTATTCACAACTATTTTATTTTCTTATAATGAGCCATTACACCCATTCTGCCATGGCCTACTGGATCAAAATAGTGTAAAAAGTCCATCATGCGTTATTTACAAAGCTGCCCGCTGCCTGCTTTTGCATGGCCAAGCACGCCATCAGCTCTTTGAGCCAACAAGAGTGCACAAGTAAGCTCATTTGAGCTAGAAATGCTGCGTTAATACAAGCATAAAGAACAGCTCAGACGAACCACACAGTGAGAACAAGATCAGCTCCCGTTCTGCAGTGAGCACACCAAACTTGCCTAGCAAGTGTGGAAGTGTATTACACGTTCTCGTTCACTCATTCATTCTCTGAGCTCTCAATAAGCTAGAAAGCTTGCAAGAACAGCTAGCTCTCGGAGCATTCGTGTTTTTGAGCTCAAACAGCTGCACTAGGTAACGGAGAATCTGTTAGTCTGACAGCCACCAGGTAGATTTAGATTTGCTCCTACTGCAAGTCTGTTCGGTGGCTGTGGCAGTTTTGGCTGTGGCTCGGAATTCGGCTTCCGCTTCAGCTTCGGATTTGGCTCTCGTTCCGGCTCTGTGAGCGTGGGGGAAGGTGTGGTTCATCACCTCAGTGCCATGGTTCCGTCTTTCTGAACCACCATCTGCAGACCGGAATCTGTGGAGAAACACAGACCACAAGGCTATTCCCAGGACAGGAGAGAAGAAGAGCCGAAGTGGACGGGGAGAGAAAAAACACAAAACAAATAAAAATGGATTACAACATGAAAAGCAAATAAAAACATGCAAAAGCAACTGCAAGAACAGCAACAAAACTACACAGCACACAAAACTACCCACACGCATCAAGGCATAAATGAGATACAAGGCATGTATGCACATCAATACAACATGCACTTGTAAAAGGTTATAAAAGATCGTTCAAACATCAAGATCAACCGAGTATAGAGCTTTCTCAAAAAACTTGTACCTGATTTATCTCTTTCTTTATTTAATTTCAATTTTGGAGAGAGAAAAGAAGTGGGGAGGTCAGAATAAGAGGAGGATAAGGGGAGAGAGGGAGAGATGAAGGGAGAAGAGAGTGGAAGAAGACAGAGTACATTTGATGTTGTTACTGCATCATTAATGACTGTATCCTCCCCTTTTCTCAATCCCCACCTCACTCCCTCACCCCTTCATCAAAGCCTACATTCATGCAAGGGGGTGCATATTTATGTATAACAGTCAAAGACCAATACAACATATAACACCCATGCTCTCCTACACAACCATGCATAAAAATAAATAAATAAATAAATAAATAAGGTACCCAATACAACATATAATACATGCATACACATAAATAATTAAATAATTAAATGAATAAATAAATAAATACATAGGTGGGTGGGAACAGCATAACTGACGAAGATATTAACAGTTCATAATGATATCGATTAAAACTTATAACGTTTCTCTCGTCACAAGAATTATTATGGTCTTATCTAGCATAGCAAGGTGGATCAACTATAAAAAGGTACTAAAATAATAATAATAATAATAATAATAATAATAATAATAATAATAATAATAATAATAAGAATAATAATAATAATAATAATAATAATAATACTATTCTTGTAGAAAATGGTTCATGTTACCAAACAATGGATCATCATGTAGAGAAAATGAACTATATCACTCTAGCGTTTCCTATGAAGATTTCCGGTCAAACGTGGACAGGGTATCACACTGCCTTAGATGGTAAGGTGGTTATCTTTCTGGAGTATTTTTCTCCACTCTATATAAGGACTACTGCTGGTTAAGAACAAAGAGAGGGGCCGGGTAGCTCAGTTGTAACCGAAAGGTACCTGGTTCGAATCCCGGATTGGCCAATGTGTGACCATATTATTTTCCCCTTACCATCAACTGGTTCGCTGGTGTCAGAATAATGTGACCAGTAGTCGCCTATACGCTTTGGTGTCGTGTGACTATAATCTACAGTTACACTTTAAGAACAAAGACAATCGCAAAGACAAAAATAAAAGGCAGCAGGATTCTGTCAACTTTTGAGGGGAAATCTTCACGGTGAACACCGAGTTACATAGTTGTTGTTGTTTTCTATAATATTATCCCTCTTATACTCAAAATCCGTCATCCCATCAATTCTATATATAAACCTGCAAGATTATCTGTTATACTGGACTTTTTGGTGGACTTAACTTCCGACAGAACTTGTGTAAGTGAAATGTATGCACATTCCAGAAGAAGAAAAAGTGGGCTCCACACTCACAAAGATGTCCCTCTGAAAAGAGAGGTCTCCCAACATTTCTCTCCACACTATTACTGTAAGAAAGGTATGTTGAAAAGATCATCTTTAATTGAATATAGTGCTATAAGGGTGTGCTTAATCTTCTTCAATATGTTTATTCACGGTCATTAATCTTTTTAAATTATTCTTAAACCTTTTATTCAGTCGTAGTATTTATTAATAAATTCTCACTTTCTTCTCCTTCGCTGATGCAGAGGTCGGTACTTTCAATCAGCTCCTGCACTAGAGTTTCTGCGTCCACTCGTGTCGCATCAAGGCACTCTTTGTTGCCTTCCTCGATTTTCTAGTAACAAAACAAAGAAAAACAACAGCAAGTCAAGTCAAATATTTACTTCTTTAATGCCATTAATCACTCTTATAACAGCGCTTTCCCAGCTCCAGGCACTGGCCGACCCAGCATCTAACTCGAGCCAACCGAGGCTCCCACTTTCTTTGCTGCCTTAGGCATCAACAGCCTGTTCAAAGTTGGAGGCCCCTGGACGACTTGGCACAATCCCAAGCGACCGGGGATAGGGGAATAAGGCACCTGCTTTTCCAGCTCACGAGCTGCTCGAGGCGCTGGTTGATACAGGATCTACCGCAAGCTGCCTGAGGTTCCCCCTTGCTTGCTGGCTTAGGAGCGTTGTCCAAGGCCCCAGACGAGTTGGTGACTGGGGATAGAGTGAGATAGAACCTAGTACTAGCTGGATGGATTTGTGTAGCAGTCACTCACCCGTCTAGGAACTAAGCATGGAGATCTTTACATTACATTACATTACATTATTATTGCTTTAGGTCCAGCGGACTCTTCCGAGCCAAATCAGGACTGGACAACCCCCGATCCGCATAAAAGATCTGCTGAAACAACCCTAGTGGTAAAACCGAAAGCTCTCCACCAGCCAGTCACTTTGCAATAAAGACATCCCACGCAGGGGACGGCTGAGGCTTCACCCCAACTTATCGAACCCCCGTTTACAAAAACAAAATAGAATACAAACATCATTATAAATTATCAACAAAACACATACATATAAAATGCCTACATTGCTAAAAAAAATAACATCATAGGAAGCCCTAGTGACCACCTGGCAGAAAGCGTCCAATATTCCCAAGCTGATCCAACAGACCTCATACACAAACAAAGAGTCTTGTCCCGGAAGAGTTTTCAAGAAAAAAGGTAGGAGACTGGTCTAGCGAAGAAGATGATAGTATAGCAGATTGATAGAACAGAGCAGGAATGAGAAAGAACAAATGAGAAAGACAGCGACAGTGGGAATTTAAAGCACTACATTTCTAGAAAGTGGGGATACTATTTATACTGAAACCTCCGGCACCCCAACGGGGGATCAAGATCTTTAAGGTCCGCGCAATGGAATGCGTGCTTGTGCACAGACTAGACCTCGGTTTACACTCTCCTCCAAAAGAGCGGGTGGCGCTTGCCTGGTAATAAATATGTCGACTGCAATGCCCTAAGCATGACTTGTGAGGATGGAGTGGGTGCCAAAAACCCACGACCTTTCTCTCTCAAAAGGCTCTCCAGTATAGGAATTCTATTATGTACATGTCTCATCAGCCAACCATTCGTCCCTCTTAACCACCCAACTCCAATATCAGAACATGGTCTTCTTCATCGCCTAAGCATTTATTTATATATATTTATTTTTGGGGGGTTTAACTTTTTTTTTCCCAACTGTCTTATTACCCCAATTTACAAAAGAACAGCACTTCAGCATGAACAGTAACTGTTTCATTACAAACAACAACCAAATCAAAAACAAAAAAAACATTAAAAATGGAAGTGCATGAAAAAATGACAGCAGATGAAATTAGTTTTGCTTTTCTTACCCTCCTCCTTTCTAACGTGCTGCCTAAACTTGGTGTCCTGCACACATAAAGAAAAAGACCAACAATCAAACTAGAAATGTAACATGTCACCATCAGCAATCTTTTGCTTGCAAAGTAAATGTTAAACCCAAAAGAATGGACTAATCAATGAAAGCAAGACATCGGCCATCAAATCAAATCCGGATGACATGGGGTTCAAATGTAGTGTTCCTTTATAAGATTTTGATATGTTTATGATACATCATAACTTGGCTAGGGTGCTGGCTGGATACCTCACGACTCTCGACTACAAGCTGCTGACAAAGCACATTAGCGGCAAAAACTCTCAACGTTGGAATCCCACATGTACTTCCCAAGGGACCAACTGACTGAGGGATTGATGACGACATCATCGGGACTGATAATGACACCGACGACAACTACATACCTGTCAAGTGGTTTTCGGGTTGTGGTGTAGCAATTTAACAGAAAAACCATAGCAAATGGAGGTTTGGTGTAGCACTAATGTGAATCACGCGATTCGCAACAAAACTGGAAACTTCTGCATCCAATATAAACACACACATCCAATGTGTTTACAAATTTATTGTAAAATCTTGTTAATGCACAACACTTTAGCTATTATCATTATCATTATAAACATTTTCATGTAGATACGTTTTTCAAAATAAAAGTGAAAATGCAAAAAAATTAAAACAATATAACATACAGACAGAAAATAAGCTAGGCAAGCATAAATTAAAAAAAAAAGAAAAAAGAAAAAAAAAGGGAGACAATCACTGACACAGAAAAAGCAGATGAACTTTTTTCCCCCAAACAAATTTGCTTATTCACAAAACATGGTTTACAATGCCTTCCTGGTCGTTTGAGTTTTTTAGGTGGAGGCTTTGCCATTTTCTTTGTTCAACTCCGTCTGTCTTTCCCTCACAAAGACTGATCGTAGACTGAAGTTCTGAACACGTGTTGCGGAAGTGCGGTGCTTTTACTAAGTGTCTTTAAACCGGACTCGACCGGAACAGACTACTTTCGCGCGAAAACCCCCTTGGTTAAATTATCGTCACTTTTGGACAAATTGCGTAGCAGCTTTGCGATACGCCGTAGCAATGGGAAAATGTTTAAAATGCGTAGCGCTACGCAAAAATCCGTAGCACTTGACAGGTATGCAACTATGGTGATGATGACTGGTGATCGATGATGATGCCTTATAGATGGAAAAGCCAATACTACATAACATACCTATTGTGACCAGGCTCATTTGACACGCTGGACTGTCGACTGTGAGTAAGAGAGGAGTACCCTGACGCTCTGGACTGCTGACTTGCATAACTCGCACTGCGAGAGTGACCAGTACTCCCCTCCTGCTCCATGGACTCGCTCTCGGGACCTGCAGACAAGTTCAACACACAATGAAGTCTTTGTCATAGATCCATTTACTGCTCATATCAAAAGGAAGTGGCTATTCCTAATGCACATTTAAATCGTAAATAAACGCTTCTAGATGTGTTTATAGTTCTTATCAAATCCTGCAGATGTGTTCATAACACACAAAGTCATTATTTTGTAAGCCTGTAGATATTGATTAAGTTCTTATCAAATCCTGCACACTTGTTCATAACACAAAAAGTCATTATTTTGTAAGCGTGTAAATATTGTTTGCAGTTCTTATTAAATCCTGTGGACGGGTTCACAGACACCATTTTGTATATATATATATATATATATATATATATATGTATATGTATGTACAGTATATCTATATATAAATCTATATATCTATATATCTATATATATATATATATATATATATATATATATATATATGTCATATTGACTGCCTTTACAAAGCTTTGTAGACGAGTTCATAACAAGACACACTGAGGTTTTTACTCTTTCACTTCTTTATGAAAAACCTAAAGCAATATGGAAGCAAACCCACACACACACACACACCCACACACAAACCCGCCCACCAACACTCAAGCACACACACACAAACCGTCAATGAATACAGTATTGTCAACTTACACAGTAAACATTCTTGAAAATTAATTTTAATTATTTTTGGAATTAACTTCTTTTATAAAAATACAAAAAGGGTTATTTAAACCCCCCCCCAAAAAAAACAATTTAGCAAAAAAACTAAGAGCAAAAAAAAAAAAATTTAAAAAAATAATAAATAATGAATTAATTAAAAATAAATAAATAAATATTTCATAATAAATCTAAAATACTAAAACTACCATTAAATTATTATAGCAAAAAAGTTCATTTGCATTTAGAGTTTTAAAAAAAAAACTGTCAGAAAATACAAAAGGGGAAAAAGAGGAAACAGTTGACAAGGGGTGGGGGCAGGTAATTTTCAACTAAGAAAAACAGACTTCAGGTACAGATAATATGGAATAAGTATAGAGCATGATTCAAAGATTTATTTAAATAAATAAATAAATAAATAAGCAAATGAATAAAGAAATAAAAACATAAACACTTTTTTTTTCAAAGGAGGAAAAATGGCAAAGTTTGTGAAATTGGGGTGGGGGAAAGGAGGGAGAGGGAGGGAAGTGGGGTACGGGGGAAAAGGGAAGTTATTACTTGATGCGGCATTAGCAGGCTGAGCGTGATGGCCAAGAGTTGCGTCCCTTTCTGCAGCTTCCACCTCCATCGTAAAGAGAGGATCTGCAAGGAGCAAGGTTAGTAGGCGTGATTTATCTGTCACATTGTGAAAATGGTGTGGGGGGGGGGTGTGTGTGGGGGGGAGGGGGGGGAGTAGGGGGATGTTGGTGTGATGGGCGGGTTGAGTGTCTAATACATAATTTATACGGCCATATAAATATACACCAGTGAATTGGGGTGGGCAGTGTATAGTAGAAAAGTGCATGATGTGTGGTCGATATGTGTCAAAATAGGACACATATATCATTACTGGCCACATATTGAATGGTGTAGAGAGTGGAGCATAATGTATGTGTGGGTTAAATGTGTCTAACAAGGTAGGTGTATATATTTAAAAAAAATTCCGAAAAATCATAAACAGTCATGTGTAATTTTTTTTTTTTTAGAATCTCATTGATCATAAGTGGGTGAAGATGTGTGAATATAATATATACATCATACATCATAATTATGCAGTGAATACATCAGGGTAGCTGGCCATTGCTTACGAGACTAAAAAAAGCAAATGAAATAGAGTAGGAGATTTAAATGTTATTTTAAGATGCTACAATCATGCCTCTTGACTTTTGTAAATGGTCAAAACAGGGACATTGTACATTCATATATATATATCTATATCCTCTTTAGATAAATAGGTCACTAATTAAAACAAATATACCATCAGTAAATTCTGTTTTAGCAGAGAAAAAGTGGAACAAAATTTGCTGTGATTGAAATGCTCTAAAAGAAAATTGGGTTATGTGGAATTAGTAGGTCTATATGAGTTCAACAAGCCATCAACAGCGTTAGATTATATTATGAATAAATACTTCATAAAATATTAAGTGAGCTGGTAAGCAATCCCACACAACAACAACAACAAAAGAAAGACTATAAACGATTTACAATGGAACTACAAATATTAGTGAAAATATGACTAAAACTAGGAGTGTCTGGGTTCAATGATTTTAAATGCAAAATGGCTATACCATTCATAATTTATAACAATTCTGACATTACCAAAACATGGAATTATTATCCATGGATTCAAAACAGAATTCACCATTGTTGAGCTCACCAGGTAAAGAAAACCAAACAAAAACTATTTACACCCACACTGGGCTTAACTCATCTTAATAATAATAACTAATAAAGTATGTATGGTGGTTGCACAATTTCAGTTCTCAACTCAAACCTACTGATCAAACAGTGAAGCTCTTTCTCCATTGTTCAAATACTGTCATACATCATCTGAGCTTAACCCATCACAGATGCTGTTTCAAAGTACTGGTCCAATCAAAGAAGCTGTTTCTTAAACTGCTCATACACAAAATGTCAAATGAAAACATGTCAGAGCATAGCCAATCAGTACAAAGCGTGTGTTCTCAAATACATAAATATAACCAATAAGTCAAGATGTTTCTTGGGGGTCTTGACCAATGGACAAAATTATTTCAAGGGGCTTGACCAATGGAAAAAGCTGTCTCATTTCTGCCACTGACCTGGGGCTTGACTCTCTAATCGCCCTTTGCGGTTGAGGCTGCTGAAGCCGCTGCTGACCGACGTCATGCTTCCTTCGCTGCGGTCGTCACTGGTCAGCTTCTCCCCGCTCTCGGCCAGCCCTGTTACCGACTCTCCTTGCTGTGGTATGGCAAAACTTGAAGGCCTGGAGCAATCCAAAACAAACCAACCAACTTTCAATTAGTAAGCCTACAGAAATTGCAATATCACATCACAAGGAAAATTGTTATCAAATAGGACAATTCAATTTGATCACCAAAGATAACAATAGCACAACAACAAATAATGACGTCACCACGATGACGTCACCCGAGATGCATACATTTCTGTGGCAGTTGGTAGGCACTTTTATGTTCTAACTACAATACCAAGTTTCAAAACAAACCCGACCATTAGTTTCATAGAAAAGCTCGCACAGAGGGATGGAGCGATCTGACCGATGGACAGACCCAAAAACAATTTGTTACGTTGAAACGCGCAGGATAGTTCGTGTGAAACGCGTGCGATAGATCAGATCGTTTTATTTTGCAAAGCATGCAATAATAGAGTGTATTTATCCTTGATTTGATTTTGCGTTGTTATTAGAAGAAGATTTGTATAACGTTGATAATTTTAGTTGGTCGATATCATTTGAGAAATTTCTAGAGTTGGTTGTTTACTATCGATCGAAGCGTATGGATAATTCTATTGGTAACTAATGAAGCTTCCATCCCAAATAAGGTTGTATGACGTGAGACAGTGATGACGAAATGTGTTTTAATTGGTGTAATTATGTCTTGCCAGAACGTTCTTTATTTCTCTGGAGTTAGAGAGCCTATATAAGTGCCGCACTGTTTCAAAGGAAAGAATTGAATTGTAAAGTTGAAAGTGGAAAGTTGAGAGTGGAAAAAGCGATTGTATGCAGTAGCTGATGTTCGCTGAATAAAGTTGGAAAACTACATACGACGACTCTCTGCCTTGTTGTTGAGTGGACAGGTTGCGTGGATAAACGAATCCGAGTTACACTTATCAGGAGGATTCAAGCATTGGGGCTGAATCAACTGATAAAAAAAACAACAACGAGTGTAACACAATTACTAACAAGGAAAACCGTTATCAAAGAGAAGAATTCACAGGCAAATTTGTTGATCAAAGATAACAACACAAGGAAAACATGTAAAAAGGATAAAGAAGATAAAAACAAAGCAGGGGACAAGATTCCCTATACATGACATTGTATTCCCCTAAAAACGCTAAACCAGGAGTCCCAAGCCCACTCAATACAAGGAAACCAATTTCATCAAAGACAATTCAAAAAAGATTGTATTACTCAGTCCAGCATACATACAAAACCAGGCAAACTATCAAAGAGGACAATTCATGGAAAATGTTAGTTAATCTAACACAATACAGGGAAAAAACGTTAGCAAAGACAACAACAAAAAAAAAAACCAAAAACACAGCCCAAGACTTAATCGAGACTTTATTTGTTTATTTATTTATTCGTTCTTATATAGCCCTATTTTTTAAACTGGAAAGCTAATCAAGTCACTGGCCGATACAGGATCTAATTCAAGTCCATGTTAACAAAGCAATAATACAGTTAAAGGCCCATCAATCATTAATTAAAGCACAAGCAAACATGAATGAATGAACTAAAACTCTTACAGCGCTTAAAAACTTTCACACAGAGCTTAATGTTAAAGTTATACTAAAATTGTGGCAAACACTTGTGCCATAATAGAGCTGAAGTAGAGTATGAAAGCATTACACATACATAATTTCCTTTTTTCTAAATTAATCGAGACGTAAATGGAACTTACAAAGCAATATAAAGTAATAAAAACAGCAACTGTTGATTTGAAACACTCCCCCAAACATAAATCATACACTATTCTCTCTCAATCTAATCCTCCACCTCTTTCACCTTATTGATATTCCCAAACCATGCTCTCTCCATCTAACGTCACTGGCATGCTCTCTCCATCTAACGTCACTCCCATGCTCTCTCCATCTAACGTCACTCCCATGCTCTCTCCATCTAACGTCACTGCCATGCTCTCTCCATCTAACGTCACTCCCATGCTCTCTCCATCTAACGTCACTCCCATGCTCTCTCCATCTAACGTCACTCCCATGCTCTCTCCATTTAACATCACTCCCATGCTCTCTCCATCTAACTTCACTCCCATGTTCTCTCCATCTAACGTCACTCCCATGTTCTCTCCATCTAACGTCACTCCTATGTTCTCTCCATTTAACGTCACTCCCATGTTCTCTCCATTTAACGTCACTCCAATGTTCTCTCCATTTAACATCACTCCCATGTTCTCTCCATCTAACTTCACTGCCATGTTCTCTCCATCTAACGTCACTGCCATGTTCTCTCTATTTAACGTCACTCCCATGCTCTCTCCATCTAACGTCACTCCCATGTTCTCTCTATTTAACGTCACTCCCATGCTCTCTCCATCTAACGTCACTCCCATGCTCTCTCCATCTAACATCACTCCCATGCTCTCTCCATTTAACTTCACTCCCATGCTCTCTTCATCTACCGTCACTCCCATGCTCTCTTCATCTACCGTCACTCCCATGCTCTCTCCATCTAACGTCACTCCCATGCTCTCTCCATCTAACGTCACTCCCATGCTCTCTCCATCTAACGTCACTCCCATGCTCTCTCCATCTAACGTCGCTCCCATGCTCTCTCCATCTAACGTCACTGCCATGCTCTCTCCATCTAACATCACTCCCATGCTCATCTAACGTCACTCCCAGATCCCATCATTCCAATACCATGAGCCATGATATATTTAAACACACACACACACACACACACAAGAACAAACAACAACAACAACAGCAGCAACAACAACACTCCCACACTTTCTCTATCAATCATTACTGCTCTACCTCTTCCTCTTTCTTCTGCCTCTCATAATAGATCAATATAATTATAGCAGTACAGTACAGATAACACGAGTTCAATGCACAGGCTATCAATTACTGTGTTGACAACTGTATGGACAACCGACAAAAGCAACTTTATTGACCACAGGTGTTTACAATGCATGACTCAGAAGCAGCAGTAGACATAATACGCTGAGTAGGATAGAGCGATAATGAAAAGTGGGGTAATTTGCTGCTTTGTCATCGATGTATATTATTACGTTCAACCCCATTGACAGTCCAACAACTACAACCCCCACCTGTTCGTTGCGTGCAGCCAACTTCAAGCTGTTGATGAAATGGGCTGTATGGATGTCGGTGGCATGGTATTCAGGGTGGGTGAGGGTTGGGGTGGAAGAGTGGGCCTCGCGAGGGCAAGCGGAAGAAATTGAAAATGGGGGGATTTGGGCGCAATTACATTACATTGCATGATTATTGCTTTAGGTCCAGCGGACTCTTCCGAGCCACATCAGGACCAGTATAGCCGAATCAGGACCACAAAATCAAGACCACAATTTCGCCGAAAGAGGACCCGCCCCTGATCCGCACAAAATATCTGCCGAAACAACCGAAGGCACTCCACCAGCCGGTCACTTTACAATAAAGACATCCCATGCAGGGGACGCTGAGGCTATACTCTAATTTATCGAACCCCCGTTTACAAAAACAAAATAGAATTAGTGATGGAGATCACGTACAATCGTACGTGTTTCACGTACTGAGTTGGGAAATCACGTAACGAAAATGTAATGAAAGGGTATAAACACGCACAAAGTCAGTGCCAAAGGGGTATGAAAACGTAAAGCTAAGTTGCTGGGAGGTATCATCAGGTACAACTATTTCGGTCGTGCGTACAGCTTTCGCTCGATTTGGATCGTGTGCCTGTGCGTCCTGCGCGACCGCCTACCACCCTCTCTCCCCCTCCTATTCATTCTGTCGCTTCCAAGAAACAGCCAATCATATGCACGATAATATTCACTATTGTTTCTCGACGCTTTTGATTGGCTATATAAGACTGACAACAACCCAACATTAAACATGGCCGACAAGCAGCGATCTGAGGGGAAGCCGAAGAAAAGGAAAAATGAACCAGACAAAACTAATTGCTAAAAAAAAAATTAAAACAAGATGAAGCAGGGTTCATACTCAAATTGTTGTACAAAATTCAAGGAGTTTTCAAGGAGATTTCAAGGAGTTTTTCCAAAAATTCAAGGAGTTTTGAAAAATTATAAACGTACGTAAGAATTGACAAGTAGTCAAAATAAAGGATAAAATCTTTTACCCAGTGATATCCATAAATTGTTTGCAGTCATGAATCTGATGGTGATACTGATGTTGATATTAATTATGAAATCTACACACATAAATATTGCATGTCGATGAAGTAGCAGTTATAATGAAGATGCAGATTACAGAGTCTATACCCATTTAAACAATAATTGTGAAGCCTGTTGTCCTTAGACACAAGTTAGAGAACTGTAAAAAGTCAGAAAGAGGTACCACCACCGGCTAATACACTTTATACAGATGAAAGAGTTTTCAGTTATTTCAGGTTTTCCATCTCTTAATCTGACGGGAAATCTTCTCCAACTGAATCTTTATTTCCTTGGATTTGCTCCTCAGCGCATTTGACTGAGTCAAGAGTCTCAGCGCACCCTTCCTCTATCTGCTTGTTCAGCAAGCTTGTCTGCCTCTTGAGTCAGGTGCTGAGCATCCTTCTCCATTCTTCCTTTTTTTCTTCTCTTAAATCAGCAACAGTCTTCCTGTGCCTTCCTCTTCTTTGCTGCTTGTGCCTGTTCCTGGTCTTTCTTTTGTTGATCAAGGTAGTCGTGATACTTTCTCCTTACAGAAGATGCTGATAATAGCAGCTCCTTGGTGATGTCCACCTTGTCGATTCCACCAATCTTCCTGATACCGTTCAGCACTTGTCGGCGAGCAACCAAGGACTGCTGGAAGAAATTTTCAGTGCTGGTCTCTTTGTTGATTGAGAATCCTCTCTCCACATTTGCTTGTCCATGGGACAAAAGTAACAGCTGCCTCACAACAGCCCAAAGATCCTGAGGGCCCGATCTTGATAGTCCTTTGTTGCTTTCATGTGTGTGCTGAACAGCTGGTCCAACACATCACTTTCACGTCGATAATTTTCTGGCAGACGCGGCAGAAACATGCATGCTTGTTCTTTTCAAGCAGCCATCCTGCATATTCAGATTTCGATAACCACAAAAGATTCAACACACAATCGCCTCCAGGTATTTTTATCCCTTCAGTAATCAAATATGCGCGGTGTCGCGGTCCTTTTCGCTGTTTTCGTACTTTCTGTATGAGCGGAAGAACGAATGTACCGAGAACTGCGCATGCGCGACATCAAGGAAATGAACAATTTGCAGTGGAGGTTACTTCCCTTATCATTAGCAGACAACAAAAGTTACGATCGTCGAACAACACAAATAATATTATTATTTTTGTTTTATTAATTTTTATTTTTCAATGGCTTTTTTTTTTTTGAAAACTTGACAATAAAATCTCTAGGTCAAGCAATGGATAGATACACTGGTTGAAATTTCAAGGAGTTTTCAAGGAGCTGAGGCAATTTGGCTATTTTCAAGGAGATTCAAGGGCCCTTGAACAAGACATGGAAAATTCAAGGAGATTCAAGGAGGTTCAAGGAGCGTACGAACCCTGTGAAGGAAAAGAAAAACAAACTTTTTTGTCAGCCTTTGGCTTTGAGTGCTCGGTAAGAGAAGAAAAATGTGAGCCGCAACCGGGCCCGGCTGAAGAAACTCAAACTGATGAAAAGACTTTCCACGCAAAGTGTTTATTACGTATGTTGGTGTACCCCCTAAAAAACTGAAAGGGGGTATAAAAACCCCCTTATGTTTGCAATGAGGGTATGAAAACCCCCACATGTTTTGGTTGAGGGTATAAATACTCCTAGCTTAAAAACTTTCTCCATCACTAGAATATAAACATCATTATAAAATATTAACAAAACACATACACATAAAATGCCTATAATGCCAAATAATAACATCATAGGAAGCCCCAGTGACCACCTGGCAGAAAGCGTCCAATATTTCCAAGCTGATCCAACAGACCTCATACACAAATGAGGAGTTTTGTCCCGGAAGAGGTTTCAAGAAAAAAGGTAGGTGACTGGTCTAGCGAAGAAGAAGATAGTATAGTAGATTGATAGAACAGAGTAGGAATGAGAAAGAACAAAGGAGAAAGACGGCGACATTGGGAATTTAAAGCACTAAATTTCCAGAAAGTGGGGATACTATTTATACTGAAAACCCCGGCACCCCCACGGCCCGGGGGGATTTGGGAGCAAAGTGATGGGTTGTATTTGGTAGGACCCCAGCCTGAAAGGAGGTCAGGGAGTCTTGCAGATGCGCGACATCTGCATGCAGATAGTTTCATTATAGAATGCTGCGGAGTCTTCTGTCACTGTCTCTCCCTCCTTCTTGCCCTCGCTCCCCTCCCTGAGCTGAAAGTTACACGTGTATAACTTAAAAGCCCCCAAACACTGAGGCAGCAGCTGTAATCAGTTCTATTACGACATTCCCGCTTTCCATAATCAATGCCTACAAGTACGACGTCAGCTGCACATGTTCTGCCTAAAAGCTTGACCTGAGCCTCAAAGCATTGATTTCCATTCAACTTCGCCTCCCACTGTTAAAACGTACTGAGGTCTGATTCACGGATCGGTCCTAGTCACTTGTGTCATAGACAATAACAGAGGCCCCAGCTCACAATGCGTTGTTGTAAGAAATGATTTTGTTCCAGGTCTCAATCTACCCTATGCAATCACCCTTTCAATGTTAAAAAGTACAAGACCGTACTCGAGTTATTATTACCAGAGAGGTTTCGCTTAGCCTGAACGAACGGACGAACGTCCCCCTGCCTGCCTGTCTATCTCTATCCTTCTTTCATGTTGGTGGTGAAAATGAAAATGTCATTCTTTCCCTCTTCCTATTTTTGATAAACACTGGGCTCGTTTGGATGAGACTGAGAGTATAAACCGAGGTCTAGTTTGTGCACGCTCGCATTCCACAGCACGAACTTTAAGATCCTGACGCTCATGTCCTAAACGGGTGAGTGCCCCCTGCACAACACTAGGTCCCTTTCTCCCCATCCCCGGTCTCCTAGGATTGTGCTCAGGTGTCTGGGCGTCAGACTATGCGCTTAAAGGCTGCAATTGGGCGTCTCGGGCGGTTTCAGTTAGATCCTGTATCGGTAAGCGCCTTGAGCAGGAAAAGCGCTATATAAGAACGATTAAATAAATAAATAAATAAATAAATAAATAAATAAATAAATAAATAAATAAATAGACTGGACTTTTATTTACTCTCTTCCATCTCTTCTTCTCTCCTCCTCCTTCTTTCCCGATGATATGCCTCTTCTTCCGTTCGTACTCTTATGGAGTCTTGCCTCTCGGGCATCAAGGTACTCGAGGACACTAGCTAGACCAGATGCATTACCATAAAGGGGAAATTCAGGGCTCTAAGTTCCCACTGTCGCTGCCTTTATCCTTTGTTCTTTCTCATTTCTACTATACTCTGTTCTATCGATCTACCATCTTCTTCTCTAGACCAGTCACCTATCTTTTTTTTTAAAATCTTTTTTTAAATTGAAAACTCTCTCGAAACTCCTCAATTGTGTATGGGAGTCTGTTGGGTCAGCTTGGGGATATAGGACGCTTTCTGCCTAATGGTAAGTAGTGCTTTCTATGGTATTTAACAATGTAGACATTTTATATGTATGCGTTTCGTTTTAATATTTTATAATGATGATTATATCCTTTTTGGTCTTTTGTAAAGGGGGGTTCGATAAATTAGAGTACAAAATGATGTTTATATTCTATTTTGTCTTTTGTAGGTTCGATAAATTAGAGTACAGCATCAGTGTACCTTGCATGGGATGCCTTTATTGTAAAGTGACCGGCTGGTGGGGTGCCTTTATCATTAGAGTTGTTTCAGCTCTCTTTCAACCAAGTTGAGGTCCTGATTCGGCTCTTTGCAGTCTACTGGACCTTATAAACAATGACTAACTAATAGATGTAATATAAACTAATATACTACTAATGTATAGACCACTATGCACTGCTCCGGCGCCCGACAAGGCACGCATGCTTTTATAACCCTGAGCCACCGCTTTCTTGCTCTGTCATTAGCTTTCTCTATCATGTCATCAGGTGACCAATGTCAAGCAAGTCAACAGCACCGCAGCAAGTACCGTCTTACAGTTTACACTTGTCATCTGTCCGTCATAACGGCAGAGACAGAGAAACACTGAAAGAGTGAGAGAGAGAAAGGGAGAGAGAGACGGAAAGAGAGAGAGAGAGAGAGAGAGAGAGAGAGAGAGAGAGAGAGAGAGAGAGAGAGAGAGAGAGAGAGAGAGAGTTATTTATTCATTGCTTACAGAGTCCAGCGGACTGCAAAGAGCCGAATGAGGACCACAATATCACGACCACAACTTTGCTGAAAGAGGACTCACCCCTGATCAGCATAAAAGATCCGTCGAAACAACCCTAGTGGTAACACTGAAGAGAGAGAGAGAGAGAGAGAGAGAGAGAGAGAGAGAGAGAGAGAGAGAGAGAGAGAGAGAGAGAGAGAGAGAGAGAGAGAGAGAGTTGAATCAAATAAAGGTTTCAAGCATATGCTTAATCTTACGATAAACCTGTCCTTTGGCTTTATGAACATTAACCAATAATAATACCTCTAAGGTGAATAATTAAAACATGTTCCAAAAATTGGCCACATCCAACGATACGTACTCACTGTGGCTCACACTCACCATTTACACTTCAAATCACCGGATCATGAACTTGATTACAGAATTAACAATTTGTGTTTTGAACGAAGAAAGTGTACCATACATACAAAGACAGAGCCAGAAACGGCTTTATTTAGGACTAAACAGACAGAGACAGAGCCAGAAACGGCTTTATTTAGGACTAAACATACAGAGACACAGCCAGAAACGGCTTTATTTAGGACTAAACATACAGAGACACAGCCAGAAACGGCTTTATTTAGGACTAAACATACAGAGACAGAGCCAGAAACGGCTTTATTTAGGACTAAGACTTTTAGACTAAACAGACTTAATCATGAAGGTACATACTAAAAATAACATGTCTGGGGGAAAAACCATTTTTGTGGCGAGTACATATACTCATATTGGTGCATGTGAGTCAAAACTCCATACGTATAAACTTCAACGCCGATCATCTATTTGGTACTTTAAAAAAAAAAGAGAGAGAGAGAGAGAGAGAGAGGGAGAGAGAGAGAGAGAGCGTTAAGGGAGAGAGGGGGGCTTAGTCTTGTCCCCAGGCTAAAGGCGCACAGCATAGCTGAGACTGGCCGAGTACTCTTTCTAGTACCAGAGGTCAGGCGGCACTTTAGCATCGGCTAGTCTCAGCTGCGTATAGTGTGGGCCAAGTCCTTCTGCAAGCAAACTGCAACTGGGTAAGGTGAACCTACTGTTAAGCAATGTGTCGGTGTCAAAGCTAGGAAACCTAATCCCCGTGGCAATCGTTAGACGATTTTGCTTTAGACCGTTGGTATGAAGTTTAAGTTCATAGAGCGTCGAATTAGTGTGAAAGTTTCGAATCAAGGCTGCACCGAGTAAAGTGAAACCATTGTTAAGTCATCCAGCCTAAACGAAGTATACGTATTTATATAAATATTTATTTTGGAGAAGTATGCCTATCATAATGTTTGCAACAGAAATATTGTGCAAGGCCAGATATATGTGTTTCGGTTAATATACTAACTACGCCTAAACTCTTGGAATACTAAGTTTTCTAAAGGCATTACATGTGTGTGTGCTCAGAAGAAATTACAGTTCGTCATTTGTTACTCCTACCCTATCCCGTAACTCGTAGGTCGTTGGGGCACCATATATGATCGTGTAACCAGCGTACTCCATCTTTCTCTGTCCCCAGCAACCTTCATGGCTTCGCTCAGTGTCAAGCCAGTCCATTCTCCAATGTTGTCCTCCTACCTCTTTTTCTGTCTCCCTCTTCTTCAGCCTCCTTGCACTGTGCCTTGCAGGATTATCTTTGCAAGGCCTGATGCTCTGATTACGTGGCATTACCATCGGAGTTTCCGTTTCTTCACCACTGTGAGCATGGACCCTCACAGCAGATCTCCAACGAAGAATACAAAGCATGGAGATGAGGTGCTACAGAAGACTTCTGGGCATTTCCTATACCCAACACATCCCCAACGACGAAGTCCGACAGACCATCACACAAGCCATTGGACAACACGATGACCTGCTCACAGTGGTGAAGAAACGGAAACTCCGATGGTATGGCCACGTCACCAGATCATCAGGCCTTGCAAAGACCATCCTGCAAGGCACAGTGCAAGGAGGTAGAAGAAGGGGGAGACCGAAAAAGAGGTGGGAGGACAACATTCGAGAATGGACTGGTTTGACACTGAGCGAAGCCATGAGGGCTGCTGAGGACAGAGAAAGATGGAGTATGCTGGTTAAACGATCATCTGTGGTGCCCCTACGACCTTCGGGTTATGGGATAGGATAGGATAGAATAGGATAGGTGAGCATGTCATCGTGTTGTCCAATGGTTTGTGCGATAGTCTGTCGGACTTCGACGTTGGTGATGTGCTGTGTATAGGAAATGACCAGAAGTTTCTATAGCACCACATCTCCATGCTTTGTATTCTTCGTTGTAGGTCTGCTGTGAGGGTCCATATTTCGCAAACGTATAGGAAGATTAAAATGACAAGGGAGCGCAGCAGCCTTACCTTAGAGTGTAGACTGATGGTCCTATTTCCAAATAGGCTTCAGCCTTGTCAGGGCAGCAGTTGTTTGTGCGATCCTGGAGAGGACTTCCTGTCGGGACCCATTGGCTGATACAATGGCTCCTAAATATTTGAAGCTATGCACTGTGTTGAGGGATTGTGTTACACTCAGTTTGATGATGGAGTTTTCTATCAGTATCTGATTCAGCCCCGATGCTTGAATTCCTGATAGTTGTGTAACTCAGATTCGTTTATTCACGCAGCCCGCTCAATCAGCATACAAGTCACAAAGTCGACGTATGAAGTTTTCCACTTTTATTCAGCATACATCAACAACTGCATACAATCGCTCAATCGCTTTCCACTCTCAAGTTTACCTTCCAACTTGCTATCAACAACTCTCAACTTTTTTAACAGTGCGGCGCTTATATAGTCTCTACATACACGGGAACAAACGAGAATAATCCTACATAAAACACCACAACCAATCAAAATTAATTTCATCATCACGTGACTCACGTCATACAACCCCATTTGGAATGGAAGCTTCCATGGTAACCAACAGAACAATCCACACGCTTCGATCGATAGTAAACAACCGGTTCCCGAAAATTCTCAAACAATATCGACCAACCAAAAACACTAACGTTACACAAAGCCTCTACTAATAACAACGCAAAATCAAATCAAAGATAAATACACTATATTACTGCATGCGTTGCAAAAATAAAACGAACAGATCTATCGCGCGCGTCACACACAAGCCTACCATTGCACGCGCTTCACACATAATATCGTGCGCATCTCACACGCACCATCATGAGCGTCTCAACGTAACATAACCCCCCACTCAAGAAGAAATTTACTTAATTTCTTTCACCAACGTTGATACGCAATGCACAAACAAAAGCAGAAATTAAAACTTATTTCAGTCTTTCTGGATACTGTCAATGCGCTCAGTCTATCCACACAGAGTCAATGGTCTTCCATCCGCAAGTCTATCTGGATATTGTCAATGTTCTCAGTTCATCCACATAGTCAATGTTCTTTAATCACACACTCTGCTGAGGAAGTCCGCACCAACATTGTCTGATCCTTTAATAGATTCTACTCGCATGTTAAAGTTCTGCAAGTACATAGCCCATCTCATGATGCGACTGTTCACAAACTTGGCAGAGTTCAAGTAGGTTAGCGGCTTGTGATCAGTCTGTAGCACGAACTTCACTCCTTGAAGGTACAGTTCGAACTTCCGGATTCCCCATATGATGGCAAGGCACTCTTTCTCCATGGTCGAGTAATTTTTCTCAGCCCTGGACAGCTTCTTGCTGGCGTAACTGACCGGAAATAGTTTCCCTTCGTGCTCTTGCATCAGTATGGCGCCGATGCCTTCGTCCGCTGCGTCTGTTCTTAAGACGAATTCCTTGGAAGTGTCAGGCAGTCGTAGCACCGGATCCTTCGAAAGGAGGTCGCGCACAGTCTGGTATGCCTTCTCCTGAGACGGTCCCCACTGCACTTGGTTTGGACAGCCTTTCCGCACCAGGTCCGACAAAGGTGCTGTGATGGCTGAATAGTTCGGTACGAACTCCCTATAATATCCAGCCAACCCCAGGAAAGATCGAACCTGCTTCTTGATTTGGGGACGTGGAGCATTCAGAATCTTGGTAACGTTTTCTAGCAGAAGCCCCTTTTGTCCTTCTTTCAGCGAATGGCCAATAAAGTCTACGTTATCAGTTCCCAGAATGCACTTACTGGGTCTCACAGTCAAGTTGGCTTCTGTGAGACGGTGAATCAGCTCCCTCAAGGTCTGCAGATGCTCTTCCCAGGTGTGGGTGTGGACTAGCAGGTCGTCCCAGTAACAAACGACGTTGTCCATCCCTTTGAGCATCTTCCTCATTCCTCTTTTCAGGGTAGCTCCGCTGTTGACCATGCCAAAGGGCATCCTCAGGCATTCGTACGTTCCATCAGGAGTCACAAAAGCAGTCTTTGGTATGTCCTGTTGACGCACGGGAACTTGCCAATAGCCCTTGCTGAGGTCAATCTTTGAGAAGATTTTACTCCCCGATAATTGGCGGAAGAGGTCTGCTGCAGTAGGCATCGGCTCGGGATCGAAGACGGTGATCTTATTAAGCTTTCTGTAGTCGATGCATACTCTGTTGCTCCCGTCCTTCTTCTTCACGACCACGACAGGGGACGCGTAGGGGGAACTGGACTCCCTGATGATGCCCATCTTCAGCATCTCATCTATGTCTTTCTTCAAGGATTCACGGGCCTTGAAAGGGATCGGGAAGGGTTTTGATCGAACGGGAATATTTGAAGTGAGTTGCACTTCATGTTCGACCAAAGTCGTAGAGCCTGGGACATCGCTGAAGCTATGGGGGAACTCACCCATAAGGTCCTTGAGCTCCATCTTTTGACCTTCCGTCAAGCTTGGTCCTAGCTTAACATCATCGATGCCTTCTTTGCTGTGGAAGTCTCCAAGTTCCAACAGTTCCTCGCTGTCAAAGCTGTCGTCGATCTCAGCTGCTGTTGCTGCATGTACAGTCTCTGATGGCCTTTCCACGTACAGCTTAAGGAGGTTGGCGTGGTATATCTTGGAGTGCTGGCCGACCTTCACCTTGTAGTCGTTGATCCCCACCACGGTCCCCACTTCGTACGGGCCTTTCCACTGCATCAGCAACTTATTGTGATCAGTAGGTAGCAGCACCAGCACTTTGTTGCCAGGTTTAAACTTCCTGTTCACAGCCCTACGATCGTAGTAGTGCTTTCCACAGTCCTGGGACTTCTTCAGGTTTTCTCTGGCTATCTCGAGAGTTTGCTCCAGCTTCTCCCGTAGCTCAAACACGTACTGGTAGCTGTTCTTCACCTCTGGGGTGTCCACTTCCTTCGTCCACAGTTCTTTTAGGATGTGCATCGGCCCTCGGATGGTTCTTCCGTACAGCAGCTCGAACGGAGAGAAGCCGGTGGACTCCTGCGGCACTTCTCTGTATGCGAACAGTAAGGCGTTGATGTAGCGATGCCATTGTCTGGGCTGCTCGCTGCACAGTTTCGTCAGGGTGGACTTCAGCGTAGCATTGAACTTTTCGACGAGCCCGTTGCACATTGGATGGTAGGGTGTCGTAGTCAAATGCCGGATGCTCAGCAGTCTGTTGACCTCCTTCATACAGTCAGAGACGAACTGTGTCCCGAGGTCTGTCAGAATTTCTTCAGGCACTCCAAGTCTACTGAACATGTCCACCAGTGCCTCTGCCACAGTCTCAGTGTCAATCTTCTTCAGTGGCACTGCTTCTGGGTACCGAGTCGCATAGTCCACTAAAGTCAGTACCCATCGATGACCTTCTTCACTCGGAGGTCTTATTTCGCCGATTAAGTCTAAGGCCACCCTCTTGAAAGGTCGGTCGATCAGAGGCATCCTCTGCATAGGCACTTTCGGGACCCTTCCTCGAGGTATGGTCTTCTGGCAAATGTCACATGATCGGCAGAAACGGCTGACGTCCGCATGAAGTCCTGGCCAGTAGAACACCGCCTGGATTCTATCCGACGTCTTCTTGATACCTAGGTGACCTCCCATGATTGAGTCATGTGCTACTTCCATCACTTGGCGCCTTAGGGGTAACGGTACCAAAACTTGACGTAGTGGTTTCCCTCCGTTGACCCTCGGGTGCTGGAAGATTCGGTACAGGATCTTGGCCTTCACCTCAAAATAGACCGTACCACTGCCTTTGGTCACGTAGTCTTGGCGGTTCCTGTACTTGTTTAAAGTACTATCAGCTTCCTGGAGCTGGATCAGCTTATCTCTGTCCACGATGGCAGCTTTAGAGTTGTCGGCGACCTTCAGTGGCGTAGACGTCTTGTCTCTCTTCGCCTGGGCCCTGGTAGTAACAGCACCGACAATCTCTGGTCGGCAGGGCTGAGCCGGAGTAGCCACATTATCCCGTAGCAGCTCTGTAAGGTCTCCATCGGGAAATGGCAATGGATCCTCCTCCACAACTTCGATGTGTTGAGTTGAGGCAGGACTCCACTCTGGATCGGGGTCGTCGGGTCGTCTCGCGCCGTCGATATTCCCGATCATCAAATCATACAGCGGCTTCTTCAGGCAAACCGCTTCGATTTCGCCTATGTAGAAAGGGGTGCTGACGTGAACTTTCGCAACTGGCGCTTTCACACATTTGCTGTCGGCCATGAGTGTCCATTTTGAATCGCCAGTGAACTGTTCTTTAGCGATTAGGTCTTCTCTGACGATGACCCCACTGCAGCCAGAGTCTCTTAGAACAGTCACTTCATGATTTCCAACGCGTCCCTTGGAAACAGGCATGTTCTGGACGGTCACAGCTGCGCTGGCGACGACGGGGATGGATTTTCCGTTGGCAAGGAGAAGTTGGCCATCGGTCATGCACTCTTGCACGTCCGCAAGGGTAGCTGTGCGCTCGGTCTCACTCGGAAGAATGACGCTCCCGCCGCACACTTGATGGTCAGATCTACTGGTTTGCCGTTGATTGGAGAACCGCCTCTGCCGGTTGCCCGCCGCTGAATTGTCCGTACTGCTCCGCTGTCCGCTACTTTTGTTTTGAGGACAGTTAGCCGCTCTGTGGTCTGTAGCGTTGCAGGTGAAACAGCCCCTTGAATGCCCTTCCCTGGGAGGAGGCGTGGAGTCCGTCTGTTTCTGGTTCGTCTGGCTCCCCTGGATCTGGTTCACATGGTTTCCAGTCTTCTGAAAATGTTTCGTCGCGCTGGGTGGCCCCAGGGTCTTCCCATGAGCGATGAGATATCTTTCAGCAGCCTCAGTCACATCTTTAAGCGTCTGCAGCTTTTGTTCTTCTAAGTGGGTCGCTAGGTCCTTGTGACAGGCATTGAGAAATTGTTCCTTCACGATCAGGTCATGGAGACTGTCGTAAGACTTCCTTTCGCCTGATAACTCCACCCACTTGTGTAGATATGACGACAGGCGCTCCACAAACTGCTTTGGCGTCTCGTCTGACTTAGGCCGGCATTCACGGAAGCGTTTACGGTAGCCCTTCTCTGTAAAGTTGTAGCACTGCAACAGGGCCTCTTTTAAGACGTCGTAGTTTTTGGCGTCATCGTTCGACAGTCTGGTGTAAACTTCCAGTGCTTGCCCCGTCAGAAGAGCACTGAGTCGAATCGCCCAGTCTTGGGGTTGCCAATTGGAGCTTTCGGCGAACCTTTCAAATCTCGCCAAATAACTGTCAATCTGGTCCTTCCCGTCGACGAACGCTGGCAATTTTGGAGCTTTGTTGTCACTGATGACTTGTGGCGCATTCTGCTGTTGCTGGATACGCGCCAACTCTAGCTGGTACTGACGCTCGCCTTCAAGACGCTTCAGCTCGAACTCTCTTTCTTCTCGGCGTCGCTGTTCTTCTGATTCTCTGTCTTCTCGGCGACACTTCTCTTCTAATTCTATTTCTTCTCGGCGACGCTGTTCTTCCTTTTCTAGACGCTTCTCTTCTAATTCTCTTTCTTCACGGCGACGCTGCTCTTCTAGTTCTCGTTCTTGTATTCTCTCCTGGGATTTGACGTACTCCGTCAGCTGTTTCCCTTTTAGATTCAGTTGAATCCCTTTCTGCCAGAAGTCAGCCATCTTGATGCTTTTCTGGAAAGTTCTTTTCTGGAAGGTTCTTGACTGTGCTGCACTCTTCTAGACTGTTCTAGAACAGCACGCTTTCTGCAGTAGCGCTGATGCTTGTCACTAGTCGCCTTCGCTGACGCAGGCCCCGCTGTCCTCGTCGTATGCGACGCTGCACCACGCTGGTGTTGATGTATACGCTCCTGTGCTGAAGTAGACGCGACGTCCGCTCGCCGCTCTCTGTAACACTGGCGATGTAGCTCCGAGACTGTCCCTCGACGTAGTCCTGCGGCAGCCACGTAGTCCCGATCTGTTGTTCGCTCACGAAGCAACTCTCAGCGACTACACGCCCTTGCAGTCAACCCGAACCTATCGGATGTAGTCCCAGTATGTTGGCCCCTCTCGACGCAACTCGTTGGCGGCTACCCTCGATGACTGCCTCTCGTAACGTTGACTCGCTTGTTGTAGCAGTTGAACCCTTGGCTATGGCGTGAATCGCGGCTTGACCCCCAAAATGTTACACTCAGTTTGATGATGGAGTTTTCTATCAGTATCTGATTCAGCCCCGATGCTTGAATTCCTGATAGTTGTGTAACTCAGATTCGTTTATTCACGCAGCCCGCTCAATCAGCATACAAGTCACAAAGTCGACGTATGAAGTTTTCCACTTTTATTCAGCATACATCAACAACTGCATACAATCGCTCAATCGCTTTCCACTCTCAAGTTTACCTTCCAACTTGCTATCAACAACTCTCAACTTTTTTAACAGTGCGGCGCTTATATAGTCTCTACATACACGGGAACAAACGAGAATAATCCTACATAAAACACCACAACCAATCAAAATTAATTTCATCATCACGTGACTCACGTCATACAACCCCATTTGGAATGGAAGCTTCCATGGTAACCAACAGAACAATCCACACGCTTCGATCGATAGTAAACAACCAGTTCCCGAAAATTCTCAAACAATATCGACCAACCAAAAACACTAACGTTACACAAAGCCTCTACTAATAACAACGCAAAATCAAATCAAAGATAAATACACTATATTACTGCATGCGTTGCAAAATAAAACGAACAGATCTATCGCGCGCGTCACACGCAAGCCTACCATTGCACGCGCTTCACACATAATATCGTGCGCATCTCACACGCACCATCATGAGCGTCTCAACGTAACAGATTGGCCTTGGACTTTGATGTCCTCGTTGATAATATTGGTGTTGTTGGCCATCATTTTGGTCTTCTCTGCACTTATTTTCATTCCAAAGGCTCTGGAGGTGTCAAGCCTCTGTACCTATCCTATCCTCCTATCCTGTCCCATAACCCGAAGGTCGTAGGGGCACCACAGATGATCGCTTAACCAGCATACTCCATCTTTCTCTGTCCTCAGCAGCCCTCATGGCTTCGCTCAGTGTCAAACCAGTCCATTCTCGAATGTTGTCCTCCCACCTCTTTTTCGGTCTCCCCCTTCTTCTACCTCCTTGCACTGTGCCTTGCAGAATGGTCTTTGCAAGGCCTGATGATCTGGTGACGTGGCCATACCATCGGAGTTTCCGTTTCTTCACCACTGTGAGCAGGTCATCGTGTTGTCCAATGGCTTGTGTGATGGTCTGTCGGACTTCAACGTTGGTGATGTGTTGGGTATAGGAAATGCACAGAAGTCTTCTGTAGCACCTCATCTCCATGCTTTGTATTCTTCGTTGGAGATCTGCTGTGAGGGTCCATGCTTCGCAAGCATATAGGAAGATGGAGATGACCAGAGATCGCAGCAGTCTTACTTTGGAATGTAGACTGATGGTTCTGTCTTTCCAAATGGGCTTCAACCTTGTCAGGGCAGCAGTTGTTTGTGCGATCCTGGAGAGGACTTCCTGTCGAGACCCATTGTCTGACACAATGGCTCCTAAATATTTGAAGCTGTGCACTGTGTTGAGGGATTGGCCTTGTACTTTGATGTCCGTGTTGATGCCATTGGTGTTGTTGGTCATCATTTTGGTCTTCTCTGCACTTATTTCCATTCCATAAGCTCTGGAGGTGGTGTCAAGCCTCTGTACAAGCTGTTCAAGTTCTTGTTCCTCTCCAGCCAATCCATCAATATCATCCGCAAAACGAAGATTGGAGATTGCTCTGCCCCCTATGCTGACTGTGCCTTCGTGATCTGCAAGAGCATCTGACATGATGCGCTCTAGAAAGATGTTGAAGAGTGTTGGAGAGAGTAGGCATCCTTGACGCACACCGATTGTTGTTCTGAACCAGTTCCCGATGACGCTGTTATGGAGGACTGCACTGGTAGCCTTGTCATACAGGCTTTTGATGACTTCTATGATTTTAGGGCTGATGTTGTACACTTTCATGGTTGCCCATAGAGCTGCATGCCAGACTCGGTCAAATGCCTTCTTGAAGTCTCTGTACCAGCTGTTCAAATTATTGTTCCTCTCCAGCCAATCCATCAATGCCATCCGCAAAACGGAGGTTGAATATTGCTCTTCCCCCTATGCTGACTGTGCCCTTGTGTTGTGTAAGTGAATCTGACATGATGCGCCCTATGAAGATGTTGAAGAGTGTTGGAGAGAGTAGGCATCCTTGATGCACACTGATTGTTGATCTGAACCAGTTCCCGACGGCGCTATTGTGGAGGACGGCACTGGTAGCCTGGTGATGATGGTGATGATGATAATGATGATGATGATGATGATGGTGGTGGTGATGACCATGATGACAACGATGGTGATGACGACCATAATGATGATAATAATTATAGGACAGTATGACGATGACAGTAAATACTTTGCTGTTTCAATCGTAATCATCCTGGAAGGTGGGGGTTGGGTGGAGGATGAGTGATGAGGGGGAGGGGAGAGAGAAGAGAGAGAGTGTGCGCAGGGCGAGTGTTCCTTCACTAAACTGACACTTCCGAACCAGGCAAAAGAACAGTATCACAATTCACTGAACTGTAGTGAGCACAATCATCGAACCGATCACACAAGCACAACCTTACCATCTACATCTACATCTATACACACATTCATGCATGAGGAGACACGATCCCATGTATGGATAACGTGTCACAGCTGGCGACAGCGTACAATCATTTGTCGTCATCTTGTCCTGCTAATGGCAGGTCAAACGGGAAAGCATGTTGTTCAAATACTATACTAAACAATGAGTCATTGACAATAACGTTCGAACTCGTATAGCGTTATTGACAGTAGTGTTCAAACTTGTAAACGTTCCAGTTACTGCTTACAATACTGTTCTCATTTTGCATGGCGCAACTTAATCTTCTTCTTGGACTAGCGGAGCAGCCATAATCAATACGTTGATGCATTTGTTACTGTAGATCCATACTAAATGGATTCGATTAGAAAGCGACCAATTTCTTTTTGATAATCACGCCACATATGCATGTGCGTACAAGTTTAAGGCTCTGAATAATTTTGCCTTTTTTGTACAGTGTATTATCCAACAGTTTTAGCTAACAAAATATAATAAATCAGTCTAGAGTTCGAGTGAAAGTTTTCCCTAGTCATTATCAAAGAAATCTCTACTGCCTTTGATGATACCTTGATCTTTCATCTCCTAAAGAACTTGAAACAAAAGGGCTTATATAAAACGACTATAATTCCACAGGCTTTGAACTCGTCTTCTTGCGGCCAAGAGTCTGATGCTCTTTGATCAAGCATCGGCAGAATGCTAATTACTGCCTTCGCCGTCTTAGAGGCACAGATTCTGAGAAAAAGAGAGAGTGGGAGGTAAGGGAGGGAGAGAAAGAGAGTAGGAGGGAAGGGAGGGAGGGAGGAGAGAGGGAAGGAGAGACAGAGACAGACACAGAGAGAGACAGAGAGAAGTGGGGGAGGGAGATCTTGGAATAGTTAACTAGTAAGGGATTGAGAAGAGGAGTGGAAGCGGGAGTGCGTGTAGCAATAATAAGAAAAGGACGAAAAACTTCAAGAAACCATCAGCAAGAATGTATTGAACTACTACAACTACTACAACTACAACTACTACTACGACGACGACGATGACTATGATGACGACATTATCCCCGAGGGGGGGGGGTGTGGGGAGGGGGAGAGAGAGGGGCTGGCGGGGGTTTCTGTATAAATAGTGTCCCCACGTTCTGTAAATGTAGTGCTTTAAATTCCCACTGTCGTCGTCTTTTTGTTTTTGTTCTTTCTCATTCTTATTATGTGCTATCAGTCTACTATACTATCTTTTTTGCTAGACCTATCTTTTTTGCTACCTACCTTTTTTCTTGAAAACTCTTCAAAAACTCCTTTGGTGTACGAGGTCTGTTGGGTCAGCTTGGGGATATTGGACGCTTTCTGCCACATGGTCACTATAGGGCTTTCTATGATATTATTATTTAGCAATGTGGGCATTTTATATGTTATGTGTTTTGTTGATATTTTATAATGATGCTTATATTCTATTTTGTTTTTTGTAAACGGGAGTTCGATAAGTTAGAGCATTGCTTCAGCGTCCCCCATGCCTTTATTGTAAAGTGACCGGCTGGTGGAGTGCCTTTAGTGTTACCACTAGGGTTGTTTCAGCAGATCTTTTATACGAATCAAGGGTGGGTCCACTTTCAACCAAGTTGTGGTCCTGATTCGGCTCTTTTGTAGTCAGATGGATCCTATAAACAATGAATAACTAACTATATGTTCTAACCATCCGCGTATATTGTCAAGTCAACAAATCTGTATTCCTTATAAAATTTTTTTTTTTTTTTAAAGGGAAATTCAGCACAATTAATAAACCGAATTGCCCGCAAAGACCTTCGCTTGGGTGTGGTGTATATTCGTAGTAAATAGAAGACTTCCTTGGATGTGGTGGCAGTAACGTTTAACGCGTTCATAATTACTTCCACACACTAAAGAGTTTTTGTCACTTAAAACTCTGCAGCCACCAACTTGAACCCGTGACCTACAACTACTCATTTCAAGTGCCTAGGACCTACCAAGACCACTCATTCACAGTGCTAGTGGTACGGAGAGAAACAATTGACTAAACTTCGCAAGGAGTAGGCAAACTCACTCTCTCTCTCTCTCTCTCTCTCTCTCTCTCTCTCTCTCTCTCTACCCCCCCCCTTCCCTGGGACCTTGTAAGGTTACTAACCTTCCCCACCACCACCCAGCAGCATCGACAGCGACTGAAGTCCCGCTGCTAGCCTTTCACTTTGTTTGAAAGGGCCCGGACTAAATTCTACAGTGTGCTTATCGGTGTCAGATTGTTAACTGCCGACTTGGCATCGAAGAACATTGATATATCGGCTGATACTACCAAAGCAGTACTACTTGCTGTATTATAATAAGGGGGAAAACAACATTACTAGTAGCAACCGAAAACCGTTGATGTGCTTTCAGTATTGGCACACGTTTGACTTGGGGGTTATGCTAAAACTAAATGATGGTGGCACTGAGAATCAAGAGTGTAATTATTAATATTGACTCACAATTTGGCGTTACAGTTCCGGACGATGGCTTCACTAGTACTAAGAGGTTGAAAGTTTAGACTGTAATTTATTACAAACATGATGTGCAGCTCTGTAGCAGAGACTATGTTATTCCCCCCTGCTTCCACTCCCAGAGAAGAGAGAGAGAGAGAGAGAGAGAGAGAGAGAGAGAGAGAGAGAGAGAGAGAGAGAGAGCCTCCCTGCAACTTCTAAGCATTATTCTCCTGTTCACCATCAAATTGTAGTACAAAGAAAGTCGTAGTATATAATGCGTGCGAGGGGAGCAGTACTTTCAACCTCAACCGCTACCGTCCATTACTGAATTCCAGCATTCATAGTCTTCTTAACATTACATGGCAGTAATTCAACTTTCAACAGCAACCTTCGACAGCAACTGTCCATATCTGAATACCAGCACTCGTGGCCTTCTTACCAGGGCAGTAATTCAACCTCAACAGCAACTGTCCATATCTGAATTCCAGCATTCGTGGTCTTCTTAACAGGACATTCATTCAACCTCAACAGCAACTGTCCATATCTGAATTCCAGCATTCGCGGTCTTCTTAACAGGACATTCATTCAACCTCAACAGCAACTGTCCATATCTGAATTCCAGCATTCGCGGTCTTCTTAACAGAACATTCATTCAACCTCAACAGCAACTGTCCATATCTGAATTCCAGCATTCGCGGTCTTCTTAACAGAACATTCATTCAACCTCAACAGCAACTGTCCATATCTGAATTCCAGCATTCGTGGTATTCTTAACAGGACATTCATTCAACCTCAACAGCAACTGTCCATATTTGAATTCCAGCATTCGTAGTCTTTCTAACAAAACTTCAAAAACACAATTAATATAATATTAGGTACGTTGGGTTTGGGGAGGCGGCCCATAATTTCCCGATAAGGGACAATTGGTGTCCAAAAAATAAAATAAAAGGGTAGTAATTCAAACTTCAATAGCAACCGTCCATATCTGAATTTCAGCATTCCTGGTCTTCTTAACAGCCACGCATTCCACACGTTGCCAGTGGCACGGATACCGTGAGAACGGGCACTTCACGATAAGCACTTCGACTATAACTATCAAAGAGCATGCGTATAGTTTTAGTATTACTTACCACTCAACATAACAGCTCAGTACTAGTCTTCAGTACTCTACACAACGATAAACTATTTCAAGACTAAGCAGTGCAGTCTTTTAGTACATTACAGTGACCATAACACGGTGTAGCGAGTTAAGACAATTATCTGTACCTATGCCACAATATACCATTGGCAGCAAATAAGGATTATAGTCAAGATGCTGTCCTGTAAGTCACTCTCCATGATCCACTACCTACTCTCCTTTTTATTTTATTTTTTTAATTTTTTTTAGGCGAGACAACTCCTAACTAAGCTTTTTATCTCCCTTGGTTATTCTCTCGCCAGAAGTCGCTTTCTTCACTATAAGCAGTTTTTTTTAGTAAAATAAACCATTGTGTCATTGGTTCTGCAGGTTACTACTGACTCATTAAACCTGGCTTCTACTAACTACCCTAGTTGATTTTCTTTTGATTATAAAATACAAAGCTCTCTTTGTGTAAATTCACCTTGAGCCGCTATTTAGATTAGCGATAGAAATAGATAAATGTTTTGGTTTTTTTAAATAACCATCCACGACTCCTTCGGACGAGAGTACAAACCGAGATCTAGCCTGTGCACGAACGCATTCCATCATCCATGGACTTTAAAAATCCTGACGCTCATGTCTTAGACGGGTGCGTGCCGGCTGTACAACTGCACCCAGCGCGCACTAGGTCCTTTCTCCCCAGCCCCGGTCGCTTAGGATTGCGCTCAGTGGGCTGGGCGTCAGACGATGCGTCCAAAGGTTTCAGGTGGGCGCCTCGGGCGGCTTGAGTTAGATTGTGTATTGACCAGTGCCGTGAGCACCTCTTGAGCTGGATTAAAAAAAAGAAGAGATTTCTCTTCTATATCGCACTTACAAGCTCAGAGAGCTTCTCAAGGCGCTGGCCCGTAATATCCAGCAATCACAAAATAGTTTGCTGAAGTCAGGATTCGAACCCAAGTCGCCCAAGACGCACTCACAAGATAAGCGCTAAAATAATAAAGAGGCAAAGCATCGTGATTGGTATACAGCGCCCCATCAGCAGCTCTTCAGAGGAAAAGAGCGCAATGCACACTCGCGCGCGCGAATACATCACCCTCACCCCATTCCACCCCCCATCCCCTCCCCCCCCCCCTCACCAACACTAGATACTTCGTACTAGGTCACTTAGGAGTAGGACATTTAAATATAAAACCGATGAGACTGCATAAAATGTAATATAATAATAGCCCTTGCGGAGACACTATCACTCACGCAACCGACAGCTAGCACGCATGCAATAAAGCAGTTTGACAAAACAACGCTACCACACACACGCACAAACACCCACAAACACCCCCCCCCCACACACACACACACACACAATATAAAAATCGATGAATGATTTTTTTCTGCACCTTTCAGTCAGCAACTCTGAGCTTGGAATTGCACTGTACAAAGGCGATACACTTTATTATACCCCATTCCGTGACTTGACTTAATACCACAAACATAACAAATGTATCAAGTCACTAGGACGTCGTTGGTGCAAGACGCGCTCGAATGCAAGGAGGCAGACAACAAGAAAAACGGCAAGTAATGGTTGGTGTCTTGTCGCGAAATCAACAGAGTGTAATGCAAAGAACAGTATCTCATCAAACTAACGACATTATGTTATTGTTAAACTGTCTTCAGCCGCTTGTTTGGAATGGAGGGAGTCCGCGCTATTAAAGGGCAAATCCACTAAATACCGCAGATATTTGATAGGTCCATTGTGATTGCGTTTGATGTTGCAACTGTCTGCAAAATCTTTTAAATTAAGCCTTAAAAGGTGTTGTGTGGAATGTGGATGTGTGTGTGACTGTCCAACAACATCGAGGCCCTTTCCATATGCAACGTATGTAGTCATTGGCTGAACAAATTCTGTATTATGTATGTATTAGGACAAACGGAAACATATACAGACGGGATGGCATGTAACGCAATATCCAACAGGTAAAAATGTGCAGTTAATTATATAGTCCAAATCATGTGTTTTTGTTTGTTTGTTTTGTTTTTGTTTTTTAATTTTAATTTCATCGCTTTTATACAGCGCATTATTAGCTAACGATCACAGATCACCAAGCGAGAACATAACAATAGCACCAAACAATGGATTCTGCTGTATTAATTTGCCGCTCTTTTTTCTTTCAAGCTGTGAGTGTGCACAATCAACGAACATATCAATCTATGTTCTAAATGGTGGTCTACTTCGGCAACTCTTCGAACAGTGCAGCTAAACACGACATACACAAAAGTCAACTTACACCAGAATGGTAACCGTGTATTAGGTTATTGGGTTATTAGGACGCCGATGATACAAACGTAACCTAATATATGCAACGGTAGGCAATGTGCAGACATTCGTCATATGTCACGCAATCAGCAGTATGCGACACACATACACACAAACATTACATTACATTATAATTGCTTTAGGTCCAGCTGACTCTTCCGAGCTAAATAAGGACCGGACAACCCCCGATCCGCATAAAAGATCTGCTGAAAAAACCCTAGTGGTAAAACCGAAAGCTCTCCACCAGCCAGTCACTTTACAATAAAGACATCCCACGCAGGGGACGGCTGAGGCTTTACCCCAACTTATCGAACCCCCGTTTACAAAAACAAAATTGAATACAAACATCATTTTAAATTATCAACAAAACACATACACATAAAATGCCTACATTGCTAAATAATAACATCATAGGAAGCGCTAGTGACCACCTGGCAGAAAGCGTCCAATATTCCCAAGCTGATCCAACAGACCCCATATACACATACGGAGTCTTGTCCCGGAAGAGTTTTCAAGAAAAAAGGTAGGAGACTGGTCTAGCGAAGAAGACGATAGTATAGCAGATTGATAGAACAGAGCAGGAATGAGAAAGAGCAAATGAGAAGGACAGCGACAGTGGGAATTTAAAGCACTAAATTTCCAGAAAGTGGGGATACTATTTATACTGAAACCCCCGGCACCCCAACGGGGGCACATACACACAAACACACCTTCCCACACACACACACACACACACACACACACACGCACGCATAACACAAAACATGATCCATCGCATTTATAGCTACAATGCAGTACAGGCAAAAAGTATCTTGCTTCATCCAGCTTAAGGAAGACCTCGAGATCGCCGCGCCACGATCGAACTTTGGATACCATTATTTTGTTGTTGTTGTTGGTCACAAGCCCTCTACAGACCTTAAACAATGGTTAACATTGTTGATCAAGACTGCACGTGGTTTTGCAATGTAACAACGAAGACACCGAGACGCAAACTATTTAACGAATCAATACTATATCTATAGCACCCAAGGTTTTTACTGCCAAAAATCGATACATTTGTAAGCACGACCCAGGTTGGTGGTTGCAAGCATTGTGTAACAAAGACCGTAAAGACTGTTTCATGCATCGATATTCTTAATATAGCACTCTCTAAAACGGCCCAATTTGATCACCCACCCCCGCGACAGATCCTTTTTACACTCACAATGAGTGCTGCCCCACTGGGAATAAAAGCTTACAACAACAACAAAAATAACTCTTTCAAAAGTATAGTTAATTTAAAAAAGAATAAAGTCCGTAGTTTTTGTGTCTATTAATAGCAACAGCCGCTGTCTAGAAAGCCAACATTCTGGAACTAAAAAATAACAGTTACCAAAACCGGGTTAGAGACAGAACCCCGTGTGAGAAAGAGAAAAAAAAATTGCTGGTAAGGTATTTCGTGTTAGGTTGATAAAATAGACTCTACGTACTTACTCCAGACAACACAGACGCACTCTTTAAGTCGTTCACTCCGAACTAGGGTCAAAGGTCACACGTCTATGGTATCGACGTACTGTTAAAACAGGGGAAGTCGCTCCCAGTCGGAACCGAAATGGAATATTTAAACTGTAGAGGTTGGTTTGAGCAGCGAAAGCCCACTTTATCATGGTTTAATGTAATAAACATACGAATTTTAGGGTTAGCCCGTTTGTGATCAAGAATATGCGTGTCTGGCTGTATTTTAACATTAACGAGTCAGACACCTGCTGAACACTGAACAATCAGCCGTTACTATTTCGGCAGCGAAAGCCCAAAAGAAAGAAAAAAATCGATAACAGGATATAATTAGGGTAACGATGCAGTTAAACTACCCGCGAAAGTTAATAATCAACACTGAAACACACTAATGGACAGGCCACACACAGCCCAGACTGGAGGCAGAATCACTGCAACATATATATGCTAGGACAACATTCTGATCGACAAAATGATCTCAATTTTGACAGATAAACAATGCAAACAAATACAAGTTTTAGTTATCACTTTGAAGACAGACAAACGAACCAACAAGCAACCGTGGTCCTGATTCGGCTCTTGACAGTCCGCTGGACCCTATAAACATTGAATAACTATCTATCTAAAAAAAAACAACCCAAACCGACAAACAACCCCCAAAACAAAGCAAACAAACACGCATTTTAAGTACTGAAAGGTTCTAACAATACTCACACTTTGAAAACCGGGTCGCCAGCTATGAGGGATAACTCCACGACGATTTTGATGGTGGAGTTGTCCTGTCTGTGTCGGGAGTCGTAGCCCTCCAGTAAATAGCGTCTTGTTTGTTGCCCTGAGCCCGCGAACTGCGATAGGTTCAAGTCCACAAAACCCAACTTCTGGTGCGACCGACCCCCGCGCATTTCCTGCGGACATAAGGAAAAAAAATTGTCTTATTTTTATTTTTTTAAGAAACAATCTTTAGAAGGTATCTCATAGACGCTGTCACAGAAGGCTAGTTTGGACCCCGCACTAAGGCTTCACGCCTCAAATAGTTCATCCTGCTGTAGCCTTTGTAAACTTAAAGTCGCTGCCTAGAGGACGACAGAAGTCAGGCTGTGCTAAGCATGTGTAGGCTAGATAAGGCAGACAGTGACCTCATCCAGCTGAAACATAGCCGCCACCCCCGCTAGAAGGAGCTACAAGTATCTCGCGGGCTTTTGGCTGACCACACGGTTAGGTAGTCATTCTTTGTCTAAATCTCAACCGAGAAGGACGCACGCTGAAAGATCTCTCTAGCAGTAGACTAAGCAGGTGACGGGTGAAATTCATTCATCGCAGAATAGCCACAGCCTGACATTGTCAAAAAGGTAAATGATCAATCTTTAGTTTTATAGCGATTTCTTGATATTATTATTAGATTATACTTGTGAAGTCTTGCCATGTTTTATCATTGTGAATGTTAGTCAAACTTTGCTTGACCATGTGGCTGACCCATGACCGGTTTTCGAAACCACGAGGTAGCCTCTACTGTCCAACTGTTGTTTCTCCTACGTGTATTACTGCAGACCAGTGGTTGTACCGGAGAATGTGTATATTGTTAAATACTTCTCAATGTGTTTAGTTTAGCCATGATGTATGTATAATAGGAATTATGTTGGAGATTCCAGTGGACCACGGACATAGAAGAATGTTCGTCCCTTGTTTGTATAAGTGGACGCTATCACTGAGGGCTGTTTCTGCCATCAGTGAGACGCTCTGCACACCCTTAGTAAACAAGGCATTGCAGAAACTCGTCTTATATTTTGCAGACGAGCGGGCTTGTTGGTCCGATGCAGGAGGTAGATCACTGAGAGTCAACCCTGACATTCGGCCTGCAGTGGAGCATAGAGCACTGAGCTCCGAAAGCCCAATAGTCAACAACCAAGGAGGGGACACCATCACCAAACCTTAACGAATCAACTAAGTGCTAAAGAAGAATTGCACACACACTGATCTAGAAGGACTGTGCAATAGTCCACTCTCCTGAAAACGGACATGAGGCCAACCAGAACAAATAGCCCAATGATGAGACAGTAGCAAATATCAAGAACGTTAGCAGCATAGACCCATCAAGGAGCGAACTACTCGAAGTGAATTTGGACGTTTAAGTTAATATAGTGTTTATAGAATGATGTATAGAGTAGTGGAAATAAATGTGTGATATTTACTGTTAACAAGTGGCTGGACTACCTATGTTTCATAACCGTGAGAGAGCAAGTGTGTCAGTGAATCTTTTACCATTTTCTCCCTATCTCTATAACCCTATCCGCACACAGACCGGGCTAAACATATAAATGTATTAAGATTAGTCATAGGGTGATTACACTAGCCGATCCCGCAGACGAAAGACGAGTGGGTAATAGCATTCCATTGTGCAGAGCCCATCAACAATAGACCCACCGTCACAGACGCTGGTAGAAAACTCCAAAAAGTTGCGTAATCAATCTATCATGACCTCTGGAAAGCTTAGGTGCCCGCAAGGATTGGGAGCTTAGGATCGCAAATGGAGACACCTACTACGATGCTCAAATTCCCTACCTACCCAAAATAAATTTTCTTCACAGGAAACCTGGGTTACCTACCACATCTATCATTCATTTCTATATTAATAACGAATCGCGTGCTTCAATTTATATAACCACGCAGATGTTTCATTTCCTCAAAGACATATATTATCTTTTATTTTCCTCGTGTTCAGACAAACAATGAAACATCGACAGATACTGGGTACTAATAAAACTTACTCCAACGTTTGCATGCGTATATATATACTCTTCATAATGAAAGCCAGTGATCTATCGAGCTATAGAGGTTTCATAATAATAATAACAATAATAATAATAATAATAATGATAATAATTATTATTATTATGATTAAGATAATAATAATTATAGTAATAATAGTAATAATATAAATAATAATAATGTTCATCATTTATAAGGCGCCTTAGCCTAAGAATCAAGGCGCTGGCCGATACAGGATCTAACTCAAACCGTCCGAGACGCCCACCCGCAGCCTTTGGCGCATGGTCTGACGCCCGGACAACTGAGCACAATCCTGGGCAGCCAGGGATGGGGGAAGGACCAAGTGCATGCTGGGTGTGTTCTTGTTACCGGCACTCACCCGTCTAGGACATGAGCGTCAGGATCTTTAAAGTCCGTTATGATGGAATGTATGCGACACACAGACTAGACCTCGGTTTATACTCTCATCCGAAGGAGTAATAATAATAATAATAATAATAATAATAATAATAATAATAATAATAATAATAATAATAATAATAATAATAATAATGGATGCCATATACGCGCTTTCCACAAGTCACCAATCAGGCTCAAAACGCGGCGATCTGTTCCAACATACACACTCCCATGTTTTACCCACTCTCTCACACACACAACCAACACACACCTATCACTCAGACATGTGGTGTAAAGGCGGGGAGATCGCTATTAGAAGACGGAAATGAAACCGAAGTTTTATTTTTTGAAATGTTAGATTATGACCGCATCCATTACCATTATTGCTACAACTGCGAATGTCTCAGATATGTTATTTTTAAATAAATATTGTTTATGGGTTATCCATGCGGCCAATATTCCAGCTGCCTTCTCAGCGGAAGCGCGACAATCTCAAGAGCAGCGCCTCCCAGGACAGGGAGGAACAAAACCTATAGTGCATGCTGGATGTACTGGTGTTTCTGGCATTCACCCCGTTTAGGGCAACAACGTCTGGATGTTTTTAAGTCCATGCGGTGCAACGTGTGCGTACACAGATTAGACCTCGGTTTAAACTGTCATTCGAAGTTTGTGTGGCCCTCTTATGACTGCCTTATCCACAACAGCGCAAAAAAAAAAAAAATACTGTCTTAACAGTGCTGCCATATTATACAAGCGTGTCCGAGACTAGTCGAAGCATTCTCTTCTTCTCTCAAAGTTAGGAGTCGCAGCTACGCATTATGTATCGCAGTGCAGTACTTTATGCAACGTCTCTCTCTCTCTCTCTCTCTCTCTCTCTCTCTCTCTCTCTCTCTCTCTCTCTCTCTCTCTCTCTCTCTCTCTCTCTCCCCATGCCTTACTCCCTACTCTTCTCCTCTCTCCTTCACCCTCCCCTCCCCCTCCTCGCTCTCTCTTTCAGCAGGTGATTGGTCATTACCTGACAACGTGACAGCACACTGACAAGGTAAAATCTCTGGAGGCGTGATTTAGCCTATGGCCAACGCTGTGCATGTACGCGTCATCTTTTATGCATGGTGGTCACCTCCCCTCGAAAACCCCTTGGGGGAAGACTAGGGTTTATTATCCACTGATGGGGCTGCTGCGTGCATTACTGTTGCAAAAGGGTTTTGTCGTTTCGTCTTTCTTAATGACTGGTCGCTTACACGTAGTTGCTCCGTACGGTTTTATGCATGATGGGAGGTCTTCTGCTTGGCTATTCTGTCTGATCTGTCTCGCCTCTTACATCCTGTCTATATGTCTCTGTATCTCTATGTCTGTCTGTGTGTATGTCTGTCTGTCTCTCTCTCGATAGTAAGAATTATGTTTATAGATCTTGTTGAAATTAGTATGTAATGTGTACGTTGTGATTGTATTAATATTTTAGCCTTATGACTATTGTTAGCTGTTTGATTGTTTTAAATGTTTTACTTAATTGTTGTTGAGGGCAATACCATTACAAACCACACCCCTCCACCCACCCCCAAAAAACTCTCTCTCCCTCTACCTCTCTCTCTCTCTCTATATATATATATATATATACACACACACACACAACACACAACACACACACACACACATTCTCTCTCTCTCTGAGTAATCATTTTGCATGGTCCTGAACTGGAAAAAAAACATTTGTCCATCCACACAGCAGATATATAAACACTCTCTTTCTATCACGCACGCGTACGCACTCACGCATGCAAAAAATACACACCTTCACCTCCCTCCCTCCTCTCTCTCTCCCCTTTAATCAACACAGCAGATCAGATAAACACTCTTTCTCTCACGCATTGCAAAATATATGCACGCCTTGTCGTCCCCCCCCCCTCTCTCTCTCTCTCTCTCTCTCTCTCTGTAAATAAGTGAAAGCCTCTTGCAGCCAACCAAGCCGAACCATTTTGTTTATAGATCTTATTCAAATTAGTATGTAATGTGTACGTTGTGATTGTATTAATATTTTAGCCTTATGACTATTGTTAGCTGTTTGATTGTTTTAAATGTTTTAATTAATTGTTGTTGAGGGCGATACCATTACAAACCACACCCCTCCACCCTCCACCCACCCCAAAAAAACTCTCTCCCTTTCTCTCTATCCTCTCTCTCTATATATACACACACACACTCTCTCTCTCTCTCTCTCTCTCTCTCTCTCTCTCTCTCTCTCTCTCTCTCTCTCTCTCTCTCTCTCTCTCTCTCTCTCTCTCTCTCTCTCTCTCTCTCTCTCTCTCTCTCTCTCTCTCTCTCTCTCTCTCTCTCTCTCTCTCTCTCTCTCTCTCTCTCTCTCTCTCTCTCTCTCTCTCTCTCTCTCTCTCTCTCTCTCCTCTCTCTCTCTCTCTCTCTCTCTCTCTCTCTCTCTCTCTCTCTCTCTCTCTCTCTCTCTCTCTCTCTCTCTCTCTCTCTCTCTCTCTCTCTCTCTCTCTCTCTCTCTCTCTCTCTCTCTCTCTGATTTCTCCTTCTCAATCTCAGAGTGTAATGATAATGATCACGTTTTCTTGTATCTTGATTCTTCAGCAAAAAAAAACTCGAGAGAATGCGTAACCAAGCGAAGAAAAAAGCAGTGCCCGAACAGATTTCTAACAATCAGATTCTTTTTTAAGGAGATGTGTGTGTGTCCGTGTGTGTGTGCGTGTTTGTGTGTGTATGTAGGGGTGTGCATGGGTGTGTGTGTATGTGTGTGTGTGTGTGTCTGGTCAAGTGCTGTATGTGTGTCGATCAACTCTCGAATTAAATCGGACATTTAGTTATAAATTCACCCATGAAAACGTGTATATTCTAAATTTATATTCCAAAAGATAGCTTCGGCTACATTTTATTTCCTACAAGTTTAACTTTTATTTTCAAACTTTGTTTTGTCCTAGACAATTTTCATTTGTTGTCAGGGTCGACTTCATCCGCTCTCCTCCTCTCCCTCACCCCCCCCCTTTCCACCTTATCGCCCTCTCAAAACAAGAGGACAAACCAAAGTCCAAATGTTACATAACTCTCTGAACATTCAAAAGCACTTCCCTCTAATTTTAAACCCGCACCTCTGGCCTCTTCTCCGTAAGTGTTAAAGTTATTTTAAAATAAACGATTTCAGAAGAATTTTCTCCTGAACTAGCTAAATGTTGGTTGTATGTCTGACGCACAGTCGCACGATAGTGAACGGTACTCCTGCACTCTTCCTGCGTTTCGATATGCTCGCACTGATTTGTTGGATCTATCTGTGGGTGCAACCTTCAAACTGAAACCAGAACTGACCGCTCGGCTACGTGAGTTGGGCATTGGCTACCACCTGTCCAGCAGACGCTCGTGCAGGGGCGGACGACGCAAGCGTGGACCTCGCGGCCGCACAGGATGTCATGTGTTTGATGGTCAGCCCACCACGTCCGTTTCGCTGCCTGCGGGTGACCCCCTCCACGTTCGTTGCTCCTCGATTGGTGGACAGCCGTCACCACCTCCAGCCCCGCCGCTACCTCTGGAGCCTCTGCCGACCCCCTCGCCGCCTCCACCGCGCTTGAAGGTACTGTACTTTAACGCTCAGTCATGTCGACAGAAAGCCGTGGACATTCACGAACTAATCGTTGACGGTGACGTTGACATCCTCATGATGACGGAGACGTGGTTGTACCCCCAGGGTGACGAGGCCTACATCGCTGCCATGACGCCGGCCGGCTACAACTGCTGGTCCTTTGCCCGCGGTTGCGGCGCGAGGGGCGGCGGCATCGCTTTTATCATCAGGGACACGCTATCCAGCGCCGTGTACTGCAAGCCCTTGTCGTTCGAGGCCATGGAGGCCGCTGAGCTGCACATCTCCAGCAAGGACATGTCTGTCGCCTTCGTGTGTCTCTACAGACCTCCCCTGTCGTCTAGGAGCAAAGTCGCGTCTCGGCAGTTTCTGGACGATTTCTCCGACCTCCTTTCCATGTACTCTGACACTCGCTGTGACTTTATCGCTATTGGTGATTTCAATTACCATTATGACCGACCTCAAGACAGTGACGTGAACAAAATAACGACATTGTTGCATGACCATAATTTCACTCAGCTCATCGACGTTCCCACGCACCGCTGTGGCCATACTCTGGACTGGGTAGTGGTGCGTGACGACACCAGCTGCCTGACTGTGGATAGTGTGGAGCTGTTTGACTGTCTGGGAGATCACTCCGCCATCCTCTCCACGCTGGCTGCTCCGCCGCTTTCAGCCCGTGAGCGCGTCGTCACGTCGCGTAACCTGCGGGCCATCGACATCGGGCGCTTTCAGTCCAACGCAAGGGCACTGACCCGTGTAGTGAACCCGGCCTCGACGGACATGGTGGACTTGTACAATGACGGTCTCCGTCGGGTTCTGGACCAGCACGCGCCCCTGACCACCAGATGTGTAAGGAACCGCCCCTCCGCCCATTGGATGACGGAAGAAGTGAGGGCTGCACGTCGTCGACGTCGAGAGGCGGAGCGCCGCTGGAGAACCTCCCGCCTGACTGTGCATAGACAGATCTTTGCTGCTGAGCGGGCTGCCGTTAAAGCGGCAGTCAGCAGTGCCAAGAAACAGTATTTTGATAGCAAGGTTTCTGGCGCTTCTATTAAGCAACTTTTTGCTGCCACAAATGAACTGCTTGGCAAGTCCAAGGTAACCCCTCTTCCCAACAACATTCCCAAGTCTGAACTGCCTGAGAAGTTCTCCGCTTTCTTTAGTGACAAAATCACGGCTATCAGGGCCGAGCTCGATTCTTGTGATTGTGACCCCCCTGTGTTTGAGGATTACAATGGTCCAAAACTTGGTGCTTTCGAGCCTGTGTCAGAGAAAGATATTTTTGATCTCATCGTCAAGTCTCCTACCAAAAGCTGTTCTCTTGACCCTATCCCAACCTCCCTCGTGAAGCAATGTTTGCCTGATCTTGTGCCTATTATCACTGCAATTGTCAACCAGTCTCTCACCACAGGATCGGTCCCTGGTCAGGTTAAGCAAGCAGTTGTAAAACCTTTGCTTAAAAAGTTGGGTCTGGATTCCAACAATCTGAAGAATTTTAGACCGGTGTCCAATTTGCCATTTATTTCTAAAATCCTAGAAAAGGTTGTGCTCTGTCAGTTACAGAAGCATCTGTCCAACAACAACTTGCTCGAAGTGTTTCAGTCAGCTTATAGGAAAAATCACAGCACTGAAACTGCTGTGTTGTGTGTTCTCAATGGCCTCCTTGCTAGGGCTGACCAGGGGCAGGTGTCTGTGCTTGCACTGCTAGATTTGAGCGCGGCGTTTGACACGCTTGATCACAGCATATTGCTCAATAGACTTGAAACTACGTTTGGTGTTACGGAGGTTGCGCTTGCATGGTTCAAATCTTACCTATCTGATAGAAAGCAGGTTGTCATTATTGATGGTAGTGTCTCTTCAACACGGACTCTTGAGTTTGGTGTGCCCCAGGGGTCTGTTTTGGGTCCAGTGTTGTTTTCGCTGTACGCACAGCCTCTTTCTAACATTATTAGCAAGCATGACTGTGACTTTCACAAATACGCCGATGATACGGAGCTCTCTAAAAGTGCACCCCCTGCTGATTTTCAGACAGTTCAGGCTAGTGTGCAGAACTGCATTGAAGATGTACTTAAATGGATGAATAGTAATAGGCTGAAATTGAACACAGAAAAGACTGAAGTGATGCCTGTGGCCTCTGCTTCTCGCCTTAGACTGATAGGCGGCAGTTCCATAGAAATAGGGGGTAGTGAAATCGCTTTTCAATCAGATGTTAAGTACTTAGGTGTACACCTCGATCAGAGGCTCTCAATGCATCAGCAAGTCAGTGTGATTTGCCGCGCAACATATCTGGCGTTGCGCAGAATAGCCTCTATTAGGTCTAATTTAACTCAGGACACAGCTGCTAGGCTTGTAACCGCTATGGTTACATCCCGGTTAGACTATTGCAACTCGGTCCTTGGCGGCTTGCCGAGCGAACAAATAGGACGGTTGCAACGGATTCAAAACAATGCTGCAAGGCTTGTTATGCGTAAACCTAAACGTTGCCACACAACGCCTCTGCTCAAAGAACTTCACTGGCTGCCCATTCATTTCCGCATACTATACAAAATTGCTGTTCTTAGTTACCAACATTTAAACGCTACACTTCCGCCATATCTGTCTGCAGCGCTTACAACCTACCAACCCTCACGCTCTTTGCGATCATCAAGCGAAAAACTGCTTAAGACTCTAAGAACTAACCTGAAAACAGTCGGAGACCGCTCTTTCAGTGCTCTGGCCCCTGTTATATGGAATTCGTTGCCCACTGAGCTGAGGAACGTTTCATCGCTGGCGAGCTTTAGGACAAAGCTCAAGACATACTTTTTTCGCGCAGCTTTTAATCTGTGAACCATTACTCCGTTGACATTTTTATGCTTATCCAGTACTTTCTGCCCCCTCCCTCCATTCCCGTACGGCAGTGTTTTTTTATGAATGCGTGCGGCTGCTGTTTGCATGCGCGTTGAGCCCGCAAGGGGAATTGCGCTTAATAAGAACACTTCATTATTATTATTATTATTATTATTATTATTATTATTATTATTATTATTATTATTATTATTATTATTAAAAATGAGAAGATGACAACAACACAACGATCGAGTCGTCAATAAAAACCCAGCTTTCGAGTTTATTTTAAAACTCTTTCTCATTGTAAAACAAGGCTAATTTGAGTGTGGGGGAATGGGGGGAAGGAGGGGGGGAGAGGAAGGGGGTCGAAGGGGAGGGGAATATGGATGAATGAACATGTAAGTTTAACGTCTACATCCACCATTGGCGATATGGCAGACGGGGATAACCATCCCAGGGAGGAAAGGGTAGGGACCTAAATCAACACTGAACCATCATTGTAATCATACTGCAAATATGGACAGTGAAAAAGGCCACATTTTATCTTATCAACCACGGGATTGGAACCTGAGTTCATCGGTGTGCCAGACGAACGCTCTACCAACTACGGCGGTGGGACGGGAGGAGAGCGAGGGAGGAAGGGAGAGACGGAGGGAAGGGGGAGAGAAAGAGAGAGAGAGAGAGAGAGAGAGAGAGAGAGAGAGAAAGAGAGAGAGAGAGAGAGAGAGAGAGAGAGAGAGAGAGAGAGAGAGAGAGTCCTATATAGCTGCAAATATCTGTCTTAATAAAAAGACACTAGCGTTTCTTTCCGTCCATTTTTTTTTTCTTTTTTTCTTGACGTACGCTTTTGAAAGATATTCTCTTCTAAAAGTAAATTCCTTAGAGGGATGGGGAGAAGAAGAAGAAGAAGAAGAAGAAGAAGAAGAAGAAGAAGAAGAAGAAGAAGAAGAAGAAGAAGAAGAAGAAGAAGAGAAGAAGAAGAAGAAGAAGCCAGCGCTAAGGGGGTAATTTAGCCGTAATTTGATGCTCAGCTATGGGACCTTGGTCTCAGCTATGGGCCCTTGGGTCAAAAGACTGCCCAGCATAATATTCATGGTGCTGTTAGAAAACATCCCCGCTTGGAAACTGTTGGACTCATTTTCCTATGGAGGGAAAGGGAAAGTGGGTGGGGTGGGGGATGTGTGTGGGGTGGGTGGGTGGGGGTGAAATAGATGATGAATTCCATTATTTGTTTAACTGTACTAATCCCCTTCTAAAAGACAACAGATGCTCCCTATGGCCTCAATATTTTAGGAACGTCCAAATATCTGTACTTTAAACCAGCTAATGAAATGGAAGTATAAAAGCACACTCATGAATTTAGGTCGATTTACTGGAATAATATTGTCACTTTTTTGAGTAGTACATGTACTGCCTTTTATATTTATTCTTTTTCAAGTGCGTCAGTAGTGTTTGGTGGTCTTGTATGTGTGCTTTACTGTTTTTACATTCTTTTGATTGTTCTTTTACTTCTATGACGACGGCTGTGTTCTGTCTTGAATCCTCACGCGCTTGTATTTATTATTAATGTTATTGTTTTCTTTCTTCTTTTGAGTGCCTATTTTCGAGGTACGTATGTGCCAAAAAGAGCTGAACTTTATTTACTTTCATATGAATCCAGTATCTTTTCTGTCTTTTCATTCAGTAGCCTGTATGTTATTTTTTTGAGTTATGTGCTACCGTTTTTTGCTAGTTAGATTAGATGCTATGGGGTTTTTTTCAGGTCCCCCGTTGGGGTGCCGGGGGTTTCAGTATAAATAGTATCCCCACTTTCTGGAAATTTAGTGCTTTAAATTCCCACTGTCACTGTCTTTCTCATTTGCTCTTTCTCATTCCTGCTCTGTTCTATCAATCTGCTATACTATCTTCTTCTTCGCTAGACCAGTCACCTACCTTTTTTTCTTGAAAACTCTTCCAGGACAAGACTCCTTATTTGTGTGTGAGGTCTGTTGAATCAGCTTGGGAATATTGAACGCTTTCTGCCAGGTGGTCACTAGGGCTTCCTATGATGTCATTATTTAGCAATGTAGGCATTTTATATGTATGTGTTTTGTTGATAATTTAAAATGATGTTTGTATTCTATTTTGTTTTTGTGACTGGCTGGTGGAGAGCGTCCAGTTTTACCACTAGGGTTGTTTCGGCAGATCTTTTATGCGGATCGGGGGTTGTCTGGTCCTGATTTGGCTCGGAAGAGTCCGCTGGACCTAAAGCAATAATCATGTAATGTAATGTAATGTAATTTTTTTCAGGTTTATGTTATAGCAAAGTAGTGCCGCTCTTGCTGTCCTATGTATATATTGTGTATCCTTATTCCTTCATCTTACTCTCTTGTCTGGCTATGCGGCCACCACCCCCCCCCCCAACCCTCCTGGGGTAGGAGCCTTATTTGATATTTGCTGTTTCAATGTTTGTTTAATAAAAGGACAAAGACCCAAGAAAGTTCCAAGAAGAGAAAATAAAAGTCTAGAGCTGTTAGATGTCAAGATCCAGGAGAGCCATTGCTGTTGTAATTATTATCATTTTCGCTAGAATGCTGATGACGATCACTACGGCTATGACTACTACTACCAACGTGAATTTATATAGTTAGTTATTCATTGCTTACAGGATTCAGCGGACTGCAAAGAGCCCAATCAAGACCACAAAATCAGGTCTACAGCTTGGTTGAAAGAGGACTCACCCCTGATTTATATAAAAGATCTGCTGAAACAATCCTAGTGGTAACACTGAAGGTACTCCACCTGGGTCGGTATTGAGAAAGACCCGCTTGCCACCCTTCGATAGGTTATATGTCTCAAGGTAGTTTTATCTTACCTCAAGGTTGGAGAACACTGCCGGTAAACTTATCTCGGTATTCAAAAAGGCCTACCTTTATGGTAGATTAATGACCAAAGCGAAGAACGAAAGTAAGATGTTCTGGGATTCCTCTTTCAATTCTAATTAAACGAAATATTTTTGATGGGAAAAGTTGCTTTTTCCTTCGTGTGATCCTTCGTCTGCTAAGAAAGCTGTTGTAGCGTTGTCATCGAAGAGCGCATGCGTAATAGAGGAGGATTCAAATTTAGCTCGAGATAGGGACCATGCGTCAGGTAGGCGCTTTTGAATACCGAGATACATTTACAGGCAGTTTTCTCCAACCCTGAGGTAAGATAAAACTACCGCGAGGTCTATACCTTGAGACAAATAACCTATCGAATGGTTGCAAGCGGGTCTTTCTGAATACCGACCCAGCTGGTCACTTTACAATAAAGGCATCCCACGCATAGATAGGACCGTTGTCCCACCGCGGTAGAGCGTTCGCCTGGCACACCGATGACCCAGGTTCGAATCCCGTGGTGGGCGATATAAAATGTGGCCATTTTTCACTGTCCATTTTAGCAGTATGATTGCTTTGGTGGTTCAGTGTTGATTCAGTTCCCTACCCCTCTTTCCCTGGGATGGTTATCCCCGTCTGCCATATCGCCAATGGTGGGTGTAGACGTTACACCTCAATGTTCATTCATTTATTTATAGGACAGTTTGCTTGCGAGAAACTAACGGTACGGTCTTTGTTGTTTGTTTGTTTGTTTCCCTTTGATTTTTTTTGTTGGTTTGTTTTATCGTTGCAGTCATCAGCATGTTATTCTCGTCGGAGTCGTGATCTATATCATCATTATTTCATCGTCACCATCATCATCATTCACCACGTTCAGCACCAGTAAATGACATACCAGCACATGCCGTTTTGTTACAAAATAATAATCAATAACATACAACACAATGTAATACAAAACATCATTACATGACGTTTCGTTAAAAAAATGTATATGTTACCGTCAATGTATGAAATCCCGGTATTGTATAGAATGTCTAGGTAAAGTATAAAATGCATTCTATACTTTACATAGGCATTCTATAGAGCTGTTAGATGTATATGTTACCGTCAATGTATGAAATCCCGGTATTGTATAGAATGTCTAGGTAACGTATAAAATGCATTCTATACTTTATCTAGGCATTCTACAGAATGCATTCTATACGAATGAATGCATTCTATAGAATACATTCTATACTTTACCTAGGCATTCTATAGAATGCCGAATTTCACACATTGCCGGTAACATACACAACACAATACAATACAATACAATGCAATACAAGTCAATTACTGACCTTCCTAACAGAGATGCGACATATACAAGGGTCGAGGACCCCAGTGTTAGCGCTAGCCGTTGTCTTGCATGGAAAGTCAAAAGCTGCGTTCCAGACCACCTTGTTACTGCGGATGTCCTTTCTGTAAACACAAAGCAAACACACACTGCAACCAAACACGCTGAAACTACAAACTATAAACAAATGCATCGCCTGGATGATACAAAGAATGCAGATGAATGCAAATAATGTTGGTGAGGTTAAACAAAGGAAAAGATAACGTGTATTATCATCTCAAGGACTGATTAGGATGGAATGTGGGAGGAGGCAGAAAGGGAAGGAGAGACAGAGAGCGACAGACAGACAGAGAGAGACAGACAGACAGACACACAAGGGAAGGATGGAGAGAAAGATACAGACAGACAGAGAGAGACAGACAGACACACAAGGGAAGAAGGGGGGAGAGAGAGAGATACAGAGAGACAGACACACAAGGGAGGGACCACAAGGGAGGGACGGGGAGAGAGATAGAGATACAGACAGACAGAAGACAGACAGAGGATATCAAAGCAATTGTTAGCCATCACGGAACAGAGAGAACGTGCGGGCGTGCGTGTGATTATGTTAAGATGGCGTTCTTTTGACAAATTCATGAAAATTTACTTTTTTTTTTTTGTTTGTTGTTTTTTAACGGACCCCGTTATGTTGACGTCCAAAGACTAAGAGTGTTCCGTTAGAGATAGAGTTAGAATAAGGGTCAGGGTAAGGGTTATGATTAGGGTTAGCGTTAGAAGACTTAAAAGTACTTTAAAATAAGAACGAGATATCACAATGTCAACACAACGTCCGTGGCGTTTCAAGAGCCATAACACTGCGGTCTAAAAAGTGTGTGTGTGTGGGAGAGGGGGGTGAGTGGGGGGGGTGTGCGTGTACTTGTTTTGGCAGTGTTGTTTTGACATTTCAACGAAAACTGAGCCGAATTGTTTTGACGCACTTACTTGTTATGACGTCAAAACAACGGGAAACATGCGTGTTACTTGTTTTGGCAGTGTTGTTTTGACATTTCAACGAAAACTGAGCCGTATTGTTTTGACGCACTTACATGTTATTAGGTCAAAACAACGGGAAACATCTGCAATCGCTGTTTTGACCCCTCAAGAATCCTCTAAACCCAAAATTTTCGAAATCTTGGTCATGTCAAAACAATGTCATTTTTTCACGTGTGTGTGTTGTCCGTATAATTTCAATTTGCAAGATTTCTCCAAGTGTTCAGTTCAGTTCAGTGGGTAGATTACCGTCCCCAGACACAATAGCGTATAGGGGACTCTCCAAGTGTGTAAGTGTAAAACCGACGATTGAATTCGATACACCCAGGTGGCGCACTCATGCCAAGATTTTCTCGTTCATGACGTCACTTTACTTCCGTTTTGCAAACGAGGCTGCTACCATGAGAAATACGCACGCGATGAGGCAGTGATTGAGGAAAACATCAGCCAGTAAGTAATTTTTAGCTCAGAATCTGCAAAGAATTTTGTTTTACCATTTTGTTTTATCATGTAATGTCTTTGTATTCAATTGTCAAGTGGAGAACAGTGTACAGAGCTAGTTAGTACTGGATTCGACCACTTCTGTCGCTGTCTTAGAAGTAAACTGTGATGTTGTGCTCAATGGGATCTATGCACAAAGGCTTGGCGGTCACGTGCTGCGGGAATAACACAGCGTGCTCGAGTTTGAAAATGGTGAAGTACTGTGCTGCGTTTGGATGCTCTAACAGAAAAATTATATAAATCTATGCTTTTTTTACCCTCAAACTTGTATCTCGGGTGTTTCTTTTTGTTCTTTCTTGTGTTTTTATTTTTATTTATATTAGTAGGAGGGAGCGCAGTGTCTTGTTTTGTTGTTTTTTCCCCCCAGACCGTTAACGGGCTTTGAAGCACTGTCTGTACAGGCTGAAATGTTATTGCCTGACATTCAAGTACACAGCATACACCACTGAGCTAACTAGCTCCCGTTTATTCTTACTTTCTTGGCCAGTTAGAATGAGGTAGTGGTGTCCAGACATGTTTTGATTGTTTTGTAAAAGAACAAATAAATACAAGGCAAACACACACAAAAAGCAGTATTCTGATATTTGTAATTCAGAATTCCAGAGTTATCAGCTGTCAAAGTTACACATTCACGAACTCTGTGGTGACTGTCAATGAAGAACTCTTGAAATTAAACGCTTTAAGTTTAAGTATTGTAAACTTATGTTTGTTGGTTAGTTCATTCAATATTCTATTTTCTTTTCTTCAGGGGTGTGATCAAGGTTGCAAAAGAGGACCAAATGTACCACGACTCAACTATCAATGTGCACAATGATGCTGATGACCAAAAAACATTCCAACACAATGCGTTGTTTCTAAACTGGATCCAGACGACATTCCTCATAAAAGTGACCTAGTTCACACCCCTACAAAAACTGACCCAGTACACGTACTTCCAGAATCTATCCAAGTTCACATACCTTCTGAGAATGATCTGCTTCAGATACCTCCAGAAACTAAACCAGTTCACATACCTCTTGAACCTGACCCAGTATATACATCTTGAAACTGGCCCAGTTGAAATACCTCTAGATAACATTGTTTCTGTGCTGGACCCTGTTTCTGTGCTGGACCCTTTTCATATTTTAGCAGAAGACAGTGTTTCTGAATCGGAACCCGAGTGCATTTCTGCTTCTGACATTGACCTGATATGTTCCTTCATCCAATTGTGACAGCAGCAAACATGATTTACACGTAGTTTGTGTTCCTGAAACAGAGGAGTCTTTGTCAAACACATTTGATTTGTTTCCAGTGCTCCATAAGTTGAAAGTTCCTTCAAAACCTGAATCAAGTGCGCTTGGCAAGGGATACTGTGCAGCAGAACAAGACAGTTCTGTAACATGCTCATCCAACTTCTCTCAGGAAAAAAAAATGAAAGTGTGTATTTCAACATCACATGATAAAAAGTTTTAGCCATGCTTGTTTTGCAAAAAGAGTCAACAAAAGCTTCCAGGACACTTGAAAACTCAGCATGCCGATGAAGAAGCATCGTTGAGAATTATATGAATGCGTGGACGTGAATGTTTAGAACACAATCTTTGACATAGTACTGGTCCTGATTTGGCTCGGAAGAGTCCGCTGGACCTAAAGCAATAATCTTGTATTGTATTGTATTGACATAGTACATGTCCGGAATCAGATTGCTATTCAGAACATGGAGGAAAAATTGAAGGAATAATGTACACTGATACCAAGGTTATAGGGGACAAAAGGATACCCAACGCGCAGCTGCACTACCATTTATTTTGTCAGAGACCTCAGTCAAGATTGTCTCGTCATCTGGAAAGTCGACATAGAAATGAAAAAGTGATGATAGCTTACTTGAATGCAGCAAAAGGATCAAAAGAGAAAAAGCAAGAGTAGACCAAACTTCGCAATGCAGGCGACCATCAGCATAATATAACAGTCTTCAAAAACAAGGAGGGAACAATCATATTAAAAAAAAAAAAAAGGACAATAAAAATTGTTCCTCTCAGCAACTTTTTTACCTGCCCTTACTGTCCGGGTTTGTTCCCAAAAAAAGAATATCTACTGACACAATTGTGCAAAGCAGCATAATGGTCCAAAAAGAGAGTTTGTAAAAAGGGGGAAGCTATTCTTGCCTGATCCTAAAAACAAAGAAGACCCAGACATTTTTCGCACTTTCCTTGAGACTTTTCATGCTGATCAGATCCGGCTTGTTATATAGCATGATGCTTTGATCAAAGAACTCACAATAAGCCAGCTGAAGAAGCGTGGATATAACCCATATCAATTCAGTTATATCATTAATAAAGTGAGAGAAATTGCCCGGCTTATCTTGAAACTTCGTGATATCTCTGGACCTGAAAATGGGTCTCTTGAAACCTGAGACATTTGAAAAAGTCCTTAAAGCAACCAAACAAGTTGCTGATTTTGATTGAAACCGGTTTGCATTTAGAATACCATCTTTAGCTAAAAAATTTGGCTACACATTCAAGCTATGTGCTGACTGGCTGGAGGCACAGGCTGTGGAAAATGAGATGATAAACTGAGAGACGATATTCAGGGATACCAAAAACTACATGTAATAAGGTGGCATGTGGAGATTTCATCTCAACCTAAGTCAAAATCTGTATAAAGAAAACAAAAGGGGCATGCAAAGCGTCTACCTTTGTCAAAAGATGTTGCCAAGCTCTCTGGTTATCTTAGTAGCATGTCTGAATCTTCCACAGCAAAGCTTTCTACATCCCGTGAGGATACTGAGATAAAAGAGGCATGGAAAGTCCTTGCCCAGGTCACACTGACTCAAATTATCCTTTTCAATCCAAGGCGATCTGGTGAAGCATCAAGAATGAAGTTGCAAGATCTGACACAAGATACTCGAGATATTGACTTACTTGAATCACTCAGTCAGTTTGAAAGAACACTGCACAAAACACAGCAAGATTGAAATTAGAGGAAAACGTGGACGTATTCACGGTATTGTATCCATTCTGCTAACAGGATAAACAAAAAGAGCTCTAGATTTGTTAGTAGCAAAACGGGATCGTGCTGGCATCAACAAATCCAACATGTATGTGTTTGTCTGTACATATTACAACTCAGAGGGATACATGAGGGGCTCTGAAACACTCAAAAAAATTGTTGAAGCTGCAGATTTGTCGGAACCAAAATATATAACTTCGACTTCCCTTCGAAAGCAGGTGTCTACAATGTCAAAAATTGTCAGTCTCAGGGACAATGAGCTAGATGCACTTGCTCAGTTTATTGGCCATGATGTCCGCACACATCGTGAATATTATCGCCTTCCATCTGATGCCTTTAAACTGGCGAAAATCAGCAAGCTACTTCTGGCTCTTGAAAAAGGGGAACTTGGGTACAGATTCATTAAAACATTTTCACATATTTAACAATAAATATATGTTAAGCATTTCAACATTTAGTCTGCTTATTCAATGTGGCAGATCTTAGTTGTAACTGCTTTTGCTGTAATTTTTTTTTTAATGTAGAGCTTCCGTTGTTTTTTTTAGTCTGAAATATAAGCAAATTGTGTCTTATTTTGCAGGCTTCCAAGCAGTGATGTGATGGATGGTTTAAAACCATCACAAGAGCAGGAAAAGAAACGTTCAAGAGCAGAAAATAAACGTAAGTTTAAAAGGGTTTAATATTTTGTTCATTCTGGTAAATGCAACAGTTTGCTGTTTTTAAGTGTAAATTTTCAAACATAATTTCAGTCTTAATTATATCATAATAAAATAAAAGAACTGTCTAATTTTTCCGTTTCAGATGTTGAACCCGCGATGGATAGTTGCTTGGAGCCATCATAAGAGGAGGATAATGACGATTATGACAAAAACCCACTAACCTTATCAGAAATAAAGTGAGAGAAATTGCCCGGCTTGTGTTGAAACTTCGTGATATCTCTGGACGTGAAAATGGGTCTCAAAGATTTTTTTGAAACCTGAGATGTCTGAATGTGTCCTTAAAGCAACCAAACAAGTTGCGGAGGAGTTAATTCGCCGATGTGACGACACGAGTTTTCAGATGGTAGGGAGAGATACACTTTTTACGAAGTTACACTTCTCTGTATATCTGCTGTACATAGAATAGCGTGACCGATTTACTTTTGCGTATGAAAGTGCAGTTTCGTAAAGTCCGTGCGATTCATAGAAGATAGGGAGTCGGCCAATTTCGAATAGGGGTACGCGTAATAAAGAACGTGCATACTGACGAGAGCTCGACTGTTTTGCTTGTGGCCGGCGCAGATTTTGAAGGGCAGAGTGGTTTGAGATGCTATTGCGTGAGGAAGGAATTCTAACGAGACAGCAGCCCTGTGACAGAGGTCATCGTAGTGTAGGGTACTGTTGGAAGGGTGTGTGTATTGTTTTATAGCCACCCAAGGTCTTATGCCCTCGTCGGGATAAGGATGTGTAGAATTCGAAGGAAGATGGTAACTGCCATTCGCCAGTGAGTGTAGAGTTCCATACTTAAGGTCGTGTGGTTCTCGATTGAACACCCACCAAGACTTAGTGTCTGTAGCAGAGCTAAGGTGTCCTCATCCTCAGAATAAATGTTATTTGGACAGTGAAATAACGTGCAAGAGCAAGAGAAAGAGACTCTCAAAAGACTAATCCATTGTGTTGTGCCAATGTTGTGACAGTGTTGTGTCGTGTTGTGGTGTTGGGGGTAAAGGGCGTCGCGAGCCGAGGCCTGTAAGGTAAGCAAACCCTGTCGTTCAATTCTCTAGTGGCGCGCTTCGAGCACTGCGTACGTGTATGAGTGGTAATGAGTGTGGGGAAGGGGATGTATTTTAGGATGTGTAATGAATTTCGTTGATTTTATATGATTTTTCCTATGATTTTCTTATCGTATATGTGATGGGGAAAATGTCGTTGCTGTTGTTGTTATGGAAGTGGGTCAAAGGCGACGATGGGGAATATAGAGAGGGAGAGAGAGAGTGAGGGTGTATGTAGGGAAAGAGCGATAGAATGTAGAGTATACTGAAGAGGGATGAAGTGATGATTATGAAAGAAGCATGTTTACAGTGTGGATGAAGGGTGGTAATCGTGATGTGCTATAATTGTTGGGGGTGACGGTGGTGATGAAGGGGGGTGGAATGAATCAGGACTGTGAGATGGTAGTGTGGTTGCGATAATTATGTATATTTATATAAACATTGGTTTGTAAAGAAGATGCGAATTATTTAGCATCAAAGGGTGATTTACATTATTGAAATCTGTGTATAGTATCTTATATTATTATTATGATATTCATAGCTATGCAGGTCAAGATGGCGGACGGAGGACGGCGTGTTATGTTATATTATATAGTGTTTATTGTTTGGTGGGCATATTGTTAAGACTATGTATATGTCAACAGGTGTGGGCTGATGAGATGATGATGATTATTACATCTACGTGTTTATTTCTACGCATTATTCCCACGCTGTTGCCTTTGATGTGCCTGTTGTGCTGTACTGATGTTGATGTTGTTGCCGCTGACTGGGTCCTAACCAGCCTGGGATGTACCTTTGCCTCTACGACACAGTAGTGTTGTGGTGATTTCTTACACTGCTGCAGGTTTTGCCTGTGTACCGAGGCAACACGCTTCCAGGGGGTTTTCATGCCTAATTCATGCACACACAGACTCACATTACACGCACCTAAAAACATATCCATTTAGTTAGAAGAATCATCCACTTTGTGAAAGAGACTGTTAGCTCTCTGAGCTACTTAACAAGAACATTGAGACATTACTTCTGTGCCACAGCTTTGTCTAGCTAATAGTTCATGATTCAACGCCATCGCTTATTATTTGAAGACTTGCATTTTGAATTGATTTGTTGATTTTGATTTTCTGTATACACTTTGTAAAGAAACTGTTGTTATTTAGTTCTATTTGGGGTTTGTTGCAAGGGGAGGTAATTGTTAGTTAGTATTGGGACGGGGGTCTGTTTAGGGGTTGAGGGAAGGTTAGTTCCCATTTGTCCTGTGTTTGCTTGTTGATTGTTGAATAAAAGAGTGTGTGTTTGTACTCTGGCATTTTGTGTTAGTTTATTTTGTTTGAGTTTATTCTTTTCACTCGCTTTATGAGCTGACGTCACTGAACCCGCTCGGGGGACGTGACATTTTTGGTGTCAGAAGTGGGATAAACTCATTTATTTTGTTAGGGTATTGCCAGAGGTGTATGTTGTGTGTTTGAGTTGTTGTGTGAAAGGGTACGCAGCGGGCGGTTGGCGGGAGTGTGGGTGTATTGCACTAGGGAACACACTCGGAGTGCAGCATTAACGGGGAATTGGATTGCAGGGTTCACTTGCTCGCCTTCAGGGGTACGACGGTGAACGATTCCTCGGCTCCTGTGACTGTTGTGTTGCGTATTCATTCTGTTAGGTGTTTGTATCGGTTAGGTGTTATTTGTTTTGTGTATACTAACATCTGTTCTTCCCTTCTTTTCCGACATGGCTACGCGGGATGCTCGAGCCGCGATGCGCCGCGACGCTAGGACTCGTAAGGAGGAGGCCGAGCAGGAGGAGCAGGACTTCGATGATGACGGCTCAGTGACAGGGTTGTTGGAGGAACCTTACGCAGTGAGTACTCAGACCACTGTGCCTAAGATGTATGCCAAATCGCCCGGTTCACAGAGCAAAGTCGAGGTCGCGCTCAGCGATAGTGAGAGGCTTAGGCAGGTTGGGGAAAGCTTGGGTTTCCGAGATGGAGCGTTGGCACACTATGTAGTTAGTGAGTTGAGAAGGGAACGGGAGGAAGAGAGAAGGGAAGAGGAACGGAGGGAACGGGAGGAAGAGAAGAGAGAAAGAGAGGAAGATCGTCGGCGGTTGGAGGCTAGATTAGAGGCCAGACTGGACGCGGAAAGAGAAGCTAGACAAGCAGAACAGCGTCAGAGGGAGGCAGACCAACGTCGGTTGGAACAGAGGATAGAAGATGAGAAGCGAGAAGAGAGAGAGGCTAAGGAAGAGGAAAGGAGGATGTTTGAGATGAGGCTAGAGGAGGAACGTAGAGCCAGAGATGAAGACCGAGCTGATCAGAGGGAGAATAGGGCTAGAGATAGAGGGGCAGCATACTCAGTCAAGTTGAAACCCTTGGAGGAGAGGGAGGATGTGGAGGCCTACCTCCAGATGTTCGAACGGGTGGCAGAGGTTCAGGGTTGGAGGAGGGAGGTATGGGCGGTTAGGCTAGCGCCTTTGTTACAAGGGGAAGCCCGGGACACCTACCTTCGTCTGACGCCTGAGCAAGCCCAGGATTTCGACATTGTGAGGAATGCGCTGTTGAAACGCTTCAGGAAGGACGCCGACTACTATCGTAGGCAGTTTCGAGAGGCCAAGAAGGAAGCTGCAGAGACGTTTCCTCAGCTAGTAGTAAGGCTAGGGTCGTTAGTGAAGAAGTGGTTTTCGCTCGCCGGCAAAGACATCACCGACGTAGAGCAGGTACTAGACACCTTCATTGGAGAGCAGCTTTTCTCCATCATGACTACCGAGCTAGAGATCTACGTGAGGGAGAATATACCTGAGACTAGCCATGCCGCAGCAGAGTTGGCGCAGCGCGTGGTAGATGCCAAGCGGGCAGCATCAGCACCGGCACCCGTACTACCCAGTCAGAGACGCAGTTTTCCCAGACGACCGGAGACTCCTCAGCAACCTAGCAACCGGGGAGGACAGGGTCAGAAGGTAGGGAGGACGGAAGGGGGTAGTGGGGTACGCCGTTGCTACCGATGTGGGTCGGAGAAGCATGTGGTCAGGGACTGCAAGGTCAAACCTCAGACAGTAGGCCAGGTTACAGTGGGACGGACTATTTCCACGGAGACCGCACCTCGGGCTAGCGTGTGTGCGATCAAACCTTATGATCCATGGGGCCAAGGTAGGGCGAACGGGCAGGACGTTCGAGTATTGAGAGATACGGGGGCGGAGATAGGGGCAGTCGCGAGCAGGTTAGTCAAACCAGCTGATTTGACGGGTCGGACTGTCGAGATTTGCTTGGCGAATCGATCGAACGTGGGTCTGCTACCTACAGCTTGGGTGGAGTTGGATTGTGCGCTGGTCAGGGGGAGAGTAGAGTTGGTGGTTTTCGAGGACGGGCCCGATATCATCCTGGGTAACTGGGTAACGTTTGATAGCGGGGAAAAGAGTCCTGTTTCCTTGTTCGGAGGTGAGTGCGCAATGGCTGCAGCAGTGCAGACTCGGGCGCAGGTGAAGGCCGAGAAGAAGAGGGAGGTACCCTTAGCAGTGGTCGAACCATCCCAGATCTCTGTTAGCACCCCAGAGTTGATCAGGATGCAAGAGACCGACGAGACGCTCGCGAAGGCGAGAACGTTGGCACAGAGTGGTGGGGCGATAGCGTCAGGTAGAGCGTCAGCTGAGTTTCGCAAGAAGAAGGGGGTGTTGTACCGGGTACACACGAAGAGAGGTAGCCAGGTCACGCAACTGGTAGTCCCGAAACAGTTGAGGGGGGGGATCCTTCAGTTGGCTCACGATCCACCCATGGCTGGGCATTTGGGAGGGAAACGTACCAGGGAGCGGATCTGGGGGACATTCTATTGGCCGGGAATGTGTGCCGAAGTACGGAGGTATTGCGCCAGTTGTCCAGAGTGTCAGAAGGTAGTACCGAGGGGACGGGTGAGGAAGGTACCACTACAGCAACTTCCGCTGGTGGACGAGCCATTTCAGAGGGTGGCGGTAGACATTGTGGGACCCATCAAACCCAAGTCAGATCGGGGTAACATGTACATCCTAGTGGTAGTAGACTATGCCACACGCTATCCCGAGGCTGTACCGCTCAAGGGCATAGAGGCAGAGAGGGTGGCAGAAGCGCTGTGGGAGATTTGGTCGAGGGTGGGCGTTCCTAGGGAAATTTTGACAGATCAGGGGACGCAATTCATGTCTGAAGTCATGCGGGAGATGAACAGACTACTGTCGATCCATGGGAAAGCCACCACGCCGTATCATCCACAGTGCAACGGTCTGGTTGAGCGATTCAACGGGACGCTAGTGTCCATGCTCAAGAAGCTAGCCACAGAACAACCTACAGCGTGGGACCGCTACATTCCAGCGCTACTATTTGCATACCGTGAAGTAGCACAGGAGTCTACAGGGTTCTCTCCCTTCGAGCTCCTATATGGAAAGACCGTGCGGGGACCGATGGCTGTATTGCGAGACCTCTGGACCAAGGAAATACAAGAGGAGGAGGTGAAATTGAGTAGCCAGTACGTGGTGGATTTGCGTAATCGCATCGAGGAAACCTGTAAGTTGGCACAAGGAAACCTCAGAACCGCGTCAGCCAAGCAGAAGCGGCACTTCGATAAGAAGGCGAAACGGCGTTTGTTCAACGCGGGGGATCAAGTGTTGCTGCTGTTACCAGAAAAACACAACAAGTTGCAGCTAGCATGGCGAGGACCGTACGAGGTGATCGAACGTGTGGGAGAGTGCGACTACCGGATCAGGATGCGTGGGAAAAGTAAACTATACCACGCCAATCTCCTGAAGAAATTCCATACCAGAGCGACGGTGGCCACGATCGTCGTAGACGACGAGGGGGTAGAGGAGGAGGAAACTATGCCGGTGTTTGGGGATATTCCCGTAATCACCTTGACAGCATCAGAGACGCCCCGCGACGTGAAGATGGACGACAACTGCCCAGAAATACGGGAAGAATTGCAGGAGCTGGTGTGGCAGTTTGAGGATGTCCTAACCGACTTGCCGTTACGCACTACACTGGACGTGTGCGAAATACGTGTGGACAGCGACATTCCAGTGAGAACGCGGCAGTACCCACTTCCCCATTCGCATCACGAGACCATCAAGAAGGAAGTGGAAGCGATGCTAGCGATGGGCGTCATTGAGAGGGCCAGTTCGCCATACAGCTCGCCCATCGTATTAGTAAAGAAGAAGGAGGGCACGATGCGTTTCTGCGTTGATTTCCGGAAGTTAAACAAGCACGTCGTATTCGATGCGGAACCATTGCCGAACATCGACTACTTGTTTTCCAAACTGTCAGGGGCCAAGTATCTCACCAAGATCGACTTGACCAAAGGTTACTGGCAAGTGCCTATGAACAAGGGAGATAAAGCGAAGACGGCATTTACAACGCCAGAGGGACAATTTCAGTGGACTGTAATGCCATTTGGGCTGAAGACGGCGGGGGCAGTCTTTTCTCGCATGATGCGGAAGTTATTAGCACCCCTGGGAATGTCGGAGATCGACAATTTTGTTGACGACTTGTTGGTAGCCACCATTACCAAGCAGAGACACCTGGAATGCTTGGCACGTCTTTTCCTTAGGTTGCGTGAGGTGCAGCTATCCGCCAAACCATCAAAGTGTTACCTGGGTTTCCGAAGAGTAGAGTATCTTGGGCATGTGGTTGGACAGGGAGAAATTCGTCCTGAGGTGTCAAAGATGGAGAGAATCCGAGATGCACCACGACCAACGACCAAGCGGCAAGTGCGCTCATTTTTGGGTTTAGCCGGATACTACAGGCGGTTCGTACCCAACTTTTCAGCGATTGCTTCACCACTACACGATCTGACCAAGGGAGGCAAGCCAGGGGCGGTACAATGGACCGAAGCATGCGAAGCTGCATTTTGCACACTGAAGGAGAAGCTGTGCTCTGACCCTGTGTGCTGTCTGCCGGACTTCACCCTACCGTTTGTGCTACAGACAGATGCGTCGGAGGACGGAGTAGGGGCCATTTTGAGCCAGGACAGGGGACAGGGATTACAGCCTATTGCGTGTGCAAGCAAGAAACTGTCGAAACCCGAGAGGAACTATTCGACCATTGAGAGGGAGTGTCTAGCGTTGGTGTGGGGTGTGCAGAAATTCAGTCAATACCTGTACGGACGTACTTTCGTAGTGCAGACTGACCATATGCCACTGCAGTACCTACAGCAAGTGAAGAACACCAACAGCCGACTGATGAGATGGGCACTTCAGCTGCAACCTTTCTCAATGTCTGTGGAGCACATTTCTGGGAAGGACAACGTTCCAGCAGATTTCCTCAGCAGAAACGCTCAGTAGGTAGCATAGGGGGGTAGTGAGAAATTCGCGTCGTAGTTAAGGTTCTTCAAGGTGTTAAGAACTGGGGGGGGGTTGTGTGACGACACGAGTTTTCAGATGGTAGGGAGAGATACACTTTTTACGAAGTTACACTTCTCTGTATATCTGCTGTACATAGAATAGCGTGACCGATTTACTTTTGCGTATGAAAGTGCAGTTTCGTAAAGTCCGTGCGATTCATAGAAGATAGGGAGTCGGCCAATTTCGAATAGGGGTACGCGTAATAAAGAACGTGCATACTGACGAGAGCTCGACTGTTTTGCTTGTGGCCGGCGCAGATTTTGAAGGGCAGAGTGGTTTGAGATGCTATTGCGTGAGGAAGGAATTCTAACGAGACAGCAGCCCTGTGACAGAGGTCATCGTAGTGTAGGGTACTGTTGGAAGGGTGTGTGTATTGTTTTATAGCCACCCAAGGTCTTATGCCCTCGTCGGGATAAGGATGTGTAGAATTCGAAGGAAGATGGTAACTGCCATTCGCCAGTGAGTGTAGAGTTCCATACTTAAGGTGCGTGTGGTTCTCGATTGAACACCCACCAAGACTTAGTGTCTGTAGCAGAGCTAAGGTGTCCTCATCCTCAGAATAAATGTTATTTGGACAGTGAAATAACGTGCAAGAGCAAGAGAAAGAGACTCTCAAAAGACTAATCCATTGTGTTGTGCCAATGTTGTGACAGTGTTGTGTCGTGTTGTGGTGTTGGGGGTAAAGGGCGTCACGAGCCGAGGCCTGTAAGGTAAGCAAACCCTGTCGTTCAATTCTCTAGTGGCGCGCTTCGAGCACTGCGTACGTGTATGAGTGGTAATGAGTGTGGGGAAGGGGATGTATTTTAGGATGTGTAATGAATTTCGTTGATTTTATATGATTTTTCCTATGATTTTCTTATCGTATATGTGATGGGGAAAATGTCGTTGCTGTTGTTGTTATGGAAGTGGGTCAAAGGCGACGATGGGGAATATAGAGAGGGAGAGAGAGAGTGAGGGTGTATGTAGGGAAAGAGCGATAGAATGTAGTATACTGAAGAGGGATGAAGTGATGATTATGAAAGAAGCATGTTTACAGTGTGGATGAAGGGAGGTAATCGTGATGTGCTATAATTGTTGGGGGTGACGGTGGTGATGAAGGGGGGTGGAATGAATCAGGACTGTGAGATGGTAGTGTGGTTGCGATAATTATGTATATTTATATAAACATTGGTTTGTAAAGAAGATGCGAATTATTTAGCATCAAAGGGTGATTTACATTATTGAAATCTGTGTATAGTATCTTATATTATTATTATGATATTCATAGCTATGCAGGTCAAGATGGCGGACGGAGGACGGCGTGTTATGTTATATTATATAGTGTTTATTGTTTGGTGGGCATATTGTTAAGACTATGTATATGTCAACAGGTGTGGGCTGATGAGATGATGATGATTATTACATCTACGTGTTTATTTCTACGCATTATTCCCACGCTGTTGCCTTTGATGTGCCTGTTGTGCTGTACTGATGTTGATGTTGTTGCCGCTGACTGGGTCCTAACCAGCCTGGGATGTACCTTTGCCTCTACGACACAGTAGTGTTGTGGTGATTTCTTACACTGCTGCAGGTTTTGCCTGTGTACCGAGGCAACACGCTTCCAGGGGGTTTTCATGCCTAATTCATGCACACACAGACTCACATTACACGCACCTAAAAACATATCCATTTAGTTAGAAGAATCATCCACTTTGTGAAAGAGACTGTTAGCTCTCTGAGCTACTTAACAAGAACATTGAGACATTACTTCTGTGCCACAGCTTTGTCTAGCTAATAGTTCATGATTCAACGCCATCGCTTATTATTTGAAGACTTGCATTTTGAATTGATTTGTTGATTTTGATTTTCTGTATACACTTTGTAAAGAAACTGTTGTTATTTAGTTCTATTTGGGGTTTGTTGCAAGGGGAGGTAATTGTTAGTTAGTATTGGGACGGGGGTCTGTTTAGGGGTTGAGGGAAGGTTAGTTCCCATTTGTCCTGTGTTTGCTTGTTGATTGTTGAATAAAAGAGTGTGTGTTTGTACTCTGGCATTTTGTGTTAGTTTATTTTGTTTGAGTTTATTCTTTTCACTCGCTTTATGAGCTGACGTCACTGAACCCGCTCGGGGGACGTGACAGCCGACAGGGGTGAAAACCATTCCTTTGTCCCGGACCGCAACGCGACAGGCCTGGAACCACTAGGGCTTGGCCTGGCGGCAGCGTCTATTCCATGTTGGTGGAGACTGAGCGACAACAGTATACAGATGTCATTAAACTGCATAAAGGTTTCTCTGACCCAGGTTCGAATCCCGTGGTGGGCGATATAAAATGTGGCCATTTTTACTGTCCATTTTAGCAGTATGATTGCTTTGGTGGTTCAGTGTTGATTCAGGTCCCTACCCCTCTTTCCCTGGGATGGTTATCCCCGTCTGCCATATCGCCAGTGGTGGGTGTAGACGTTAAACCTCTATGTTCATTCATTTCTCCGCCGCGTTAGCAGTGAACCCTGGGGGAAGGGCAAAGTGGCCCAAAAGGGAGACCTACCGGTCCCAGTCCATGCGGTACAGGTCGGAGGAAGCAGCGGGTGGAGGAGCACTAAGGGGGATAAATCCAAGTGTAATTAAAATGGGGATATGGTCGGAGAAGGCGGGATCCCCGGCCACCGCCCAATCCAGTGGCGTAGCTAGGGGGAAGGGAGGGGAAGGGTCCAAATTCGAAAGTCCCCCCGGGCCACCACTTGAGGGGGGCCCCAAAGGAGTGTCCGAAACATTTGTTTATATTATGAATGTCAAAACATAAAACCGATCGAAGGGGACCAACAAACAATGTTCACATAACACAAGATTTACTCATAATTCATGTCACTCTCAGGGCTTGGTTGATATTACTATGGTCGAGTTAGCCCGTGCACTCCGTAGTTGCAACTCCGGTAAGGGACCGGGGCCAGACGGCGTACACTATCTTATGGTCAAAAAAGTCCCCCTCACGTTCAAACAGGAACTTCTCACTTTCTTTAACACTTGCTATGCGACCGGAACCATTCCAGCTTCCTGGCGCAGAGCAACGGTTATACCCGTCCTAAAACCACACAAACCCAAAAAATCCATCTCTAGTTACCGACCCATAGCCCTTACTTCTCACCTCTGTAAAATCCTCGACCCTCTGCTCACCGGCGTGCTTGGGAGGAGGCGGGTGGTGGAGTCTGTGCTTACGGTCCCGGTCCCCCCCTGGACCGCTCCCCTTTTTACGGTCCACCTGGCATTTGATGGACTTGTGCGGGAGTCTCATCTCCCGGCACTTACCCAGCTGGCGCGAGAACGTCTCTCGTCCCTGGAGGCCGATCTTGTGATTTTCACCGACGGCTCTGTCCGAGAGGATGGTGCGGCCGGCAGTGGCTTTTACATCCCGGGTGTCGGGGAGTGGTCCTGTGGAGCCCCGCCCGGTTCATGCTCTCTGACTGTGGAGCTCCTGGCCATTCGCCAGGCGCTCCGCGCTGTTAGTCACGCTGTTTCCCGAGACTCTTTAAAAATTGTGGTAGCCTCCGACTCCCTCTCTGCGCTGCAGTGCCTTGCGGAGGGATCTTATTTTGCTCGTCCCGCTCTGGTGGACGATATCTGGAATTGCGCGAGATCCATGGTGACGCTCGGAGTCTCGATTTCCCTTTGTTGGGTCCCGGCACACGTCGGCATCTATGGCAATGAGTCTGCCGACCGGGCCGCCGGAGTCGGCTCGGCGGGCGGAGCCTGTGTGTCCATACGCCTGCCCCCCTCTTCCTCTGAGGCGCGCAGTGTGGTCAATGCCAGGGTGTGGTCTGAGTGGTCCTCCGAGCTGGAGACCTGGTGCGCCGAGCGCTCCTACCTCTTTCGACCTCCTTCCTGCCATCCGGTCCCTCTTTACTCCGAGGCCCCTATCACCCTGCGTCTCATTGCCATGAGGCTTCTAGCTGGCCACTGGCGGTCCAGGTGGACTGACGCTCGCTGCGTCTGCAGCGCCCCTGTCAGCTTCTCACACTGCCTCTTCTCCTGCGCCCACCTGTCTCATCAGTTCGACCCCCTCCGTGCACTGTGTGCCGATCTCTGGCTTCCTGAGAGCATGGAGGGCCTTCGGTCGGCAGTGGAGATTAGGGGCCCTGGCCTTCTCCTTATGGTCTCTGGCCTTATCGCAGGATCCCTGGTGGCCCCGCTCCTGTAGGAGGTCTGCTCGGTTGGCTTGCCTGACCCTCTTAACATGTGTTGCACACCCCGGGCTGGCTTTCTAAGTCCCGGGTGTGTGCCCCTTTTGTTATTCTCTTAGTCTGACCTCTTACCATGCGGGCATACCCTAGTCGACTCTTCAGTCCTGGGGTTATGCTCCCACAATAGCTTCTGACCGTACTTTTACCGCCTGTCACACACCTACAGTTGACCTCTTGGTCCTGGGTGTGCTGCTTCAGGTCTGGACCATAGACTGACACTTTCACCGTACGGTGCACAACTCAGTTGATCCCCTGGTCCTGGTTGTGCATCCCCAAGGACGGACATACTGACATTTCCACCGACGGCGCCTACTCAGTTGACCCATGGTCCTGGTCGCGCACCCCCATAGATTGACATGACCAATACTTTAGTCCTGGCGCCCGGCCAGCCTATCTTATGGCCCAGGTCGGGCCCCCCCAGGGACTGACTACCTGCCTTATATAACCTTATATGGACTGACATACCTACTACTCGGCACGCAACACAGTTGACCTTTGGCCCTGGCTGCGTGCCCGATGGACTGACTCTCTTATTTCACGGCGTCCTTCCATCACTTGGTGCTTATCTTTATTGGCCCGGTGACCCGATTGTACGTCTCCGTGATTCCTTTATCTCTCTAGGCTAAGAGATTGGTCCTGATTCTCATCGGGATTGCTTGCTCCTACACTCTTCTTGCGTGGACGGGAGAGGGTCCCTTAATGACCCATCCCACTGCTAAACAATCGGCCATGTTGCCAGTTTTTTTTTTTTTTTTTTTTTTTTTTTTTTGTCACTGTACATACCATTACTTACGTCCACCGTGGGGCCTTTCTATGGCCTGACCCGACACCACACGATGGCCAAGTTGCCGGGCTTGTCGGGCAGTTGCTAGCCCCTTGTATATAGCCTTGATGCTGATATTATTTTCTTGCTCGGTTTTTTGCCTGTTGTCTCTGTACATATTATTATTTGTGGCCACCGTGGGGCCTTCTATGGCCCGACCCGACGCCACACGATGGCCAAGTTGCCGGGCTTGTCGGGCAGTTGCTAGCCCCTTGTATATAGCCTCGGTGCTGATATTATTTTCTTGATTTTGCTCCTAAGGGCCTATCCGGCCCATCTTTACGTTGGCCTACTGTTGGCCCGCCTGCTGCCTTTCCAGGGCCTTGTGCCTGGCGTATGTCGCGGCGGCCCAACACTTGTTCATAGCCATGTTGTTGATCTGTCTTTTAAAATAATTAATTATCATTACCAGTGTAATTTTATTATAATTATTATGCGCTTTGACTGTCCTCACTATAACCCTGTATTTATGACCTTAATTTGTTTATTGCCCCTCTGGCGCACCTTAAGTATTACCTAGTTTCTAGATTTGATCGGGTTAACAGACCCAACCCGACTAGTATTAATTTTAACATGTGCTCACATGTATCATCTGATTATTGTATGCCTTTTTTTTTTTTTTAAACACGGCAAGAGTGTTTGTGCGCCTCGTCTGGGCTACAGGTCCAGCCCCCTCCCTCCTGATTTTGGTAAATCGTGACTTGTTCACCTGTTTTAAACTAATGCTGATGTGCTCCATAGCATCTCACACGTCCATAGTCTCCCTTGTTTATCCGTTCTAACATATTTATGCTATTATCATGTTATTATTTGCTTTTAACCCGTGGTCCTGAAATTTTAATCTTGCATTCTAAGGCTACGTTCATGCTAAGCCCGGCAAGTTGCCGTCAGCCAGTTGCCGTCACCAGTGTTCACGGTAGAGCCCGAAGTTGCTGTCCGGCGAATTACTGCCACACTTTACTTTGTATACAAAGATGGCGCTTTGACCAGCCAGCCGTTTTTTTTTTTGTGACATGCGACAAAGCATTTTGCTGGCTGACGGCAACTGGCTGCAGCATGAACGTGCATCGCCGGTTTTCATGGTGGGAAAGAAGAAAAGGGCATAACCACAGATTCCAACCAGTGGCCGGCGGCAGCCGACGTCAAATTGCCGGGTTTAGCATGAACGTACCCTTAATATCGTCCCCTATATGCCATAGTGTCTGGGGGCAGTAAATCTAAACGAAGAAGAAGAAGAAATACATGTACATCCACATTGTTCGGTAGTCCAAAAAGCTCAGTTGAAATAAACATTTTATATCTATATGTTAAATAATAAATAAACGTTAGAAATGCACTTTATTATTCAATTGGCCATTCAATTAGTGAATGAATTAGTCAAAAGAATGCCTGTATGTACTGTATCTCTGTGTGTTGGTGTGTGTGCAAACAATGGTGAAGGAGTTTCATATTTTGGCCGTTTTGAGTGTAAGTGAGTGTAAACTAGCCCACTGTCTTCAAGCACAATTCAACAACTTTCATGTGAAATTTGGTAGCGATCGGTGCAGCCATTACTTATGTACGTCTTGTCCTAACAATGATGGGCCCAGCCAATGGTCAAGATAATACTGCCCAACCAAGTATGTGCGCGCGCATGTGTGTGTGTGCGTGTGCACGTGTGTGGGGGGGGAGAGGGAGGGATGGTCTCTGCAACCGCCCGGGCCTGCTACTTCCACCTCCGTCGAATCAGTCAGATCAGAAAATACCTCACCACTGAAGCTGCCACCAAACTTGCTGTCTCCCTCATCCTGTCTCGCATCGACTATTGCAACTCCCTTCTTTCCGGCCTTCCCCGCTCCACCACTCTCCCTCTCCAACGCGTTCAAAACAATACTGCCCGCCTCGTCCTCAGAAAGAAGAAATCTGACCACGTCACTCCCTTGCTCAAAGCCCTACACTGGCTTCCCATCTCCCAACGCATTCAATACAAGACCTTGTCTCTCTGCTACAAGTCCCTCAACAACTCCGCTCCTCTCTATCTCTCTGACTTACTTCACCCATACATTCCCTCTCGCTCTCTTCGCTCTGCCTCCGACCCTCTCCGCCTCCGCATTCCTCGCTCCAAACTCAGCACGTTCGGGTCCCGCTCCTTCTCTGTCTACGGCCCATCCATCTGGAATACTCTTCCACTCTCTCTCCGTCAGAAACCCTCTCCCACCTCCTTCCAGTCTGCCCTCAAAACTTACCTTTTCAAGCAGTTCTAACACTATGACCTCACTACGCACCCAATCGCCAGCTGTCTCTTGCATATAGTGTCTGGTCTGTTTGTGGTATGAGTATATTTGAGTGAATGTATTTTTTGCGTAATTGTTACATGTGTCATTGTCTAAAGCGTGCACATGCGTGCGTGAGTTGTGAGTGCGCGCTTAGAGTTATAATTATTATAAGATAAGCGCATTATAAATACAGTAATTATTATTATTATTATTATTATTATGGTGAGGGCGTGTGTGTGTGTGCATGTTGAGTATCTGCGATCAATTAGGTCTACGATTGATATTGTTTCGGGCGTAAACTTCAGCAGTCCCGAATACTCAAGAGTGGGTCTGATGCAACTCGGCAGCATACAACAGGTCCGCTGGCATGGGACAACAGCTTCGCGATTGGATTTGTGACTGGAATATCGAACTCGCGGTTACAACCACATTGTCCGTTTCCTACAACCATGTCTTGTCAAACATTGTTGCACTCAAACCGTCTTTCTTGTCGCCGACCAGCAAACAAAGCAAAAAAGAGGGTCTACATCCACCAAATTGCCAGCCTTGTTTCAGTTTTGTCCAGTAATCTTCTTTTGGATTCAACATCTTTCTGTCACAAACATGTCTAAACGCAAACAAAAAAGTCTTTCATGACCTTGTTGCATACAAACTTCTTTTTAGACGATGATCTAAAAAGGGTCCGCCTATCCTATATCCTATCCCGTAACTTCAAAATCGTTGGGGCACCACAGATTATAGTTTAGCCAGCGTACTCCATCTTTCTCTGTCCTCAGTAGTCTTCATGGCTTCACTCAATGTCAAGCCAGTCCATTCTCGAACGTTGTCTTCCCACCTTTTTTTGTCTCCCTCTTCTGCCTACTTGCACCGTGCCTTGCAGGATAGTTTTTGCAAGACCTGATGCTCTGGTGATGTGTCCATACCATCGGAGTTTCCGTTAACCTTTTCACCATTGCGAGCAAGTCATCGCGTTGTCCACTGGCTTGTGTGATGGTATGTCGGACGTCGTCGTTGGTGATGTGCTGGGTATAGGAGATGCCCAGAAGTCTTCTATAGCACCTCATCTCCATGCTTTGTATTGTTCGTTGTAGGTCTGCTGTGAGGGTCCATGTTTCGCAAGAGTATAGGAATATGAAGATGACAAGGAGAAAAGGGTTTATACATTCACTAATTTGCCAGCCTCGTTGTTTCAGTTGTCAAATAGTATTTCTGCTCTTCAACATAAAACCGTTTATATATCTATAAAATAGCAAGTCTTAATGTAGTTGCTTCTTACTTCTTGTCGTTCATCATTGTTAAGGGACAACAGCATTTAACTTTTAAGTTCTATTTCTGCGGTTTTTCTTTCAATCTCGTCTTTCTGTTCCTATAGAATGGGGTTATATATATTCCTTTTGACACACACACACACACGCACACACACACACGCACACCCATACACACACCCACCTATACACACCCACAGACACAAAGTGATCTGATGAAATTGAATAACTGTGCTAGTACAGTAATTCAAATTTAACTGCTGCTTGTCGTGATCATAGCCAAAGAATCCTCACAAAGTAGAAGGTATTTCAACTTAATAGAAAAAGACTGATCCTCCCACCACCTTTTTCAAGCCTAACTAAATGCATCTAACCACAAACTAGATCTACTCCAAGATCTATAATGATGCTGATATATTCTATAAACCAGAAGATAATCCATGAGCCTAGTGAAAGAAGACCCCTTCACCGGTTTTACACGTTGCTGACAATTTCTATTAACCATTGGATAGTCTCGCCTAGTGGAATAAAAAGACCCGTTCACAGTTCTACATTTTGCTCCCACACACAAGACAATGGGAAAACGAGGTATTGATTCATTAAAACTGAACACGTCAAGTCTGGCTGGGTAGACAGATCTGTGTTCTGCTGCGGTTGTGGTTCAACCAGTAGGCACACTGAGTACATTTATTTTTAGTTACAGAATCCCTAAACGGAAGCAAGGGGGAAGAAAGAGAGGGAGAGAGAGAGGGGGAGGGGGGAACGTCTGGATTTTTCTGCTTTACTTTTTGCTACCGTTGTAGCTGAAAAGGTAAGAAAATTAACTATCCTAGAAATAAATAGTACTTACCGGAATACCGTAAACAAAATCAAGGTATGAGCGCGAGTAGAGGTAACTGGGAGAGGGGAGAGAGAGAGAGAGAGAGAGAGAGAGAGAGAGAGAGAGAGAGAGAGAGAGAGAGAGAGAGAGAGAGAGAGAGAGAGAGAGAGAGAGAGACTTTTTAAAACTTTTTTTAAAATTATGGATAAAGATTTTAAACTAATTTGTAAGTCTAATCTTCCAATCTGTCCAAGTTAACATGAGAAAGAGAGAGGGGGAGGGGAGGAGGCGAAGGGTGAGAGGAGAGAGGGGGGGATAAAGGGGGGAGGACGTACAGAGCGAGAGATAGAGAAGAACACGACATAAATAAATAACTTAATAAGTGATGATCATTATGAGACAGCATACATTAACAACGACGCATGAGAGTATGCACAACGGCTTCCCAGAAGGACTGAAGTACTAAGCACCCCATCGATTAACGAAACAAATAATTCACACTCCTATAATCAACACCAACGCTACCCAACTGATCATTAATTAGCCCTTAAGCAAATCAGCCCTATACAAAACAGTACAATAGTCCGCTTGATTCTCCAATCCCGCCCCTCCCTCTCCCCGCCCTACCCCTCCCCCCAACCCTTTCCACCGATTAGCTACAATACAACCCACCCGTTCTTACTGCAACATCACTAACAAACATTGATTCTAATGCATCCAGTGATTTACGCAACTTTTGTTTTGTCTTTCACAGTTAGAGAGAGGAAAGGGAGGGAAGGAGGGAGAGAGAGTTTTACGCAAATTGTGTTTGTCTTTCAGTTATGGACAGGGAGGAGGAGAGAGGAGGGATGGAAGTAGAAGAGAGGAGAGTAAGAGAGAGAGAGAGAGAGTAAGAGAGAGAGAGAGAGAGAGAGAGAGAGAGAGAGAGAGAGAGAGAGAGAGAGAGAGAGTTGAACCCTGCTTGCACTCGGATTCTCAACAACGCCAGGTGCTATACTGATAAGCTGATCAAACGCGGACACACGCCCTAATAACACTAGCACCTTCCAACGCCCCCTCCCCACCCCACCACACACACCTCACGACCAGCATCATTTCAAGCTGCTGGTCCAAGATTTTGTCAACGACCGCCAGGTGCTACAGATAGGCAGACAAAACTGTAGTAGACACACTCTGTCACTCCCCCGTCAGGCGCCCTCTCCTCCCTCCTTTCCCTCCCCCTTCCGAACTTCCCCCTATCCTCCCCTCTCCCCCCTTCTCCACCTCTTATCAACCTTCAACCTTCTCCTAAACACTCACGCACAGACCGTACCCACACAGACATACAGCCTGATCGAGTCTTACGACGAGGACGCCACCCTGACATGAGTGAGAGAAGGGGAAGACCTCTAGAGGCGAAGAACGTATAGTAAGTCTCGGCGAGTCTCTGCCCTCTAGACGCATATGACATTACATTACATTACATTATTATTGCTTTAGGTCCAGCGGACTCTTCCGAGCCAAATCAGGACTGGACAACCCCTGATCCGCATAAAAGATCTGCTGAAACAACCCTAGTGGTAAAACCGAAAGCTCCCCACCAGCCAGTCACTTTACAATAAAGACATCCCACGCAGGGGACGGCCGAGGCTTCACCCCAACTTATCGAACCCCCGTTTACAAAAACAAAATAGAATACAAACATCATTATAAATTATCAACAAAACACATACATATAAAATGCCTACATTGCTAAATAATAACATCATAGGAAGCCCTAGTGACTACCTGGCAGAAAGCGTCCAATATTCCCAAGCTGATCCAACAGACCTCATACACAAATAAGGAGTCTTGTCCCGGAAGAGTTTTCAAGAAAAAAGGTAGGAGACTGGTCTAGCGAAGAAGACGATAGTATAGCAGATTGATAGAACAGAGCAGGAATGAGAAAGAGCAAATGAGAAAGACAGCGACAGTGGGAATTTAAAGCACTAAACCAGTTCACTACAAGAACAGCTCATCATTGATCTTTAACAGGTCAGAAACCTTCACCAAACGTAACATAAAGGTCTGATTCGAGGGGGGGGGTGGGGGGGTGGGGGGGGGGGTACTAAGCAGGAAAAAATATATGCTAATGGTACAGCAAAGAGGCAATAACGTGAGCACTAATGACTGTCGAGTGCTTAAGTAAGAGAGGGCTCTTCGTAATACATCAACCCAGGCAATTAAAGCGGCATCCGGAAATTGTTCACAATCTGCTTGTGTGTAACTGTTAAAGGTACAGTAAGAACCATGGATACTAAGAAGGCTTACACTTTAACTAAAGACTGCGGATAATTATTTAGTACCAGTATCTACTACAGAAATGGGTCACAATTCTATTTCGTGCGAGGACCGTGTATATTAATTATGTCTTACTCTTTTTACCAATTACTGTTGGTAATTATTCGTACAATTTGCTATTGCCAAAAATGGGTGACAATTCGGTTTTGTGTGAGAACCATGGATATATTAATTACTAAATAATAAGGCTTATTCTTTAGTTGAAGCAAAGGCTGCAGGTAATTATTAGCACCCGTTACTATTACCGAAATCGATCACAATTCTGTTTTATGTGTGTGCACCATCGATATTAATTATGTTTCACTCTTTTTTAGCTTTGGGTGTTGGTTTATTAGTGCCAGTTAATACCGACAAATTATGGCGAGAGTTATCAGTAAGGTAAACGTCAATTTTAATGTTACAGAACTGAGTCACAATTCTGTCGTGTAATGGACAAGACTGGTCTTATTGAGAGAAAAAGTGTGTATAACTGGTCTTAGGGTATCGGATAGCGCAGTGGTTGGAGCACTCGCTACTGTGTCGCAAGTTAAGCACCGTCCAGTGCGGTTAGCCTGGATTGGATGGGTGACCGCAAAACGTGAAGCGACAAATAACAACGCCCCCAGTTGACTCAACTGTGACTGAGTACCTACTCTCTTAAGGGTGGGGAAGGTAAAGCAGCGAAGGAGAGAGATGGGCATCACCCTCATTACGCTGGCCCAAGATAAGTGTGCTCTCCAACATCACGCTCCCCTACGGCCACAAGGCTACGGGACCACCTTTACCTAGTGAGAGAAAACAATATGAAAGGAAATGTTCTAATACAGTGCATTGATCCACTCACACAGCTGCTCAAAGCGGTGGCCAAAAGCGCTAGCAGGATCTAAACCCAAGCCGCCCAAAGGAGCGTATTTGCAGGCATCAGGGACACTGTAAGATACCCTAAACAACTGAGCTATCTTGAACGACATATACATATTGATATATTTCCTACGTGTAGTTATTGTACCAACACCACAACATAAACTATACCCTATGTAGGCTACAATGGAACATTATTGTCTCAAATAAATTTGACTTCACTCAGTGGCTGACAGCTTGGACACCCAAAGATAACCTATGACGGGCATAAAATCAGCAACACAACAAAGAAATATAATAGATACTTTTAATTATACAACAATACAAGACAAAGGAATTTTCGTGCTTTGCTCTTCTTCAGATTAAAAACAAACATAAAATGGCAAAATGCTGCAGAACGCACAAAAAAAGTCACTTCCAGGAAAATGTTTGAAACGGGCATGTAACATCAGGCCCAGCAATTGGGTCCTCAAAAATTTATTTGCACGGGTAATAACTGCTAGTATGTATAATAATAATAATAATAATAAGAAGAAGAAGAAGAAGAAGAAGAAGAAGAAGAAGAAGAAGAAGAAGAAGAAGAAGAAGAAGAAGAAGAAGAAGAAGAAGAAGAAGAAGAAGAAGAAGAAGAAAAAGAAGAAGAAGAAGAAGAAGATAATGAAGAAGAAGAATGGATGCTATACTCGCTTTATTCCTAAATCAGACTCAAAGCGCGGCGATTTGTAACCAACATACACGCTCACATGTTACAAAAGGTCTCGTATCAAAGAAAGAAAAAAGAAAGAGATTTCTCTTATATAGTGCACTTACAAGCTCAGAGAGCTTCTCAAGGCGCTGGCCCGAAATATCCAGCAATCACAAAATAGTTTGCTGAAGTCAGGATTCGAACCCAAGACGCACTAACACAAGTCGGGCGCTCTGACCACCAAAGTCGTCCACAGCGCACTTACCTGCCTTTTTTTTTTTTAAATGACAGAAAGGATAGATACTGTAACGCTGCGGCGACACGACTAAGTACGATCTCCTCTGCTGTCTGGTTTCCCAAGCTCCTTGAGCTCCTCGTCTTTCCAGTACCCCCACAGCGTAGCTGAGAGTAGCCGTGGCTTACGTTTTGCCTCCTCATACTTGTTAGAGGTAGTCGGCGAGTCTCAGATACGCTGCGTGTCCAGCACCCTCAGTGGAAGATAGGATTATGGGGTGACACGTGCATAATTCTTGAAGACTGGAGGCGAAGTAAGCTTATTGTAGAACATGTCACTGCGCTGCACATGCCAAATCTAATCTTTGTCTTCTTTTTTGTTTCTTTCTTTACTTTATTTAAAATTATCTCGATAGAGAAGTTCCATCATAACGAATATGAAGTGACATTGTCTAGGAAGGTTATGGTAGAAAGTGTCAATGTGCATGCATGCCAATATGAATCCTTTATTTATAATCTTGACAGAGAAATGCCATCATAAAATATATGAAGTGAAATTATTATTATGATCTCGACAGAGAAATTCCAATTTTCATCATAAAGTATATACGAATTAGGGGTGTTCGGTTTTACCGGTTTTCCGGTTAAAATCGGTTCGACTTTCTCACGGTTCGGTAAACCGGTTTGGCCTTAAAAAACCGGAAAACCGCGGTTTTTCTAAGGGACATTACTCGTCCCATAAAGCACTAGCAAAATGGCAGAAACAGAGAAATTCGTAGCGAACACGCGTGGGAAAGCTGACATTTGGAGATTCTTTCTCCTGCGAGAGACAGAAGCAGGAATGGTTGACCATAATACCGGTTATTGTAAAGAGTGTAAGGGAAGTATTAAACTTGGCGGTGGCACTTCAAATCTGAATGCACACATTCGCCGACACCACCCTTTGCTGCTGCTGAAGCCAGCCAAGCCTGCGGGCCCTGCACCAATAGATCTAACCCACAAGTCCTACATGCTAGATCTAGTCCGTGTACCAGCAGCGCTGACGCTGACGTGAGCATTGTGACTGAAGGAGGTGCCAGTACAAGTAAAGGCGACACAAAACAAATGACAATCAGTGAAGCTCTCAAAAAGAAGCAGGTATATCCAGCTAACTCCAAGAAAGCATCCGAAATCAACGAAAATTCAATACATTATTTCCCTTGCTTACTATGCGCCTTTACCCGGGGTAACCAGTTGTAACTTCTAGCCGGTTAACCGGTTTTAAACCGCGGTTTTCTATTGGAAAAACCGGTTAAAAACCGGTTTGAGAAATCGTACCGGTTCCACCCTCTAATACGAATGCAGAGACAATGTCTACCATAACGTTTCTTCTTAACACAAGTCTCAGGGCAAGGTCAAAGCAAACAAGAGATTATCCACTTATGATCCTATCCTACCCCGTAACTCGAAGGTCGTAGGGGCACCACAGGTGATCGTTTAACCAGCGTACTCCATCTTTCTCTGTCCTCAGCAACCCTCATGGCTTCGCTCAGTGTCAAGCCAGTCCATTCTCGAATGTTGTCTTCCCACCACTTTTTCTGTCTCCCTCTTCTTCTGCCTCCTTGCACTGTGCCTTGCAGGGTGGTCTTTACAAGGCCTGATGCTCTGGTGATGTGGCTATACCATCGGAGACTCCACTTATGATGGATAGGTCTAAACAGACACATGCCCTTTGGAGTGTACCGGGTAAGAGCATGAACCTTACCGCCCATTGTATATCTTCTCCTAATACAGGGCCGGATCTGGGGGGGGGGGGGGTTCCTGGGTTCCGGAACCCCCCCCCCCCCCTGGCCATTCGATGTACCTCACTCAGTCAGAAAAAAAAATATATATGGAGTTTTTTTTAAAGCTCTTAATTTAGTTGACACTGGTGGTAAGTAAAACGTTCCTCATTCTACTCAAGTTCCTCGAGCGGACACGTTTTTGTCACCCCTAACCCCTTAAAAAATTTTTGGAACCCCCCCCCCCTCTAAGAGTAAGTGATCCGGCCCTGTAATACTCCACTCATCCCACGCCCTCTCCACACAACATAGTGAATACTTTATTTTTATCATTAATTCTGCCCGGACATGCTACCCGCTTTAAAAAATAATTAATTATTTAAAAATGTAAAAAAAAATTAAAACTTTGATAATAGAATTAATAAAATTAATACCTGAATTTCACTAAATTTCCGTAGACACTCCTTCTTGAACATATAATCTGATGCTGCCACTGATGCTATCAAAACAACATTTATTTTAAATTTTTAATACTAAATTATGCCCAAACACGCTACCCGCTTTCCAGATCAACCTTTATTCGATAATACCTGCATAAATATTCATTTAATTTCGGTAGACTCTACTTCTTGAATGTAAAATCTTTATGCTACTAATTCAATGAATATAAAAGATACCACTTCTTCTTTTTTTATATATATTACAGCCTGCCCTAACACGCTACCCGCTCTCAAAATCAACCCTTGTTCGATAATACCTATATATTCATTCAATGTCTGTACATTCTATTTCTTGAACTTACTAATCTTTAGCGAAGTGCCAATTCAATGAAGACTCAATACAACTTGTTCTGACAAAACGCGAATTATTGCGTGTGAAAGTTTAACCCACAACGCGGAGCTGAGGCCAGACGAGGCTTACGCTCGACTCTCCACTAGTCCCTGCGGCAGGTTACAAGGAGCTTGCAGGATAGGTACTCGACGCGGCAAGTCTCAGCTACGCTGTGCAAGTTTGTCCTTAGCTGCTTTCTTCAACATTTATCGTTGGCATCGACTTCAGGGTCAAACTGTCGATAACCCAGATTAATTATTAGCAAACATAATAATTATGTATGTGTTGGGAAATGCTACAAATGTCAACCCACATGCGTCTGAACCGTGAACACACACACAAACACACACACACACCCATGTAGAACACCAAGACTGGGTTTTACTAAGAATGTAAGAATCGGAAAGTGATTTTGTGACGGAAAGAACGCAAACTTCTTCTAGAAATGTAAGAATCTAATGAAAAATTGGCTCTTTCCGTCTCAAAAGTTGACCTAATTCGTCTCTTATAGACGACGAAATAGGTCAAGCTTTCTTGCAAAATTTTCCGAAAATTGACTGGATTTTCTCCGTTCCGGATAGAGCACTCCCTTGTACTTAAAACACTCTCGTGCACTACAACTGCACTCCCATGCACTAAAAGAGCACTCATGCGTACTTAGAAAAAAGTGGGTGGCTGGAAAAAAACTGGGTGGCTAATACACTCACCCATTTCCTGCATAAAAAGCAAGGTTAGTCACCCATTTCAAGGCTTATGTCTACGCGCCAAAGTCCGCTCAGTGTGTTGAATCGTCAGTGTCAACACAGACGTTCCCACTAAAGGCATGGCAAAACTTGAAAAGAATTATGCAAAAGCAGCACAACAAATTGATTTAATGTCCCCCCCACCCCCCAATCTATTTAAAAGTTATTCTGAGGGTATTTCGCCCCTCCCCCCCTTTTCCCTCTCTCCTTCCCCCCCTCCCCCCCCCTCACCACTCGGCTTGATCCAGGTCTCTCTCTCTCTCTCTCTCTCTCTCTCTCTCTCTCTCTCTCTCTCTCGTTCGACGAAATACTGAAAGCTAATAGGCGTAAGTTTTACTTTGTTACTTAATATTAATACATGTACCAGGATTGCTAATAACCTGATACTATGCAGCCTAGTTAGGCTCGTCTGATCAACTCAAGGAATGATATGAAACCTATACAAGGCCTTACAATATTGTTGCCATTTCGTAAAACATAATATAAGCCATGACTTTATAAGTCATAAGAATTTAAATATACATTCGCCCAAAAGATTATACAGGAAAAAATTCATTGTAATATTTTAATACGTTTACTGCATCCCGACCGACACTGATTTTTTGACCCGACTCTAAACTTTCTTGGGATCGTCTGGAAAAAAATTAAAAAAAGACAAAAAAATCGCACCCAATGTAAAAAAGGTTTTTAAAAAAATAACTAAATAAAAAGCCGACCTACCGACCCTTTTTTTTTTCTATGTTATTGTAAACAGACTATTTTGGTATGGGAGGGTGGGGTGGTGAGGGGAGGGGGTGTCTTACAGTAATACGCGCTGCAACCTTTTAATAAAGACACGTTATACCAATTCCGCCAATAATGAGACACAGTGACAGGGTGCAAGCATAAACTTCGAAGGTTTATCTACTGCCCCGGCTGGGGGATAGGCAATAATGAGTAAGCATACATTTATCGCATCCGCATTCACGTCCTGATGACAAGGATGAAGAAATGCCAACGTATAGCTTTAAGTAACGGAAGACCCGTATCACTACTATCACACCTGTAGTCAGGAGGCCGAAATCTGTAGCTGTAAAAAAAAATGCTCTGTTAAATATTTCGTGATAGAAGCATCCAACTGGTATAGATCGACAGTCTGGACACATGGTAAGATAACCTAGGTGGATGGACATTTCAGAAATGATTAGTATGGCCGCCATGACAGTTTTAAAAATGGCTACCGAAATCTATCTGATAAGTCCTATTTCACATATTTTTAGCAGCAAATTGACAAACCATGTAGCTTTTCCCATGTTTTTTGGCATGCAGAATCCAAATATGCAAACTAAATTAACTTTTGATAGGTGTGTTGTGGTGTTTTAAATTGCAGGTGTTAAAAAAGGACACGTTGAAGATGGTTTGTGGTGCGATTTTTTTTATTTGTTGGCAATGTTATGCATGATTACAAAGATGGTTAAAAATCAGATAATGTGAAAACAAGAGACCATTAAAGAATGAAATAAAGCAATATGAACCGATTTTGGCATTGTTTTAGCAAATAATACACCTTTACATTTTTGGTTTAACAAGAACATATGAAACAGAAAAAAGGGAATGTCAAGAAATAATCAGTTTCTATCAGATAAAAAAACATCTAACTCCAAATTAAAGAGCAATTTTGTAAGTTTGATTCCCAACACTTTTAACACTTTAACACAGAATAACATTAACAAATCTTGAACAAAAGTCAAAATTAATGCTTTGTAGTCATGGTTTGTCAAATATTATGGACTGAAAGAAAACTTAACACAAAGTAATGACTTAGTATCTTGGTATCAAGTTAAACATAAGTAATGTCTTCAGTAGTTTGGTAGTTATATTACCATTTTGCAGGAATGCAGAAACAGTATGTCTGATCAAACTGAAAGAACACACATTTAGTCGACAAACGTAGGTGTCCTTGGATTTCGACAGTTTTTGCATAGGCATGCTTTTGTGCAACCCAGATTATTGGATGCACACTTGCAACGTTTTGTTGCACAAGATGCACAGCCACATGTTGTTAGCTCCAGACAAAGCATTTGTGATGGCTCCTGGGTCAGCAACATGGGCTCAATAACTTCTGTTCCAGTCTCTGTCATCACACACTTCCAGCCACTGTCAACAACTGAAGGTAGATGAGGATGAGACTCAAGTGCTCTACGCCACACAAGTGTTTGGTAGTGGGATCGCTTGATGTGCAATTGCAGTGCCTCCCGAGTGGGAGGCAGGTTTTCGATTGTTTTCTTCACACTGTGAAAGAGATCGCACCTCAGCTGCTGAGTAGAGGTGCAGTTCGTGTTTGGACAGTAGAATTTACAGACGAATAATTCAACATCTGTCAGCACCTTGTCGTCAGGGAAATCTTCAGTTCCGAGGTTCTCGAGAAGTTGTGAATTGCTGAGAAAAACGTTCCAGGCAGACTTTTTTCCAATGCCAGCAAACTGGCTGGTACTGTCGGACCCTGTGATGGCATGAAACGCCAAAAGAGAGTTTCTCTGTTGATCAGTGATGTTGATGAGATGAACAGGTACAAAGTGGTTCTTCCTCGGTGTTCCTGTTTGCATCCACATGAAGAGACTAAGTTGGGGCTGATGAGCAGTAAGCAGTACAAGGACATCAGTATCACGACTGACAACAACTGTCTGAATGTAGCCTTGCTCGCTGGCTTCTCTTGCGTGAAGCAGCATCCTTGAATCTGCTTCTTCGTGTTCACGAGAGGACAGCTGTGTGACGTCTCTCCCTGTTGATGTCCAGACCTTGGCTGCATCTGCGAATCCACCACTGAGAACTAGTTCTCTTCCTGGTTCGTTCTCGAACTTGCTTGCCAGGTCTGTACAGAGAAAGTCGGTCAAACTGGCTTTGTTTTCATCCAGAGAGATGAATCTGTCCCATTTTCCAATTGCTTGACTTCTTGACTGCACGTTTCTCTTGATGGCCTTCCTCATTTTTTTTGTCCGTGCTGTTGATTTGATAGTCAACTTGTTGTACCGGTCAAAGACCAGGTCAACCCTTGTGCAGGAATTGGAGAAGAGCTTGGTAACTTGCTCTGCAAAATTGTCACTCCATTTCCCGAGTGTTTTTGCCTCCATCCGATTTCCCAAGGTTTGTATCATCGCCATCCCATCGACTATGGTGCACGTTGGGTGAGGAGGTGGAGCAGCATTCTATGGTAAGCCTTGCTGGAGGATTTTGCCGAGATCAGCTTTGTTTCTTGGCAGTCGCAGTCGGCAATCAGCAGTTGCTAGTGAAAGAGGCACTGGGCAAAGTTCTTTCTCCAACAACTTGTTGATGTCAACATCTCTTCCAGCTTCCATAGCCGTAATGACTCGCCTGAACAAGTCCCTGTCTGCTTTCAAGGCAACCGTTTTCTCCTTTCCAATGTTGATTGGTAGAGTGTACATTGACTCAAAGGTTTTAAGATGTTTGGTTTTCAGCCGGTCATGAAACTTTGTTGTCTTTTCCACAAGTCTGTCGTGCACGAACGCCCCAATGACATTCTTTCCACTTTCTTCGGCTGTGAGCAGATCGTGTGTCACCACATCACTGGCAACATCACCAGTTGTGAGAGAAGTCAAGTCAGATGATGTTTGGGAAAATGGGTTGAATTTTTCCAACAAGTTGACGAGTTTTTGCTCGTGCTCTTGGTCTTGTTTCATTTTCATTTTCCCACAGTCTTTGTGTGCTTCATGTTCGTCTTCATCTGACAAATTGAACATTGTCTTAGTGTCTTTGGCCAACTGAGCCCGTTCATTGAAGTTTAGGCACCATCTGTCCCTGGCTGTGTCAGTTCGTGTGATGCCAACAAGGCCGCCAGCTACTTTCCCTGATTTGTTGACGTGTTCTATTGCCTGATCATCAGGTATCTGGTTGAATTTCTGCTTGGTTTCCTTTGTGACGAAGTCTCCAGCCATGAAGACATGATGTACTTCTGGTGCTGTCTGTGGCAACATCTTCATGTCAGCCAGGAAAACAGTTCCCCAGCGAGTGTAATGGTAGTGATCAAAAGCTCCAAACCATGGAAGCATCTCTGCAAAGGATGACAGAAACAGCTCCCAGTCTCCATCACGGCGAGAACGTGTGAACCTCAGAAGAATGGATACTAGTTTCATGTAGTTCCTCCAGTAGCAAAAGGTGGCTAGCTCGCTACATGATGCTTCAAACTCGTCAAAGAAAACTTTGACTTCGTCAGTCTTTGACAGCAGAGCTGTTACGGATGATTGGATCTCTTTGTCATCTTTGCCTGTGAAATCCTCGGTAACCTTTCTTGATGCAGCTCCCAAGTCTTCACTGATCACTCTTTCATTTTCTTCAGCCCATACTTTAAAACTTGCCCATAGAACCGACCACAGTGCTTCCAGTGTGAGCTTGTGCACCCAGAATGCACGGTTCCACCCTTTTCCACTCATGGCGTTCTCTGCTGCTCCTTCTCCAATGATGCTACTTTCTGTCCAGAGAGTTTCTAGACCCGACGAAGCCATGTACTCGCCTAGGACCTTGCAGAAGTTCAGCTGAGTATGAAACCCTCCGAGCATGATGACAAAGCCCCGACATTCTTTTGGCTTGTCCCACTGCAGCATTTTCGCTTTGCAGTACAACTGCTCATCAAACGTGAGTACGGTGTACTTTTGCCTCAGCTTTTCTGTCATCGCTTTACAGTTCTGCATAACTGTCCATATTGTGGAGAATTCATGCGCTGGTGCATTTAGTATTGGCAATGGACCAATTACAGTCACTGGTGGGTTTGACGTGCACACCTTCTGGTTGAAACCATTCCAACATGGAACGACCTGAGCATTTGGCTGTTGCTGTCTAGCCAGAATCCATGCAAGGTCTTGTGAGTTTGCCTCCAAAACCTTCTGGTCATTGGCCTGATACCAAGCCTCCTGTACTGGATGTGCAAAAACGGGTTCTGGCTTTGGGTTGGTCATGTCAACTTCTTGCACAGCAGTGATCTCTGGGGGTGCACGAAGCACTTTTGAGCGACATTTCTTTATCTGAATGTCCATATCTAGCTCCCGTGGTCCTTTGCACCTGAGAGCCACATACTGGCTGGCATGGAATGTTCCAGTGCCACTCAAAGTGGCAATGTTGTCATTCGAGAAACGAATGAACCCTTCGTTCGTTTCGTGCAAGAAATTCCTGGGAATTAACACGTTGCCCTGGTTTTGATACTGCTCAACCACTTCATTTGCAATAGCTGTGTCTGCTCGAAGGACAGTGTCATAGGAAACTGAGTGTCCAGCAGCATGGAGAAGTGTAACAAGGTCTTTCGAACGCGTGGCTTGGTGTACAGCAAGACCAATACCGAGATGTTTTGGGGTCAATTTTCTTCCTCTTGACGTTGTGAACACAATATCTTGACATATGCTGAGAACTGTTTCTGACTACAGTTTCCTCATCATCATCATTGTCAACTAGCTCTTCATTGTTTTCTCCTGCGCAAAGAAGGTTGATTAACAAGTAAAGACTTTCTGGAACGACTTTCTTTGCATTGTCTTGGGTTAGTCCACCGACAATTTCATGTCCTGGAGTGTGTTTTATGTCATTGTGGATCTTCACTGCCACTCGATACACCCAGCTGAAAATCCCATCCTCATGATGTATCAGGCTGTGCATGTGTTCTTCTGCAAGAGGTTCATTCTCTTCATCAGTAGTTTCTTCTTCTGACATGTCCTTCAAGACAGTTCTCACTGCCTCATTGGTGAAAACAGATGGTACTATCAGAAGGGGTTTCTTTACGTCCAAAGGCTGTACAAATGTTACTTTCTCCTAGCCAAGAAATTCCTCCACCCTTTTTTTGAATATGTTACTCCTGTACACACCAGCATCAACACCAAAATCTTGAGACAGTAGCTTTGCATAGTGATTCCAAACCGCCTTCAAAGTGAAAATGTGTCCGTCCGCCATCTCCTTGTCAAGTTGGGTCAAGACATTTTCAAAGCAGATACATTCTGGTGTTTTAAATTGACCTTTCCCATCTTTTTGTTCATACTTCCTGCAGAAACATACATAACAATAGAGATGGTATTTTCCCTCAACGGCCATCATATCTTATCTGATACTCCAGCTAGCCGACAACGCATGGTCGGATCAAGCTGAGCAAGCGCAAGCATCTTGGTTGATGTTTTTTTCAAATTCCACGCTAGTAAGCTTCTTGCCTGGAATGTTCTTCTGGCAGAATACGCATGTGGACCAATCCACAGCACTTTGGAAAGACCTGAGTGTTTTCGGTTCAGAGGCAACTGCAGAAGACTTAGATGTGGAGGGTTCCTGCTCGTCATTACGTGCAGCTTGTGTCTTTATGCGCAACTTCAATTGTTGCAATGTTTTTTTTTTTGTGAGTGAAGTCACATAAACATGATTTGTGCCACTGAAGTTTCTGCAAAAGTTCACACTCAGCAGTACATTGCAACCTTTCGAGAATGTCAGCATATTTTTCGTCATTGTATTTTTGTCTCTCCTTTGAACTTTCAACAACAGTTTTGAGGCCAGCACTTGTTGCTTTTCGCCTTTGGTTAGACTTAGTGGTATTTTGAGGGTCTTGACAAAAGCAACACTCCTCCCAGTCAAAGTCATCTCCATCCCCACGGCCTCTAGTGCCAGTAGGAAACAATTTAGTAGCAGCTTGCATCTCCTAGTCCTGCAACAAACTATTAAGACCATTTGATTGTGTGTCTAGCTTTTATTCATTGTCTTGAGGTTAAAAGTAATGCTAATACGAGAGTGTGTAAAAGTTAAAGCATAGTTGTTAACAGATTCCTTGTTAGATTAAGCAACATAACGGCGCTGATGAAGTTTTTAATGTTTTTAGCATTTACTAACAAAAGATCATATGAGCACTAATCTTATCACATTTTAGCATGCATTTTTGATTTCTGCGTACTCAAAAATGTATAAGTAGCAAAAATAAAATCTAATTTATCTCAAAAAACACCCGAGATAGGTTGTTTTTATCAAATAAGCGCAGCCATTTTGAAAACTGTCATGGCGGCCAAATAAGGCAAATTCAGAATGTCCATCCACCCAGGTTACATTAGTCTGTATCTATACATACTATCTAGACTGGATGGATGCTTCTATCACGCAAAATTTAACAAGTTGCATATATCTGAGTTCGGCCTCCTGACTACTGCCCTTAAGGCGACAATTATTAATAATGCCCCTGATGACACGGGAAACGCTGACATCAGCATGAAGGTCAATTTCCACGCTGTGCGACTTTTCACGCCTAAAATGACGTTGTCATCGATAGCTCTTTTAGGCCTACTTTTGTGATGATGACGATGATGATGATGATGATGATGATGATGATGATGATGATGATGATGATGAGATCGGGAACTAATAAGAACTTTAATAGTAGTAGTAGTAGTAGTAGTAGTAGTAGTAGTAGTAGTAGTAGTAGTAGTAGTAGTAGTAGTAGTAGTAGTAGTAGTAGTAGTAGTAGTAATAATAATAATAATAATAATAATAATAATAATAATATTATTATTATTATTATTATTATTATTATTATTATTATTATTATTATTATTATTATTATTATTAATATGCCTAACGTCAGCATGAAGGTTAATGTGCACGCTGCGCCAACGTGCATACATGTATACCTTGCCATCGAGGTTCAGCTAAAGATATAACTAGCTGCATATTGAGATCTGTAATGCATGTAGCTGCGGACAACAATGGTCAGAATAAACCACTGGCTCCATACCAAGAATGGAGGTCAATTTGCACGCTTGGCGCTAGTGCAACTTTTAATATAGAATACAACATTGCATGCCCAATGCCCCTCTTTCCTCTTGTCCCTCCCTATCCCTCCCACCCCCATTCCTACACCCTTCCTTGCTTCCCCCTCCTATCCCCACCCATCTGGAACAAGCTCCCTCTCTCTCATTGCGGCAAAAAAACCAACCTTCTCTTCTTTCAAATCTGCTCTTAACACTGAAATTTTTCCCCGCAAAACTGATTACCTCATCTGCCAACAACTGGTCTGTATACCTAACACTGTATGTACACCTAACTCTGTCTGTACACCTAACCCCTCATGTTCGTTCTATCTCTCACTTCAACCTAGCACTTTTGTTTTCTTTAAAATTATGATCTGTGCGTTTGCGTGTGTGGATCTGGGTGTGTGTGCGCGCTTTGAATTATTCTTTAATAGGATAAGTAGCATTATTATTATTATTATTATTATTATTATTATTATTATTATTATTATTATTATTATTATTATTATTATTATTATTATTATTACAATTATAAATCTGATGTTTTATTCATTGACTATGACATTGTCCTTGTGAGGTTTCGTGCTAGTGTGCGGTCAAATTTCCTAGTGTAAAACTGAGGACAATAATAACATTGTATCTTGAGCACTTCTTACTAGAGGAGAGGTTGATTGATTGATTGATTGATTGTTGCTTTAGGTCCAGCGGACTCTTCCGAGCCAAATCAGGACCGGACAAACCCAATCCGCATAAAAGATCTGCCGAAACAACCCTAGTGGGAAAATTGAATGCCCTCCACCAGCCAGTCACTTTACAATAAAGACATCCCACGCAGGGGACGGCTGAGGCTTTACCCCAACTACTCGAACCCCCGGTTACAAAAACAAAATAGAATACAAACATCATTATAAATTATCAACAAAACATATACATATAAAATGCCTATAGTGCTAAATAATAACATCATAGGAAGCCCTAGTGACCACCCGGCAGAAAGCGTCCAATACTCCCAAGCTGATCCAACAAACCTCATACACAAACAAGGAGTCTTGTCCAGGAAGAGTTTTCAAGAAAAAGGGTAGGTCATTGATCTAGCGAAGAACAAGATATTATAGCAGAGTGATAGGACAGAGCAGGAATGGGAAAAGAGTAAATGAGGAAGACAGCGACAGTGGGAATTTAAAGCACTAAATTTCCAGAAAGTGGGGATACTATTTATACTGAAACCCCCGGCACCTCTTACTAGAGGAGAGGTAGGCGATCGTAAACCTCGGCCGGTCTCAGCTACGCAGCGTGTCGTGGCACTAGAGCCGGCAAACCTGTGTGCTCCTAAGGACTCATACAGTGGGGTTTTGACAGTACAACAGATCAACGCTCATGGACGATATATATATTATATATGTATATGTATGTGTGCGTGCGTGCGAGCTTGTATTTTTTTTTTCGTAAATTTTATTTTTTTTCCATTTTTGTTGTTCATTGTCGTGAGCCCAAGGTACGTGTATGCAACCTTATGCACTTAAGTAACGGGGCACAAAAATAAAGTTTATCTGTATGCGCATGGCGTGGCAATTTATGCAAAGTAGACATGCCCTATCTGATGACATGGAAAGAAGGGAATGATGACATCAACAACACGAATTTTAACTCCATTGGATTCCAAGCAACTTTTATGCGTAATGCAGCATCATCTTTTTCCTGAGGTTCTTAATGAAGAAAAATGGAGACGAAAAAAAATACAAACAAACGGACAAAAACCAAATATTGATAGCGGCACGACTTAGACAAAACGACGTTTAATCAAAAGACATCAGAAATTTATTGGTCCACATTGACGGAGCTATTTCCGGCCAGGCAAAACTAAAAAAAACAAAACAACTGCAACAGTTCTTTCAACTCCATTGGCGGATGCATACAAAGTGTATCTACATAGAGATGTAATTTATGCATGGACGTGACGACATGAGAAGATCAAAAGCTTATATTAGCATATATTGGCCAAAGATCAACTTGCACGCACGCTACACAACTTGTATACACTAATTCAAAATCGTCTTCATGTAACGTTAGATGAAATTACACTCCAGTGAATTTTTTTTAAACACAGCTATGACGAACACTCGTTAAATGCTACGTAAACTTAATGCACATCAGAGTCAAATCATTTGAAGTTCATTAAAGATGGGACGCAGGGCAGGCTTCACAGTCTACAAAACCGTGACTTAGCTGCTACTGCTACCACTATTGCTACTACTTCCCCCCCCCCCCCCCTCTCTCTCTCTCTCTCTCTCTCTCTCTCTCTCTCTCTGTTCCCCCTCTCTGTCTGTCTGTCTGCCTCTCTCTCCCTCCCTCCCACATACAAAACAGACATTAACTTGCACACCCAGCCCCTACCCGCAAACTTTATGCCCGTTACGGTACAATTGTTATTTCCTTTTAACATTAACAACTTAATGTTAGTATGTCATTTTTGTATGTGTGCAATATTCCTGTACACGGTTAAATGCCGTTCTTGTTGACTTCTGCATGTTTGTTGTAGCCCCATCACCCCCACCCCACCCCACCCCACCCCACCCCACCCCTTTTGTGGTTCACGGCCCCCTTTCCCCCCCTTCCCCCCGGGCTTGGAGCCTTATTTAATATTGTTTGATGATGATGTTTAAAATTAAAGTTATAAAGTTCCAAAGTTTCAAAGATACAATAATGTACAGGTCTAGAGAAGAACGGTTGCGTACTATTTGTGACTTAGATGAAATTGGTGTCGAGTTTCATTATTTATTTACATGTAACAATTCCTTGCTGATAGAAAACATTTTTGGAAAATACTTTTTTTAGGAAACACTTTTTGGATTCATTCAAATGTCTTTAAATTTAACCAGCTGATGAATACTGAATCAAATAGCAGATTGCTAAATTTTAGCCGCTTTGTTGGAGTTATGTCACTATTTATATATTGTGCATTCCCTTTTGTCTTCTTCTGTGAACCATGCGATGCTGTACTTTTTTTTTTCCGAATTGAAAGAATGTAAACCTTAAAAGGAGTTTTTGACATTTCATAGTTTTGTCTTGTGATGTCTATGGAGCAGTCTTTTTTGTGCCGTTCATTGTTGTTTTCTAACGTCTGTAATTCCCCATCCCCCCTAATTCCCCCCCCCTACTTTTGGCTAAAATGCCCCCTGGGCTATGAGCCTTGTTTCATGTTTGGAATTATATGTGGTTTTGCTAACAAAAGGACAAAAAGGATATAGACAACAGATGAATTACCATGGATCTCCATCTCACCATATCCGGAAATTATTACTACGTCACTGGTTGCCTTAAAGAAGTCCCACAGTAAAAGTACCACTTAGGTAGACATTTTGTCGACCCAACAGATTCTTGTACACACATATATATAGAGAGAGAGTCTTTGCTCTCACTATATAGTGATAGGCAAACGTAAAAATGATTATAATTCGAGCAGCTATCCTATGCAGTGTACATACACTACTGCCAATCAATAAAAATCATGACATCTATATGTAAACCGAAACGATAGTAGTAAATAGCTATCGTCCTTGTTGATTTTCACGCCATAACACCTGTGCAAATCTTCCGATCAAACAATACTTTAAAAACATTCCCCCCAACCACCCACCCACCCAAAATATATATATATATATATATACTTAGTAATAAGAAAATATTACAGTATACGAAACAGCTAAAAAAATAAAAATAAAAAAAATAAAAAAGAGAGATAAAACACAGCTAAATCAATGTTTAAAAGTTCTCTCTCTATACATCTGTTTTGCTAAAAGCTTCTTCAGGAACTTACAATCCAAGTAATATACCACAATATAGTGTGCATTATACAACATTGTTGTGGCCAATGCCCCTCTTTCCCGCACACCCCTCCCTACTCTTCTTCCCCATCCTCTAACCCTACACCCCAAAACACACACCCAGTCCCTCCCAACCCAGCACACACAACCCACGCATCCCTTCTCTTTTTTTATTATTTTGTTTCTTAATCCCTTTCGTTTTTCGAAATTTTGACACCCACACAAAAAATGCAACGTTTACGTTATGTCGCAAAGCCAACCCGCCCTGTTAATGCACACACACAGCACACCGCGAAGCTGAGTCTCCTCGAGGCTTACCGAGAGGCGACCGTAAGCCTCGGCGCGTCCCAGCTACGCAGTGTGTGCATACACAGCGTTTTTTCTTTTTTTAGCTGCTCTGTAACAAAATTTTCACACCCACGCGCCGCAAACCTTTGGTGTTTTGGGGGCTTTTTTGGAAAGGGGCGGGGTGGGAGGTGGGGATGGGGGTTGGTCAGAATAATCCCCAGTGCACTTAAAAAAAAGTCAAAGCTAGTCTACTGTAGGAGCTTGTCCTGTGTGTTATACAACATAATGGAAACGCTTTCCAATGGCAGCAATAAATGCTTTCTGCTCTTATGTTTGAGAGAGAGAGAGAGAGAGAGAGAGAGAGAGAGAGAGAGAGAGAGAGAGAGAGAGAGAGAGAGAGAGAGAGAGAGAGAGAGAGAGAGAGAGAGAGAGAGAGAGAGAGAGAGAGAGCTAAGCTAATGCAAGTCAAAAGCAAAATCTCGATAGACTTTAAACAAGTATTTTTTCGACTGACAACATATGGCAAACTAACGCTAATTGTACATGACAAGCAACAAGCTTACATATTAACTTTGACGTCGGCCCGGATAGTCTACATGGAAAAACAGAATCTCATGCAACGTTTTAATCTTTTCATTGGAATTTCTTGAAAGATACCTTACATACGCGCCTATACTTGTTTGAGTTGTTACCTTTTATATAGGGATATAGGGCTTGCGCATACGTCTACATCGTGTGTCCGATTATCAACCAGAAATACACGTGTATTTCCTGCCAAGGCCTGTTCTCTGAAAACTTTAAGATCAGTATTTACGTTATGCTAAGTTTAATATTGATTGTGATTGATTTATTGTTGCTTTAGGTCCAGCGGACTCTTCCGAGCCAAATCAGGACCGGACAACCCCCGATCCGCATAAAAGATCTGCTGAAACAACCCTAGTGGGAAAATTGAATGCCCTCCACCGGCCAGTCACTTTACAATAAAGACATCCCACGCGGGGGACGGCTGAGGGTTTACCTCAACTACGCGAACCCCCGGTTACAAAAACAAAATAGAATACAAACATCATTATAAATTATCAACAAAACACATACATACACAAACAAGGAGTCTTGTCCAGGAAGAGTTTTCAAGAAAAAAGGTAGGTCATTGATCTAGCGAAGAAGAAGATAGTATAGCAGAGTGATAGGACAGAGCAGGAATGGGAAAGAGTAAATGAGGAAGATAGCAACAGTGGGAATTTAAAGCACTAAATTTCCATAAAGTGGGGATACTATTTATACTGAAACCCCCGGCACTCCAGAGAGAGAGAGAGAGAGAGAGAGAGAGAGAGAGAGAGAGAGAGAGAGAGAGAGAGAGAGAGAGAGAGAAAGAGAGAGAGAGCAGAGACGAGCGACTAAATTCAGGTCTACCAAATCTATAGTAACCTGGATGATTTGAACTGGTCATACTTCTCTAGCTCTGCTTCACCACACTGACAGGACAAGTAATACAGAAACTGAAAGAAAGATTCCTATTCAACATTGCAACACTAAATTTAAGAAGTTTTATTTTTCTAGCCGTTGTCTAATATCACAGATGTGAATAGACGTTAATTTAAATAAATAAATATTTCTAGCCTGGTCGCTACTTAATGGAACGACCTTCATATTGCATTTAAAAAAGCACCTAATATTAATTCTTTTAAAAATCAATTGGACGAGATTGCAACATTTTAATTATTGTTCTATGGCTACATGATGAATAAAAATCGTAGGAAAACTGCATGCAAATCAGACCAAAGTAAACATGACAATGATAGGACAGTAACATAGGCTTCGCAGCTTGTTTTGTCCTAAAGTTGCTTTACTACTACTACTACATGTACTACTACTACTATATGCATTTCTACTACTACTACTACTACTACTACTACTACTAAATAAATGAACAAACGCCGCATACAGAAGTTCTCCTTAATGCGGCCACTAAATACACATCTTTTAGAATACATCTTTTACAGCACAACAAAAATTATTTAATTAGTTACATTAATAACATGCGTTATTACAATGCGCCCAGAGGCTGCAAGTTGGCGCCTCGGGCGGCTTGAGTTAGATCCTGTATTGACCAGCGCCCTGAGTTGTTATGTACGGCGAAATATGTGCACTATACAAATCCTCAATAGTAATAATAATAATAATAATATTAATAATAATATTAATAATAATAAATAACATTCATTAGTTTGTTTTAAATAAATTTATGTGTCTGGGTGTGCGTGCGTGTTTGCGCGTATGTCCATGTGTGCACAGATCTTGAATATATATATTGTTACAATATGATATTACTGTTATAAAGTTATATTGTTATACTAATTATAATTGTTCAAGCCCCAAGGGCAAGACGTAAAAAAGCACAACCAGTGCTTACTCTTTTATTCTTGTTAAATAAAATGGTTATCTCATCTCCTCATATCATATCATCTCATATCATCATAATCATCCCTCCCCCTCCCCTCTCTCTCTCTCTCTCTCTCTCTCTCTCTCTCCCTCTCTCCCTGTTGTCAAGATGCAAAACAGAAAACATAAACAAAAGGTAAAGTGCATTTGAGTACACCCGAACGCGAGTTGAAAGCGGAGAAGTACAGATAAACTTTTAACAAACTTTCAGACTAGTTGGAACGGTCTCAGCTAGAACTACCACGGAGTGCAGGACAAGTGCATCCCTCTACCTCAATCTCCCCAACACTCCTCTCAGCTCCCTATCTCCCTCCCTCACACTGACACACACACACACACTCGCCCCGCTCTTAAACGGTAACCTAAATAGAAATATATCACCGTAACTCAATCACAGAGGAAACTTCTCCAATTTCCATCCCATAACCCCTCCTCCGTAACTAAATAACTGTAGTAACTTCCCCTACCTCCCGCCCCGCACCCCAACCCTTTCCACCCATTCCTCACATTCTATACATAGTCAACGCTCTTTATAAAAACAAAATCAAACAAACTACAAAAGCTTCCTTTCAATAGAACACAAAATGTAAAACAGTAACTTTCTCGCAAAGTAGCAGAAGACTTCTTCATTGATCAAACTTCAAAGGACCGTATCTTGAAGTCGCTGTTTGAGCACAGTAGCTCCCGATCCCACACTGCGTAGCTGGTATTAGCCGAAGCTTATGTTGGTAATATAGTGGAGAGAGAGAGGCCAACTTACGCTTCGAGTAGACTCACCCACGCAGTGTGAGTAGCTCAAGCGAGTTTGAGTAACTCCAGGTGTAGTATTTTAAAAGGCGAAACCAACAGTTTTTAGTTCTCAGACACTTTTTAGAACTTTCGGTGTCCTGATAGGGAACTTCACAAGGGAAAACGGAAGGGGAGAGGTAGGGAGAGAGCTAGAGGAAGAGAGAGATGGAGAGAGAGAGAGAGAGAGAGAGAGAGAGAGAGATGGAGAGAGATGGAGAGAGAGAGAGATGGAAAGAGGGAAAGAGGTGGGGCTAATTGGGGAAGGGTGAAGATGGGGGTATCTTTGCTAAGGTGGCAGGTGGTTTATTCATTTTTTCGCTTTGGAATTTTGTTTTCCAATGAAACGCTTGTTCCACAAACTTATACTTTTGGAGCTGGCTCGTAACTCCATACAACGAGTTTTTAGCGACATACATGTATAGAGAATCGTTTTCTTCTGCTGCGTGTTTGATCTCCTTCAACCTTTGTTTTACTTTCCTTTCTTTTACCTTGAAGTTCAATATAACAACGACAACAACAACAACAACAACACTCTTTTGAAACTTGAAGAATTATAACCGTGAACGCTAACGCCGATATTACGGTCACGATTATTCAAGCTTCTGTGAAGATATGTAAATTGGGGATAGGGATTGGTTGCAGTCCGCTGGACCCTATAAACAATGACTAAGTATAAGGTTCGTTGCCGCTCATTCATCCACAGCCTTGTGACCTCTGTACGAAAGACCTTTTGAAACGGTAAACGGATTATAAACGAAAAGGGAAACACACTCATTTACAATCCAACCGATCTATCTCCAAAGACAATAACGTCATAACAAAATACATTCCTTTCACATGGTGATGCAGTTATTTCTCGTAGTTCTGCAATTATTTCACTTTGATCTTTCTGCTTTCTTTCTTTGGAAGCAGTCATTACATTACATTACATTACATTATTATTGCTTTAGGTCCAGCGGACTCTTCCGAGCCAAATGAGGACCGGACAACCCCCGATCCGCATAAAAGATCTGCTGAAACAGCCCTAGTGGTAAAACCGAAAGCTCTCCACCAGCCAGTCACTTTACAATAAAGGCATCCCACGCAGGGGACGGCTGAGGCTTCACCCCAACTTATGGAACCCCCGTTTACAAAAACAAAATAGAATACAAACATCATTATAAATTATCAGCAAAACACATACATATAAAATGCCTACATTGCTAAATAATAACATCATAGGAAGCTTTAGTGACCACCCGGCAGAAAGCGTCCAATATTCCCAAGCTGATCCAACAAACCTCATACACAAATAAGGAGTCTTGTCCCGGAAGAGTTTTCAAGAAAAAAGGTAGGAGACTGGTCTAGCGAAGAAGACGATAGTATAGCAGATTGATAGAACAGAGCAGGAATGAGAAAGAGCAAATGAGAAAGACAGCGACAGTGGGAATTTAAAGCACTAAATTTCCAGAAAGTGGGGATACTATTTATACTGAAACCCCCGGCACCCCAACGGGGGGTATTGGAAGCAGTCTCCGTACAGTTTGGTATAACGTGTGCGTGTGTGTGTGGTGGAGAGCGAGAGAGAGAGAGAGAGAGAGAGAGAGAGAGAGAGAGAGAGAGAGAGTTTGGAATAAAGATTTTGTTGACTTGATTTCGCTCATTGTTCTGCAATGTCGACAACGCCCTTGTGTTGTACCTGTATGCACAAATAGTTTACTGAAGTCAGGATTCGAACTCGCATCGCTCAAGACGCACGTACACATGAGAACATTAAAAATAGCACATTAAGCGCATAACGAACAATCACAGATAACAAACATTCCTTAATTCTTTTTTTCCCCCTTTCTTTTGTCTAACGCGCCTATCTTAATTAACAGTTTAATCACTGGTGGGAACCTGATAATGGTTTTATTTTCCACGCTTGGCTAGACATCGGGTACACACACGCACGCACACACACACATACACACACGCACACACATCGGTTGCTGCCAAAAGTCAGTAACTGGAACAAACTGATTGTTTCCGTCTGCTCCCGTTTGCCTGTCTCTGAACGCCCCCAATTAACTAACATTTAACAATAAACTGTTACATGTTCACCGCGACTTTCAAACTGACACCCCATGAAATGTTCATCAATAAATGTAAGACGCACCGTGGTTGGTTCCACTGGGAATATCGAATAAGAGGCGCAATCCAAAATAGAGCTGCTATCTTAGGGAAATGTCTTGCCCACCACGGGATCGATTCGAACCTAGGTCGCCTGTGTGCCAGACGAAAACTCTGCCACTAAGCTTAATGCAAGTTAGCGTGAAATCTTTATTTTATTTTTCTTTTTCTTAAATTAGTCAAATGTCAGAGGTACTTGGAGTGGAACCCTTGGAGTTTATTTATTGCCACAGCCATTCTTTCTGCCTGGGGGTATTTCCAGTGCGTGAAAATACACCCAAATTAACCCTCGAAATGAAAACAAATCTAGCGACTGATCGTGCATTGAGTTCCACTTGGCCTCTTTATCACGTTGTAAACAGAAAACGTGTACTTTTACCTACAGAGTTATGAGTTCTTCTTTCAGTATATTTCAGGATTTGCTCATACATGTATAAAATTCATAACATTGACAACAACTGCAGCCATTCATTGAGCGCGACAGGATACTGCACTGAACCTACACTGGAATCGTATTGCAGTATAAGATATCTTTTATGTCATTTGTCTTAAGAAACTTATCTGTATCTCTTTGTTCAATGTCAAAAGCAATGTTACAATAAGTGCGCGTTGTGCTTTAAACTGGCTTCTTTTTTTTTTCTTTTTCTTTTTTTTTAAATTTTAAAGGACCCACTTTGACCACTCCCCTTCGACAGATCCGTTTTTCACAGTGAGTGTTGCCCCACCGAAAAAATAAGCTTACAACAAAATATAACTCTTTTGAATGTATATCTATTTTTTAAATGAATATATTCCGTAGTTCTTGTGCATATTAATAGCAACAGCCGTTGGCTAGCCAACTAACAGTCTGGAGCTAAAAATAGCAGCTACAAAAGACAGTTAAAAAAAAAGAACCCGTTAAAAAATTGTTCTTATGGTTTTTTGTTTCAGGTTGATAAAATAGATCTTACACTACTCATCAAAGACGCACACTTCAAGCCGCGTGATTCACTCAGAAATAGGGTCAAAGTTCACACGGCTGTACCGTTAAAAACAGGGCAAATAACTCTGTCAGAACCGAAATGGAAAATTCAAACTGTAGCGGTTGGTGTGAGCAACCAAAGCTCTCTTTATCATCGTGTAATGTGATAACAATGTCCTCTTTATCATTGTGTAATGTGATAACAATGTCCTCTTTATCATTGTGTAATGTGATAACAACGTCCACTTTATCATTGTGTAATGTGATAACAATGTCCACTTTATCATTGTGTAATGTGATAACAACGTCCACTTTATCATTGTGTAATGTGATAACAAAGCCCACTTTATCATTGTGTAATGTGATAACATTGTCCACTTTATCTTTGTGTAATGTGATAACAACGTCCACTTTATCATTGTGTAATGTGATAACAACGTCCACTTTATCATTGTGTAATGTGATAACAACGTCCACTTTATCATTGTGTAATGTGATAACAACGCCCACTTTATCTTTGTGTAATGTGATAACAATGTCCACTTTATCATTGTGTAATGTGATAACAATGTCCACTTTATCATTGTGTAATGTGATAACAATGTCCACTTTATCATTGTGTAATGTGATAACAACGTCCACTTTATCATTGTGTAATGTGATAACAACGTCCACTTTATCATTGTGTAATGTGATAACAATGTCCTCTTTATCATTGTGTAATGTGATAACAACGTCCACTTTATCATTGTGTAATGTGATAACAACGTCCACTTTATCATTGTGTAATGTGATAACAATGTCCACTTTATCACTGTGTAATGTGATAACAACGTCCACTTTATCATTGTGTAATGTGATAACAATGTCCACTTTATCATTGTGTAATGTGATAACAATGTCCACTTTATCGTTGTGTAATGTGATAACAACGTCCACTTTATCTTTGTGTAATGTGATAACATTGTCCACTTTATCATTGTGTAATGTGATAACAATGTCCTCTTTATCATTGTGTAATGTGATAACAACGTCCACTTTATCATTGTGTAATGTGATAACAATGTCCACTTTATCATTGTGTAATGTGATAACAATGTCCTCTTTATCATTGTGTAATGTGATAACAATGTCCTCTTTATCATTGTGTAATGTGATAACAATGTCCACTTTATCATTGTGTAATGTGATAACAATGTCCTCTTTATCATTGTGTAATGTGATAACAATGTCCTCTTTATCATTGTGTAATGTGATAACAATGTCCTCTTTATCATTGTGTAATGTGATAACAATGTCCTCTTTATCATTGTGTAATGTGATAACAATGCCCTCTTTATCATTGTGTAATGTGATAACAATGTCCTCTTTATCATTGTGTAATGTAATAACAATGTCCTCTTTATCATTGTGTAATGTGATAACAATGTCCTCTTTATCATTGTGTAATGTGATAACAATGTCCTCTTTATAATTGTGTAATGTGATAACAATGTCCTCTTTATCATTGTGTAATGTGATAACAATGCCAATTGTAAAAACCCGTTTTTACCAAAAGTAAACTAAGAATTCAAATTGAGGCTTTGTTACGTTGAAACGCGCACGATAGATAGTTCGTGTGTGACGCGCACGATAGATAGTTCGTGTGTGACGCGCACGATAGATCTGTTCGTTTTATTTTGCAACGCATGCAATATTAGAGTGTATTTACCTTTGATTTTGGTTTTGCTTTGTTGTTAGAAGAAGTTTTGTATAACGTTGATAATTTTAGTTGGTCGATATTATTTGAGCATTTTCTAGAGTTGGTTGTTTACTATCGATCGAAGCGTGTGGATAATTCTAGTGGTAACTAGAGACGATTCCATCCTAAATATGGTAGTATGACGTGAGACAGTGATGACGAAGTTAATTCTGATTGGTTATAATTGTGTTTTGCCCGAACATTCTTTATTTCTCTGGAGCATAGAGAGACTATATAAGTGCCGCACTGTTTCAAAAGGTGTGTTGAAAGTGGAAAAAAGCGCTTGTATGCAGTTGTTGATGTATGCTGAATAAATATTGGAAAATTTCATACGACGACTCCAGCTTTGTTGATGATTGAACGGGTTGCGTGGATAAACGAATCTGAGTTACACCTATCGGGAGAATTCAAGCAATGGGACTGAATCAACTAATAAAAAACAACAACGAGTGTAACAGGCTTTTTTAAAAATGAAGCTCAATTATACCTTCTTTTCTTTTCTTCTTTTTTTTTTTTTTTAATCTTTCGCGGTTACGAGGATTCGGTGACTTCACACCAAATTAATCCATTCTTCATGCCCTGGGTTATTTTCAGGGCAGCAGCTCTGCGTTAAGACATTCGCACCTAAAATGAAAACAAACGAAGCCACCGCTCTTGCGTGAACTTGAATTGCACTGCAATTTAAACTAGCTAGCAATTTGAGTAGTTATTGCTACAGTTCAGTTCAGTTAATAAATGTATAGTCCCCGACACAATGGCATATAGGAGACTGTGAGTATTGCTACGTCTATCGTTGAAGCATTTGTAGTGCAGGTTTGACCTGCATGCACTGCAAAGTACGTTGTGTTCATGAATGGGGATGGAAAAAGAAGAGGGTGGGGGTATGGGCGAATATAATTGAGTGACAATTTGTTAGAAGGGGAGAAGGGGAGAGAAAGAGAGTTAGAGGGAGAGAGAGGGAGAGAAGGAAGGGGAGAGAGGGGGAGAGAGAGGGGGGGGGGAGAGAGAGGGAGAGAGAAAGAGAAGAGAAATGGAGAGAAAGAGTTAGAGGGAGGGAAGGGGAGAGAAAAGGGAGGGAGAAAGGGAGCGATTGAGAAAAAAGAGAGAGATGGAGGGAGGGAGGGGAGGAGAGACAGGAAGCGAGACGCGGATAGACAGAGGGACAAGAATGAAGCTTCCTTCTGTGAAATAAAGAATGACTTGACTTGACTTTAAAAGACACTGAGACAGAATTGTCCGAGTCCAGTGACAGAAAAACAGACAAAGGCACGACAATTTACTCTCAGTCTCTGTCTCTTTGTCTGTCTTGAGTCCTGATGGCAATGTTGTATTAGTCGGTTTTCCAATCCTTCAGAAAATTTCTGTGATAAGGTCAAGCTAAATGTAATCAGTTCTGTAGTAGAGTGAATCTACTTAAGATATGGTATAATTGCACTGCACTGTCATTTGATCAAATCTTGTCTAGAAAGTTGAGACAAACCGACGTGAATTTGTCTAAAATGGGGTTAATGTAGAAATTCTGAATTCATTCTCACAAGTTCTATAATGCATTAATGAAGGAGAACAAAAAAATAACGCAACCTTCTCTCTCTCTTTCTCTAACACACACACTTACACTCGCTTATAAAAACAAAATAGAACATAAACAGCATTATAAAATAATAAGAAAAATTGCTAAATAATAATTACCACAAAGAAGCCCTAGTAACCCATTTGGCAGACAGCTTCCAATAGCCCCGAGCTGACCCATCAAATCCCATACACAAATGAGGTGTTTTGGGAGAACTTTCAACCTCTCTCTCTCTCTCTCTCTTTAACACACACCAACAAACAAACACCCACACACACAGCGAAGTAGATAGTAGATTGATAGAAATGAGTAGGAACGAAAAAGAACACATGAGAATAACAGAAACAGTGAGAATTTACAGCACTGAATTTCCACAAAGTGGGGATACTAATTATACAGAACCCCCCCCCCTCCCCCCTCCACCCAATGTGGATAAAGTCTTCTAAGATCACACTGCTAGTGCAAAAGGTTTTTTTTTGCGGAATAACTTACGTTAGGATCAGATTAAGGAAACAAACGAAACAGGTGTTAGTCGGTCTTTCTCTAGACTAGGTCCTGCAGATTGGATAGAAGCTCACATTTCAGGTAGGGATACCCAATACAATAAGCATTCCACCCGAGTCAGACAAAACAAATAAATGAATGTATGCAAACTTCTGTTCTACCCTGTTGCCTTATGTTTAGAAAATCTTAACCGAGTCTGCACGGGAAAAAATACACGCGACTGAACACTCTAATATTAGAATAGTTCAGTTTTTCAAGATTGGATCCAATCTCAACTTACTTATTGGCTCAATAACTAAGAAACAGAATGGTTATTATCGATCTTTTGCTTCTGTATTAAATTTGCACTATCAACCCTTTCTTCTCACTTTCACGGGTGCATTAGATTAGAAAACCCAACTGACAACGACTTGTCTGTACTATTCATTCTCTCTCTGCCCCTCTCTCCCCCCCCCCTCTCTCTCTCTCTCCATTTCTCTATCCCCCCACCCCTTCCATCTCCCCGTTGCATCCCTTCCTCCTCCCCACTTCTATCAACTTATCTCTCCTTTCCCACCCCTCTCCCTCTGACTGACATGCTGTTTATAATTATGTGCCATCAGTGTCAGACCCACTCCTCCCATCTCCCACTGTCTTCTCTCTCTCCCCCTCACTCTTTCTCCCCAGCCTTCTTTTCTCCCCTACCCCCTTCCAACCTCTCTCAGTCAGGTATTATAACATTTTGATAGGCATGTGGATACATGATTGATCACAACTCATTTCACTACAACACTCTCATAAACGCTGTGCTATCTCAAAAGACTGAACATTATCACTTATCAGGTTAACTACGTTTCGCACACATCTGTATCATCACAGACCCATACAGTTTCACTAGATATCACACTATATCAGAATCTACCCCAAACTTATATATTTACCAACTACTGATCTAACGATATGAACATCTATCATACTATGGCAATAACTATTGAACCAAAGGCTGCTAGTGGTACGCGAGATAAAAACAACAGCAAGGCCCCTCTGAATGACCCAGAAATTGTGAAAATTCCCTTTGTTTATATCAATAGCAATGCACTTCAAAGATAACAGCCGCACGCTATTATGGTTGAGACGCGCACGATATATCCGATCATTTTATTTTGCAAATGTAAGGTACACAACGCCACCACACAAACGCCACACGACACGGGATTATCAATTTCGCCACTGCCGGGCGTCATGCACCTTCCTTCACACTCTCATTCAATGCAAATATAATAAACCCTGCCTCACAACGCTTCCGAGCTACAAACATATCTGTCTAACCGAACTATCTATTGTCTTTGTCAAGTGTCCACGGTCAAGTCACTGTCTTCGTGCTCTGGAGGGAAGGGGGGGGGGGGGGGGGGTTAGAAACCAATAGACACACACCAACGTCACACAGCACGTCACATCACATACCAGACGTCACTTCCTACACACAGCGCGTGCTCTCATTCTGATTAACCCTTACACAAAGCATGCAATAACAGAGTGTATTTTGCCTTTGATTTGAGTTTGCGTTGTTGCTAGAAGAAGCTTTGTATAAAGTTGATAATTTTCGTCGGTCGCTATTGTTGAGAATTTTCTAGAATTACTTGTTTACAATCGACGGAAGCTTCGCGATAAATCTAGTAATAGCTAAGAGATTCTTCTATCCTAAATAAGGTTATATGACGTAAGATAGTGCATAGTTCCGGTGATGAGTTTTATTTTGATTGGGTGTTATTGGGTCATGCTGGAATGTTCGAACTTTTTCTTGATTGCAGAGAGGCTATATAAGTGATGTGACTACCCCAATTAAAAAAATAAAATAAAATAATAATAGTAATAATAATAATAATAATAATAATAATAATAATAATAATAATAATAATAATAATAATAATAACAACAACAACAACAACCATTAACCAAAACAGAGATAGAAAGAGAGAGACGAGACAGACAGAAAGAAGAAAAAACAAATGAAATAACAACAACAAACAAAACAAACCACACACAAAACCTCACAATGACAATGCCACAAACAAAACAAACACTCCTTACCTTGGAGAGTAATCGATGTAGCTGCCGCCATCGTGCAGACGGACTTTGCAGAACAGAACTCCGGTCACAAACGGGACGGAGGCTAGCTCCACCAGCTCCAAGTGCACACGGAACTTGAACTTCTTTTTCTTAGACATGAAGGACATCATTTTGCGGCAGGACCATCTTCACAAAAACAGGGAAACATGGCGATTTTGTAGTTACTGTAACTCAAAACGTCAACGAGGATGGACTGAAATTCTGCAGTGCCGGCGACATTGTTTTAACAGAAGTGTTTCGTTATTTTTTAAAATTTTTATTTTAAAAGTTATGAAGCGTGACGGTGGTAGGGAAACAGCAACAAGAGAATCACGGTGCGTATTAGTTTACTGGAGTGACGAAATTATAGGCGCAGGTGCAAAGGAATGAAAGCACACAAAAGTTACATCAAACTAAAATTCTAAAGCCAGCAAAGGTGGATTCACAAGCACTCTAGAGTTTAGCCAAAGTAAAGCACTAGCAAGTAGTAGTCACCCAAGAAAGAGTTCAGCCGAAGTATTATGTCTCTAAAATATAATTTATATTGCGGTCTCTTTCGATGTCATTGCTTTAAATTCACGCTCAACACTCCCAGTGAATGAGAAGACACTCTTGAACACACAGAGTGTAGAATACTAGAAAGCAAGGAATAGTAGATCTATACGGTCAACCGCTGAAACAAAGTCTTGAAAGTATATTGCACTGATGGGAACCCATATAATTTTCCTGAACAACTACTGAACAAGCTGACATGTTGAACAATAAAGCACGAGAAATAGAGCATACTACTGTGATCATAAAATCCCACAAACTGACAAAGTCTAGAGAACAGATCTTCTCTCACTCTAAGGTACAATAGTCAACAGATAGACAAAAGATGTTTGCATGACTATTAGTATTAATTACATAGTTGATAGTATTATAAGTGACTCCCAGTCATTGTTTAGTTTAAGTCCACCACGGAACATAACTAATCAGGGCCGGACCTGGGAAAAGTTGAGGGGGGGGTTACAGATTCAGCGAAGGCGCGAAGCGCCGAGCCTTCTAGGGGGGTCCGGGGGCATGCCCCCCCGGAAAATTTTTTTTTCAAGGATGCAAAATGGTGCAATCTGGTGCAATCTGAACCTTGAAAAAGCCATTTATGATAGTCTGGGACTTTGAGCTTTTTAAACAAATTGAACTGACAAACACTGGGGTACAAAAATAATCATCTGCCCGTCCCTAAAAAAAACCAAAAAAAACACACACACTAACATTTATTTATCAGCAGAGATGTTTTGTATACTATTATTATTCACTACATTTTGTTGATCGTTAACAGTATAAAGCTTTACCTTGTAATTTATGAACATCACCGCCCTGCTTTCACTTTCAGTCTTGCTGCACTAGGTTCGCATTAGTACCATTTGTGAATTGTATCTTCTGGCAAAACAGTTCACTGCCTCTTTGAAGTCAATATCAACATCCCTGTGCACTTTTAGTAAAGCAAGTCCATTGAGTCTATGTTGCCCCATTGTAGAGTGCAGGTAGTTTTTCAGGTTGCGCAACTGACTGTTTGAACGCTCACACTCGGCAGTAGTGACAGGCAGGGTGCAAAGGTTCTTTAGCATGATGAACAGGTTGGGATAAAAATCCCTGTCACAATGTTTCAGTGCTTCTGATGCCGTGGATGGGATGATAGCTGTCGCATTCTCAGCAGCACTTCGCCATTTGCAAACCCACCTTTGGTATTCTGCATCAAGGGTAGCGTTGTCTGGTAGATCAGACTCCCACAACAATGCCAGTGTTTTCACCCCTTCTGGAACCTGCATGAAACCATCCTGGTTGTCTATGAAAGTGCTTGGCACCAGACAGAGACCATCAACTGCTAGGTCAGCATTTTTGAACCTCGAGTCCAATTCGATTGACAGGTGTTCCAAGAAAGGAATGGCAATGCTAATCTTGAAATATTCTTCTGGAGTGGCCGCAGGTTGGTTGTCACGGAGAGTCTGTCGGGATGCTTGACGAGGAACAATAACATCAGTTGTCAAAGCATTCGCCATTTTGCTGACTTCACCGAACCAGGCAACGAACGCTGTGTCGACATCTCTTCTAATAGAAGACATGCAGTTACTGACCGCTTTGATTTCCCTGTAGGCATCAACAACATCTTTTGTCCTTTTCTGCAGCTTCACTGTCAAGGGTTTTAAGTAACGCAAACAATTGCGGACGACAACGAATGCAACGAGGAAAGCACTGCTGCTCAAGGTGTGGAGAAAGCCAGTTGCCTTGGTCAGTGTCTCACTGTCCCAATTGTCACTGTCTTCACACATTTGTCCCAAACAGTCGTGAACAACCAGAAAGAGAGATGTATAAACCTCCAGTGCTTCATGTTTTTCTACCCATCTTGTTCTGCACAGATCAACAAGCTTTGTTTTTGTCGTGTCAGGCTGAGATGATTCGATGGTATCTTCAAGTTTTCTTTGTCTCTTTGGAGAGTTTGAGAAAAACAGTGACAGTTCCCTCAGTGCTCCCATCATGTTCTTCACTGCAGGCAAGCCGCATGCTTTTACAATGCAGAGACTCAAGCTATGGGAAGCACAGTGTCTCAGGTAACAGAATGTAGTTACTTGTGATAAAAGAATCAGTGGTTGAAATTGAGTAGAGTGGAAGAGGATTTATTTTTTTTATAGTGCCTAGGGGAGAGGGTTGAAATTTCTCCCCGGATTTACTTATGATTGTAACGTAGCCCCCCCCACCCCCCACCCCCCCCCCAAAAAAAAAAGACAAAAAAAGAGGTACATAGTCAGGCCAGGGGGGGGGTTACGTAACCCCTGTAACCCCCCCCCTAGTCCGGGCCTGCTAATTCAAATGTTTATGACCGAGAAAACACAATGGAAATTAGAAGCCCAAAAGAACAAATTCGAACAAATTAGTTAAAAGAATCCTTACGACCTTCGTAATATTGCGTCTAGCAAACGTTAGTTCAGAAATGCGAGAAGAAAAAGATGACTTTACCACTGAAGATACAGACATTCCTGCATGTAAAATCTCAATTCAATTATACTAGACTTTAATTTAAATTAAAGTTTAAAGATCCTGACTCCGATGTCAGGTGAGCTCCAGCCACCAAGCAGGCAAATAGTTCCCTCCTCCCCAAAACCCAACCGCCCCAAATTGTGAGCTCTGTTAGTTGTCCGGGCTTCAGACCATGCATCCAAAGGCAGCAAGTAGGCTCCTTTAGGGTAGATTAAGCTAAATCCTGCATCAGCCTGTGCCTTCAGCAGCTCTTGTGCTAAAAAAAAAAGTATAAGATAGGAACGATAAATTAAATAAATTATTATTAATAAACATACCAGTAAAGTTACAAACACTAAGTGACTAAGTCTAAATAAATTACAATTTGAGAAGAAACACGAACTCACTGGAACACCCATCACAATCTACAGTGTATACAAGGCTAGAACTTTGGATCACAGTGTAAAGCTAAAATAATGTTTGGAACTGCCGACTGGCAGTCATGAGGATTAGTCTGTCTCTATTCAAGTTGCACGGAACTTCATTCAGGTACCCAAAGCACGCCTCTACTCTAGTAAAGCCCACATAAACAACCTGAGGTTTGACGCATGGGATTATCCTAAGTCTCTAGTTTTATAACAAGTAACAGCCCAAGACAATCTTCTGTAATTGTCCCAGATCAAAATGCATTAAATACATAATGGTTTCGTCCCAGACTTTTGATGGGTTCCGCCTATGCACAGCAGTTTAGGGCTTAGCATGTTACTAAAAATTGTAGTAACTTGAAGAAACTAGAAAGTATGCTATCACAGAAAGGCATATTAGTTATCGGTCTTGAATTTCAAATCATAACATAAATAAGGGGTGAAATTATGTGAGAGGTACAAGACCATTCAGATCATCAAGGGTTTTCTTCGGGTACTCCCGACTCTTCCCTCTTCAAAAATAAATGATAATTGATATTGGATGCAGTCAATCTAAAATTTCAAAAAATGCAATTCAACTGCCTTTCTGTCCTCTAAATAGAAATCTCCCTGCCTTTACACCATGTGTTTGAGAGCTCAGATAGGTGTAGGTTTGTGTGCATGTGAGAGTGTGTGAAACATCATAGTGTGTATTTTGGTACAGATCGCCACGCTTTGGATCCAATTAACTCACAGGAAAAGAACGTACAGCATCCAGGAATCATCATTTAAATTTTAAGTTTATTGAGGATTACAATGAAGGAATCTGTATTCTGAATTAGTAGCACAATGTGCAGTGCTGATCATATCATATGATATTTTCATTCTTACAGAACTTTACATTTTCATCATTTATTTTAATCCTCATCATTTACTAATAATAAAGTAATACATTTATAACAAGTGTATTATTTCATTATCACAACTGGAGTACTGGTTACTGAGTTAGATAAATCTGAGTGTACCACCAAATGCATAAATCACATGTATGGAAATGAAATCAGTTAACCAAATACTGAATATAGATCCATCAGCTTGACCTAGACTGCATGATAAAATAAGTCAAAATTGTACAGTCAGTAATTGATTTGAAGACAAAATCTTAATCATAATGTACTACAGTGGAACCTCCGGTATACGACCGTCCAAAATCTGAGAAAAAACGGTCTTATAATGGAGGTGGTCTTATACCGGAAACAAGGGGTGGGGTAGGGTGGAGGGTCAGGCTCGAAGGCTCATAATTTTCACACTCACCAGCATGTATTCCCTGACAAAGAAAACTAAAACATGTTTCATTTTTAGCTTTGTCTTTTATTCCTATCCTCCCTATCCTATCCCATAACTCGGAGGTCGTAGGGGCACCACAGATGATCGTTTAACCAGCGTACTCCATTTATGTCTTTTATTCACAACTTCGAAAATAGAAAACAGTCGTGTCTTCAGACATTTTGAACAGGGAAAAACTTTATTTCTGCCACACTCAAAACTTTCCTCTTGCGCGATGCCATTTTGACAAACCAGTATAGGCGAGTAATGTCCCTTACTTGCGAACCGGAAATAGCAGACAACAGCAGGCGTACACTAACATGAGAGAAAAAACGAGAGGTACAGACAATAAATTAACTGACATCTCTTTTAAATTGCCTAAGACGGTCGTATAAAGGGCTTAAGACACGTTCGCTGGTCGCATAAACGAGTTTGTCGCATACCAGAGGTCATTTATTATTGGAAGTGAATCCGTCAGAAGTTTCCAGGTCACATAACGGAGGGAGTCGTATACCAGAGAGACGGATACTGGAGGTTCCACTGTACATACTAACAATGTTATTAGTTAATTCAAAGTGCACACAGAGTTGTTCTGTTAGTTTTAAAGTGGATCTCACAGGTTATATTTTTGAAGCAAATTTAACACTACTCTGTAGTCACAATTGTGGTACCTGTCTGAAAGTCTTTTTACGTCATGAAGGCCAACACCTTTCTCTATAAGTATAAGTATTTAAGTATAACTATAACGTCTTTAGTGAGAATGACTCAAATATAAGCGCCTGTCTTAAAAAGCTAAATCAGATGTCAAACGACAAAACAAACTTTCCCATTTGTGGGGTATAAAAGTTAATCAAGACAAGTCGAATATATACATGTGCTATCTCTGGGCGTGGAATTTCATCCTGCCACAACATATGGTATTAGCATGCACTGACTTACAGTTACAGAGCATTACAAATGGCAATGAATCAATATTATTATTATCTATCAAGACCACTAGTGACTTTCAGGGTTTATGACAAAGGAGTGGGTATTTTTCTGTTGCGTTTTCAATCGTACTTGACAATCTCTAGAAGCATGAACTTTGCTTCCAGGGTATATATGCTGGCCTGAGTGTGGTTCTAAAGAAAAATGGGGTACAGGTTTAGACTATAGTTTGTATACACGTGAATCCACAAAAGTTGTTTTTGACAGGTTAGAACTCCTCTAGGTTTAATAGTCTAAAGTGCTCAGTATAATTTAATTATCATAAAATAAACAACGGTCTATATAGTAAGTATAATCTTTTTTTTTTACATTTTACTTGATAACAAATTATAAAACTTTGAAAAAGATCATATTCATATATTTAATACAGGTGATTATTTATATCAATATATATAATATGGAAACCCCCCCAAAAGTACATGTATATATACATATATATATATATATTCTTTTCTTTTTTTTTATTAAAAAATTTAATGAAACAAATTTTTTTTAATGCGAAGTTTTGAATTACTAGAAGTAGAAAATGTGAAAACAAAATGGAAATTGGAAGAAAAAAAAACTCTTGTGAATATACTTTACACCTGTAATACTTTGTGCCCATGTATTGTACTACCTATGAATTCTAAATTAATAACTTCAATGGCTAACTCACTAAAGCAAAACTGGTAAATATATTTCAAAATGTATCAAAGATGTTGCAAGCCACGAACTAGTGCATAATGGTGCATAAAGAGGGAAAGCCACAAAGCAGTGCAAATACTCCTTATAATACTACTAATCAGTAATTGCCTAGATAAAAAAAACTAAACAAAAACATTGCTTTCACACAGATGTGTATGGCACTCTGAGGTAATCAACCAACCTGTTTAGCCACCTTGATTGTAGATTACTCTAAAAAGTACTCCAGTTGGGAATGGTATTAATTTGTAGTCCCCATCACAAATCACAATCTAGACAAAAAGCCAGTCGGTTCACACCCACCGACTTCAGCCACGAAACCCAACTATTCAACAATAAAATAATCACACACTGCAGTGTAGAGGAATGTCAAGGTACCTACTATTACAGCAAGGGTCCGTTCGGTGGTTCACAGAAAATAGACTGGCCGTAGATTGATTCTTGATAATATAATATCCATCTATGAGCCTGTCTAACGCAGAACATCCACACACTCCTACCGTGGGAAATACTGCACAGCACCACACACCAAATCACACTAGAATCTTCAATCTACACAGCACCTGCAATGAATAAGCTCGAAGTCTCACCTGTTCAAACACTCGCCGCGTCAAAATTACTGTACAATTCTCAACCTACCTATCCACCGTCACATTCAAATTAATCCACAATCGAACTATAAAAATCTTGCTCTCAATTTATGTTTACTACCTTACTTCTAGCTCGATCACCGCCTCCCACAACAGCTTCAGCAGTTCGTGTTTTGATTTTCGATCAATAGAGAGATTATCCAGAGCGCATGCGCAGGCATCGCACTGTCTGCTTCCTTTTCCGACAGGTCAGAGTTTAAGGGAGAAGGTGTTGTTTGGGGCGAAGAAAACTAAAGCTAAAAGGAAAACACCGAATCGGTAGCTAAACTCGACACAAATACTGAGAATGAGTCAACAAAAATAAAGCTTTGATAATAGTTGTCCACTAATTTAATGTCCTCTCTTAAGAGAAAAGGGAAATAATAGCTGATGGTCCAGGGAGCAAACCAGCGTCTTGAAACAAATGCAGAGGGTTACACCGTTTACCTCCCCTGCAAGATTTAATGGGGTGGCTGTGAGCTGAAACAAGGGAACATTTAATCGGATAGATATACATTTAAAAAATGTTTATTCATTTATGTTTGTGTATTTATTTATTAATTAATTTATGTTGCCATTCTGTAGGGCCTACCTAATTTTAAAATGTGCTTTTAAAGTAGAGAGGAAATTGGGGTAAGGAGGGGGGGGGGGGGAATTAGAGTACGGATGAAGTGGGGTATGAATGAGGGTGGAGTAGAGTTAAAAGGGGTTAATTGGGTGGGGAATTGGGGTAGAGGTGGAGTAGAGGGAATAGTAGAGGGGAATGGAATTAAAAGGGAGGCTAGGGTAGGAAGGGGATGTTACAAAAGGCTCTTGTTGCAAAATTGCAAGTTTCAGTTGTGTTTTTGCTGTATTTTTGCGCGTGTGTAAGCATCAGTGGACAGGCTGGCGCCGCTGTCCTACCACAGTGATTAGTTAGTTAGTCATTGTTTATTGGGTACAGCGGAGAGCCGAATCAGGACCACCCACAGCGGTTGCAGACGAGGTTGTAAATTGCTGGAACTGTTGAAACACTGCACTGGTCCTTAGCTAATTATTCTATACAGACGAATATAATAGTGATTTAGGTTTTAATCACTGTGAAGAAGAAGAAGAAGAAGAAGAAGAAGAAGAAGAAGAAGAAGAAGAAGAAGAAGAAGAAGAAGAAGAAGAAGAAGAAGAAGAAGAAGAAGAAGAAGAAGAAGAAGAACAAACAATGGATTCTGTAATAATTATTATAATAATTATTATTCTAGAGAGATCATTTTAACTCATTGAGGTGGAATGTACTTTCTTGCCATGTTTATTCCCTGAAAACGCACTGTTTAGGCCTATTTTTGAAAATTCAGCCTCTTAGTATATACAAGACATAATAGAAAAATTATACATTTTTGGAAAGATCATGACATGTTCTTTTAAGAAATAAACAATAGAAAATACACTTAATCACCTTTTGTAAGAAAATAGCACTCAGGTATCCACACTGTACGTGAAAATCCAAACGTTTCTGATACTCACAATTATATTTTACCTATCCTATCCCGTAACTCGAAAGTCGTTGGGGCACCACAGATGATCGTTTTACCAGCGTACTCCATCTTTTTCTGTCCTCGGCAGTCCTCATGGCTTCATTCAGTGTCAAGGCAGTCCATTCTCGAATTTTGTCTTCCCACCTTTTTTTTCTGTCTTTTTCTTCCTTCTTGCACAATGCCTTGTGGGATGGTCTTAGCAAGGCCTGAGCTCTGATGCCGTGGCCATACCATTGGAGTTTCCGTTTCATCACCCATTTCAGCTAGTCATCGTGTTGTTCAATGGCTTGTGTGATGGTCTGTCGGACTTTGTCTTTAGTAATGCCAGAAGTCTTTTGTAGCACCTCATCTTCATGCTGTATATTCTTCGTTGTGTGTCTGCCGTGAGGGTCCACGTTTCGCAAAAGTATAGGAAAATTGAGATGATAAGGGAGCTCAGCAACCTTACCTTGGAATGTAGACTGATGGTCCCGTCTTTGCAGATGGGCTTCAACCTTGTCAGGGCAGCAGTTGTTTGTGCTATCCTGGAGAAGACTTCCTGTCGGGACCCATTGTTTGATATGATACAATGGCTCCTAAATACAGGGTGAGCAAATAAAATATTACCACTTTTTAATCGTGTTTTTTTTTGTTTTTTTTTTTAATGAGAACGGTTTCGATAATGTTATTCACAAAAATTTCCAAATTATAATTTGATACCAAACAAAATCAAAATTTTCACTGGATTTTTTCAAACAATTTTTATAATTCAATAAGCTTATCTTATGGCGCACAGACAACTCATGACCTGCCTACTCTCCTGATCTTTCTTCCGCAGACTACTTCCTATTGGGGAACATGAAGGAGAAAGCGTACTACAACAACCAACAGACCATTGGGTCCTGAAGACCAACATCTGTCAGGAAATTCGGAGAATCTCACTTGAGATGTGTGGCAATGTCATCACAAACTTCAATGTGCGTGTTGCAACTGTAATCTATAGAAGAAGAGCGTGGATTGAGCATACCATCAATTATTAAACTGTGTACAGAACGAGTGAAAAAGTTGGAAACTTTTGGTATCAAATGATAATTTGGTGCTTCCGTGACATTTCTGTGAAGAAAATTTTCAAAAAAGTTCTCACTGTAAAAACTTATGTACAATTAAAAAGTGGAAAATTGTATTGGCCCACCCTGTATTTGAAGCAGTGCACCGTGTTAAGTGATTGGCCTTGGGCTTTGATGTCCGCATTGATGCCATTGGTGTTGTTGGTCATTATTTTGGTCTTCTCTGCACTTATTTCCATTCCATAAGCTCTGGAGGTGGTGTCAAGCCTCTGTACCAGCTGTTCAAGTTCTTGTTCCTCTCCAGCCAATCCATCAATGTCATCCGCAAAACGGAGGTTGGAGATTGCTCTACCTCCTATGCTGATGGTGCCTTCGTGATCTGCAAGGGCATCTGACATGATGCGCTCCAGGAAGATGTAGAAGAGTGTTGGAGAGGAGAGGCAGTTCTAGTTCGTGGCAGCATATTTAAAACCCCAGGAAGTCTACCTTTTAAACCAGTTTTTGATCAGGGTTTGCTGACATATTCTTTTCTTCGTTGTATTTGTACATGCATTAGTGCGCTTCTGTAGACTGACGGCCTTGCGCGGCTTCCACAGCAAGGATTTTTTTCAACGAGATTCCTTTTGTTTTACTGTGTGTGGGTGTGGTTGAGTGTGCGTATATGTGAGGGAGAGAGAGAGAGAGAGAGAGAGAGAGAGAGAGAGAGAGAGAGAGAGAGAGAGAGAGAGAGAGAGAGAGAGAGAATGACTGAATTATTTATTAATGTTTTAGGCTATGTGCTCTTTCACAACATAACACAAAATCTTAAAAATGAAACACGTCGCGCGTTATGCGTGGGAAAAGAACAGAAAACTAAAAGTTCACACAGCCTCTGGCACTCGCTTAAGAAAAAAAGGAAATGACAATGATGAACATTAAAATATGAAAATAAACATAGGAAATAATTATAACTAATCTAAACATAAAAAGATGAGTATGAAGCAAAATAAGCAAAAAAATAAACCTCGCGCAGGAGATCTTGCTGTAAGAACTTACTCTCCAAACCGTAAGGTCTTGCAGTAGTGTTAAGATGTCTAGTACGCATTTCAAGAGCATTCACAAGAAAAAAATTAAAGCTCCTTTAACAAACTCATGTTTGCCCATAATTCGCTCACACGTACACACACACACACACACACACACACATATACACACACACACACACATCAGTCATTTCAAAAAACACCCAAAAATAACAAATTTCTTGTATGTTGCATCGTATAGTTTATTTCAACAACAGTTTGTGTTTTAGATATGGTCGGTACGTGCGTATTATTATTATTATTATTATTATTATTATTATTATTATTATTATTATTATTATTATTATTATTATTATTATTATTATTATTATTTGGCACAAAACGGAACAATGTAATTGGTACGTGACATACTTCTTTTAATGAAAAATATACACCTCAATGTCAAAAACAAAGAAAAAGAACCACGGACAGGGAAGCAAATATATTGGCAAAACGAACAGATAAGCGTATTGACGAAACAAACATGAAAATATACATCACAATTTCAAACAAACATACAAACAGACAAACAAGCAGACGAACATACTGGCAAAACAGACAGACACTGCCTTCACACACACACACAAAACAGACTGTACCTGCACATACCATCTACAAACAACATTTTACCCACAGTTGGAGCTCAGTGATGGAGCTTTCGACTGGCACACAGATAACCCAGGTTCGAATCCTGTGAGAGGCAAGCTAAAAATTGACAATTTTATTACAGTCCATCTTAGCAGTGTGTTAGCTCTGGTGGTTCGGCGTGGATTAGGTACATAACCACTCTTTTCTGGAATGGTTATCCCCCCGTCTGTCGTATTGCCATTTTGGGGTGTAATCAAAAACCTTTATTGTACGTTCGGCAACGAGCAAAAGTTACCGAACACAGCGGATTAAAGGTACAATACCAGGCCAGCTTACTCAACGTCAATGTTGATATGCAGCCCAGCCAACGTCGCATCATTCCAGGCAATCTATCGCTGTCAACAGCATAAATTCAAGGCATTTTTACCGCTGTCATCAGCGCAAAGTCTAGGCATTCTACAGTTGTCAACAGCATAAATTCTAGACATTCTATCGTTGTCAACAGCACACATTCTAGGCATTCTACCGTTGTCAACAGCATTTTAGAACAGAAGCAGCAGCAAAAGCAACAAAAGAAGAAGAAGAACAAGAACAACAACCACCACCAACAACAACAACGACGAAGGTTTCAAGCCCAAGATTTGAAACACTAAACTCCACCCACCGATACCCCAAACCATCCCGCAGCACTTTTCCCCCATCATTTGTTCTTATTGGCAATCCCTCTCATTCCTTTCAAGCTCAAAATGATCCATATTATGTTTGTCCGGGCAGTGAACAATTTCTTTTTTCACCAGTAAGCTTATATTCCTAGCGCGAAGCCCCTTCTTAAAAGTCTATAGAATCTTCACAAAAGATGAAGGCGGCAGTAGTCGACTGAGAGTACAAACCGAGGTCTAGTCTGTGTACACACGCATTCCATCGCACGGACATCGAAGATCCTGACGCTCATGTCCTAGACGGGTGAGTGCCGGCTGCCTAAATACACCAAGCACGCACTAGCTCCCTTCTCCCCATCCCCCGGTCGCCCAAGATTGTGCTCAGTCGTCTGGGCGTCAGCCAGACTATGCGCCCGAAGGTTGCAAGTGGGCGCCTCGGGCGGTTTGAGCTAGATCATCCTGTATAGAACGATTCAATAAATAAAATAGTCTACTGCATTAACGGGAAGTCGAACAAAAGTAATCGCAACGTTGGCAACAACAACAACAACAACAACAATATAAAATCACTTTGGTGAATAGACGTTAAACGAAATACATTACATTACATGATTATTGCTTTAGGTCCAGCGGACTCTTCCCAGCCAAATCAGGACCGGACAACCCCTGATCCGCATCAAAGATCTGCTGAAACAACTCTAGTGGTAACACTGAAGGCTCTCCACCAGCCAGTCACTTAACAATAAAGACATCCCACGCAGGGGACGCTGAGGCTGTACTCTAATTTATCGAACATTTACATTTACATAATTGTTGCTTTAGGTCCAGCGGACTCTTCCGAGCCAAATGAGGACCGGACAACCCCCAATCCGCATAAAAGATCTGCCGAAACAACCCTAGTGGGAAAACTGAATGCCTTCCATCAGCCAGTCACTTTACAATAAAGACATCCCACGCAGGGGACGGCTGAGGCTTTACCCCAACTTATCGAACCCCCGTTTACAAAAACAAAATAGAATACAAACATCATTATAAATTATCAACAAAACACATACACATAAAATGCCTACATTGCTAAATAATAACATCATAGGAAGCCCTAGTGACCACCTGGCAGAAAGCGTCCAATATTCCCAAGCTGATCCAACAGACCTCACACACAAATAAGGAGTCTTGTCCCGGAAGAGTTTTCAAGAAAAAATGTAGGTGACTGGTCTAGCGAAGAAGAAGATTGTATAGTACATTGATAGAACAGAGTAGGAATGAGAAAGAACAAATGAGAAAGACAGCGACAGTGGGAATTTAAAGCACTAAATTTCCAGAAAGCGGGGATACTATTTATACTGAAACCCCCGGCACCCCAACGGGGGATTAAACGAAATAAGCAACACAAACAAATAAACAATAAAGAACAACGGATGGAGTGACAGAACACTGCAATGAAAAGCCCTTACTACGGGCATCACGAATATATCGTTAGCATAATCATACAGGACATGGTGCAATTAAAAACCCATACCAAGTCTGAGAGTATTCAGAGCGAACTTGAGTCTGCTGCCTCTGACCCCAAGAAAGTGTTTAGCATAGTGAACAGACTCCTAGGGAAGGAGGCATCGCCTCCCGTTCTTCCTGCCCTCGGTGCTGAGGCTGCTGCGAGGACCCTGTCACAGTTCTTTAATGAGAAGATTCAGACTCTTAGAGATCAGCTAACACATAGAAAGTGCAGTGTAAACTTGGGTGGTGCTAGTGAGGAGTGCACTAGGTTTGGTGGTGAAGCGTTCTCTTCCTTTACACCGGTCTCCGAGGATCAGCTGCGTAAAGTGATTGCCAGGTCAAAGCCGACTTTCTCCAGTATTGATCCTGTTCCCACTAAGCTAGTGTTAGACAACCTTGACATTTTGCTGCCAGTCCTGGTTCACATTATCAATGCCAGCCTTGCAGCGGGTTATGTTCCCCGCCCATTTAAGACAGCCGTTATACGGCCGCTTCTCAAGAAAACGACCTTGGATTCCGGTGTTGAGAAGAACTATCGCCCGGTTTCAAATCTTCCTTATGTGTCTAAGCTGCTTGAGCGTGTTGTTGCCGACCAGCTTGCGGAGCATGTGTCTCGCTATCAGTTGTTGGATAATTTCCAGTCAGCCTACAGGCCAGGACATTCCACAGAGACTGCTGTACTGCGGGTACTTAACGACATTCTCTGTGCTGCCGACCGTGGTAACTTCTCCTTGCTGGTGATGCTCGACCTCAGCTCGGCGTTTGACCTCATCGACCACCAGCTGCTACTGCAGAGACTTCATCTGGAGTTTGGACTCGAGGGCTGCGTCCATCATTGGTTCCAGTCGTATCTTGAGGATAGGTTCCAGTACGTCACTGTGAACACCGCTGCATCTGATGTTACAAGACTGACGTGTGGGGTTCCTCAGGGGTCCGTTTTGGGACCTGTACTCTTCTCGCTGTATACCTCTGAGTTGGGCCGTATCATCGAGAGACACGGGCTAAGGAGGCAGCTTTTTGCAGATGACTCTGGCCTCTATGACTCTTTCCCTCCTGATGACGCAGCTGCAGTGGAGTCTGCTAAGAAGATTGAGCTGTGTTGCTCTGACATCAATGTGTGGATGACGCACAACATGCTAAAGCTGAATGAGGACAAGACTGAGGCCATCATGTGCGGACCTAAGAGCAAAAGAGACGCTGTATCCCTGACCTCCATCAGTGTTGGGCAATCTGTGATTCCATTCTCGTCCACTGTCAGAGACCTCGGCATCATGATCGATGCCAACCTCACAATGGAGGATTACGTTGGTGCCGTGGTTAAGGGGTGCTACTTCCATCTCCGCTCTCTGGGTAAACTGCGAGGTGTTCTCACAAACAAGGCTGCTATCACCATTGCCGTCACCTTGGTGATATCCAGGTTAGACTATGCAAACAGTTGTCTGTGGGGCCTTCCTGACCATCAGCTTGATCGTCTCCAACGTGTTCAGAACACGGCCGCCAGGATTGTCACCCGCAGCAAGAAGACCGACCATATCACTCCGGTTCTCCGACAACTTCATTGGCTACCAGTCAAGAAGAGAATTGACCACAAAGTCCTCTCCTTGTGCTACAAGTGTGTCCATGACCCCACCTCTCCCCGGTACTTGAGAGACATTGTCCCTACCCACAAACCCTCAAGGCGCCTTCGCTCCTCTTCCCAGTTTATGTTGTCCGTTCCAAGTGTGGATGGTCACAGGAAGAGGCGCTTGGGTCACCGCTCCTTCTCCCACTGTGGCCCAGCATTGTGGAACACTCTCCCCCAGGACTTGAGAGTCGTAGAGACACTGGATTCTTTCAAGAGGCGTCTGAAGACGTATCTTTTCTGACTATTTTTGAGTGTATACATAGAGAAGTTCTTTTTTTTTTCTTCACCCTCTTTCCCCAATACCCTGCGCCCTGAGCATGCTGCCAGCATGGATATGTGCGCCATACAAGTGGACATCATCATCATCATCAAGGGCATCACAAATATATCAAACAAACAAGAACAACGGATGGAGTGACAGAACACTGTGCAATTAAAAACCTATACCGCTGGCATCACAAATATATCGTTAATGCATATACATAGTTGTACGTACAGGCCACAGGAGCCCATATCGGAATGTGGGATAAGGGTCTATACTACTATAGTAATACTCCGATGCGGGCGCCTGGGGTAGAGGCATTACAAGGACATTCGTAGCGAGAAATCCATTACAATATTAATGAGAGGTCTTTTAACCGTTCTTTGCGCTTTTATAAAACTAATAGTTACAAACACGCTTTATACAATAATAGTTACACAGTAAGTGTGAAATCCGGCATTCTATAGAATGCCTAGATAGAATACCTAGATAAAGTATAGAATGCACCATCAGGCATATACAATACCGGGATTTTACACATTGCCGGTAACATATATACATACCAGATAATACACAGTAGGCAAAGAGGCTTCAGAGAGAGGCTCATAGTCGGACAGCCTGACCAGTGTCAGCCTTCACAGTCCTTCTCGAAAGGTGGGATGGACTGCCACTCTGGCATTGGCCTTTCCAGTCACGCCAGACGCTATACCATGACCACGACCTAGATGGAACCAACTCCATGGTCTTCCGACGGATGCCTACTACTATAGTACACAGTATTCGCTAGATATATAGTTCTACCACAGAACGTGTATGGCACGTGGAAGCAAACAAATGTATTTCGTTGACTAGGAGAACGAGAGTGCCGTTTCAATATTCTACAAAATCGATACTATTTACAATACATAATAAATGTTAATTTCATTGATACTATCCACCTGTGACATCAAACCATATTGCATGCACCATCACCCATCAGTGAGCTCGGACTTAACATGATGTCCATCTAATCAGTCAGTCCAAAGACACATCAATCAGTCAATCCCAGTGCAGTGTCCCCAACGACGAACAGGCTTTGAATAAAGCCACAAGCGACTGTCAAATTCTATAATTTAAAAAAAATTAGTTCATTCCGTTTTTGTATATCTGTGTTTGTCCAATATCACTGCGTCCTTCTTCTTATTTCCCTCTCCTTATCTAAAGGACATTGCAGAATATCTCTCTCTCTCTCTCTCTCTCTCTCTCTCTCTCTCTCTCTCTCTCTCTCTCTCTCTCACTCTCTGTTCAACAAAACAATAGCAACACTACAATTCAATCTAAACAAAAACTGCTGAACACTGCACATCAACATTATCCTAATAGCAACAAACATCAACAGCATCGTCGTGGCATCCGTTTGGCGACGGACGATTGCAACTCATCAATCCACCAAACCCACCAACCAATTCGACACCACGAACATCCAGAACAACAAGAATTGAAATAGTACAATAATTATTTGAAGACTGCTGGTAAACGCATCCTCTTAGGCTTTGAGCCAAACAGTAAAAATGTGTGTACAAATTGACATTTTTCAAAAAAAACAACAACAAACTTTTATGAACTATATTGCGTTAAACAACGCGAAAAATAACTTAAATAAGGATAAAATTGGAAAACTGCTTGTAAATTATGACAATCACTGGATTTTCTTTTAAATCGAAATATGAGTTGAACACATTTTTGCTATCGTTCCTACAACATTTGTGGAAATCATTTAGGGCCAAATTTTGCAGGCAATAGTTTTAATATTTTATGCACGGATGCAGGAAGAAAAAGCATCATCGTCGTCGTGATCATCATCAACATCATCATCATCATCATCATCATCATCATCATCATCATCATCATCATCATCATCATCATCATCATCATCATCATCGTCGTCGTCGTCGTCGTAAACAACAACAACAAGCAAAAAACCCATCAAGGCATTATTATAATCGTGGTGTCAAGCAAATTATAGAACTGATATTCAAAGGTGACCCTTTGGGTTTAATAGGCTAAAATGAAAATGCGACCCGATGGAAAGGATTAGTTTCCAAATAAAACTATATCTACGGCTTATATAAGGCTTGCTAGTGTCGGTATTGGTATGGTCTAAAGACCACGGCGCGGCAAGAGTATCACTGAGAAGTTATCTTTGGTCATTGTAGCCGACTGAGATTTATAAGCCTAGGTAAGAACAGCACTTGTGTTAACATAGTCTCCCTGTACAAAAATGAAAACAACAGTTTTAAAAAAAAAATCCGCGATCATTAAGAATTCCAAAACAACGAGCACATTCCAAAGTCCTTGGCCAAGCTAAAACACGTGAAGAGCAAAGCGACCATCAGAGGGGAGGCCACCACTACCACACTGGCCGAGCTGCCAACAGTTAGTCCCCCTGCTCTGCTGCACATGGCTTCCTTGTCGGCTCCGTACACGCCGTCCTCTCCTTGCGGTTTCCTCCTCTCGCAGTAGTCGTAGTCCCTGTCGCAGTTGCACGTGAACCACGCGCGCGCGAACGCTTCGCCCTTGTCCTTGCCGAAGATTCTAATTTTAGAGATGACGTAATAGCCCATGTCGCCGGCGAAGCACGGGTGCTGACGCACCTGGCTCAGGACGTCGCGGCAAGGCTGGGAGCAGACGAGGGCGGTGAGGCCTTCGTAGCAGGTGGCTAGAACCTTGCCCACCATGGCTAACGCCTCTTTACTGACGGGACGGGTAAACTTTTTCCAGGCACACCCGTCGATGGGACGATCCCACAAGGCCGGGAGGGTCCTCTCACACGAGATCATGCCGCGTCGCGACGCGCACCACGGGGCAATCCGCAGGGTCGGCTGCAAGGGGAAGTAGGTGATGAACCCGAAACACATCTCGTCCGACGTGCCCTCGCCGTAGCACACTGGGTTTGAACCTGAAGCAGGGCGGCGGAAGGTGCAGGTGGTTCGAATCTCGTCTCCTGGATTGAAAGGCACAGGTGGGTCCAGTCTGTGTAAAAAAAGACAAATAAATAAATAAATAAATAAATAAATAAATAAATAATGGATGCTATACGCGCTTTATTGCTTAATAGATCAGATTCAAAATGGGCGATCTGTAACCAATATACAAGTCAAATGTTACAGTCACTCCTACATTCACAACAAACACACATTCATCACTCAAACATGTGGTGTAAAGCCGAGTCACTAATAAAGGCGGAAAGGAAATCTTTTTTTTTTAAATCTTAATTTTGAGTGCATCCAATATTATTATTGAATGGAAGGAGGAAACTGGAGTATCCGAAGAAAACTCTCAGCGCTCTCAAATGACTCGTACCTAAGTCACATATTATTACACGTTAGTTATTTAGCAATGGCCGATTCAGCCCCGATGCTTGAATCTTGATAAGTGTAACTCGAATTCGTTTATCCACGCAGCCTGTTCCCTCAGCAACAAAGCAGGTGTCGTCGTATAAAGTTTTCCAACTTTATTCAGCAAACACCAACAACTGCATACAAGATCGCTTTCCGAAAATCACTTCAAAGATCATCATCAAAAATCATCACAAATCACTAATCACTCACAAATCACTCTTACAAGCAGACAGCGCGTTACTTATATAGTCTCTCTGCCATCGAGAAAAAGTTCGAACATTCCAGCATGAAGCAATAACATCCAATCAAAATAAAACTCGTCACCAGAACTATGCACTGTCTTACGCCATATAACCTTATTTTAGGATAGAAGAATCGCTTAGCTATTACTAGATGTATCTAGATGCCTCGGTCGATGGTAAACAAGTAATTCTAGAAAATTCTCAACAATATCAACCGACGAAAATTATAAACATTATACAAAGTTTCTTCTAACAACGTGTGTTTGTTTAATAAAAGGACAAAGTTTCAAAGTTCTAAAGTACAACGCAAAATCAAATCAAAGATAAACATACTCTGTTAATGCATTGTTTTGCAAAAAACAAAATGGTCGGATCTATCGTGCGCCTCTCAAACGTGACCCATATATTCACCCCTTGCGGGATTAGAACCCGCGACCTTTGGCTAGGAAACCGGCGACTTACCCACTGCGCCACGAGGCCACCCTCGGTGTCATTCTAGAAGTAACTATAAGGGTACGTTCATGCTAAACCCGGCAATTTGACGTCGGCTGCCGCCGGCCACTGGTTGGAATCTGTGGTTATGCCCTTTTCTTCTTTCCCACCATGAAAACCGGCGAGGCACGTTCATGCTGCAGCCAGTTGCCGTCAGCCAGCAAAATGCTTTGTCGCATGTCACAAAAAAAACGGCTGGCTGGTCAAAGCGCCATCTTTGTATACAAAGTAAAGTGTGGCAGCAATTCGCCGGACAGCAACTTCGGGCTCTACCGTGAACACTGACTGACGGCAACTGGCTGACGGCAACTTGCCGGGCTTAGCATGAACGTAACCTTAGAAGCATAAGGCTACGTTCATGCTAAGCCCGGCAAGTTGCCGTCAGCCAGTTGCCGTCACCGGTGTTCACGGTAGAGCCCGAAGTTGCTGTCCGGCGAATTGCTGCCACACTTTACTTTGTATACAAAGATGGCGCTTTGACCAGCCAGCCGTTTTTTTTTTGTGACATGCGACAAAGCATTTTGCTGGCTGACGGCAACTGGCTGCAGCATGAACGTGCATCGCCGGTTTTCATGGTGGGAAAGAAGAAAAGGGCATAACCACAGATTCCAACCAGTGGCCGGCGGCAGCTGACGTCAAATTGCCGGGTTTAGCATGAACGTACCCTAACGAGAAGCAGAAGCAAAGACAAGAGACCGGCAAAAATAGACTGACGTTCACGCTAGAACCGGCAAGTTGCCGTCAGCCAGTAGCCGTCGGCAAATTGTCGTCACCTGTGTTCACGGTAGAGCCCGAAGTTGCTGTCCGGCGAATTGCTGCCTCACTACTTTGTATACAAAGATGGCGCTTTCCAGGCGGAAGAGACGCATACTCCTGTGGTGTATTTTACAAAACAGATTATTAAAACGGAATTCTTGCAAATATGGTGTGCACCCAATTCACACGCACACACACACACATATTGACTGAGCATACAAATGGCAAATTGTTTGTTGTGTATTTTTCCTTTTTCTTTTTTTTCTTTTTTTCTCTCTTTCATAAATTTAGACCTAGATCTACTGCACTAGCGAAGAGAAACTGGCACAGCCACAATTAGCTTGGCCTCCATTTTGCCGCGAATCAAGTGTATTCACTCTGTCGGTATTGTGGGAAATTACTTCCCTTCCACCAGCCAGCCGTTTTTGTTTTTGTTTTTTTGTGTGTAACAAGCGACAAAGCCTTTTGCCGGCTGACGGCAGCCGACGGCATCTGGCTGGCAGCGTGAACGTGCATCGACGGCTTTCATGGTGGGAAAGAAGAAAAGGGCATGACCACAGATTCCAGCCCGTTGCCGGCGACAGCTGACGGCTGCTGCCGTCAAATTGCCAGGCTACGTTCATGCTAAGCCCGGCAAGTTGCCGTCAGCCAGTTGCCGTCAGCCAGTGTTCACGGTAGAGCCCGAAGTTGCTGTCCGGCGAATTGCTGCCACACTTTACTTTGTATACAAAGATGGCGCTTTGACCAGCCAGCCGTTTTTTTTTGTGACATGCGACAAAGCATTTTGCTGGCTGACGGCAACTGGCTGCAGCATGAACGTGCCTCGCCGGTTTTCATGGTGGGAAAGAAGAAAAGGGCATAACCACAGATTCCAACCAGTGGCCGGCGGCAGCCGACGTCAAATTGCCGGGTTTAGCATGAACGTACCCTTAGCGTGAACGTACCCTGAAGTAGTGTTTTGATTAGTGCTAAAGATCTCACCAGCAAACTTAAGACGCTCCACAACACTGCTGTCCAAAACTTAAAAAAAACTGTTCTCAGATGCCAAGTGAATTTCTCTCTCGTATGCTACTGCTGTTCCGTTTCGTACAATCGAATCCTCGTGCCCAGCTTGCATCAACTCACATCTCTATCATCTACGACCCTTTGTATTGCAGATCTACTAACACAAAAGAGTTATATTGTCTGCCCTTTATCTAGCATCTTACCAAGTGTTACAAGCGATTGACCGCGCCCAAGAAACTGCATTGGTTTATTTAAGTTATTTAATTATGTTATCGTCCTTCTATAACGCTTCTCCAGCTCAGAACCTGCTCAAGGCGCTGGCCAATACAGAATCTAACTTAAACCGCCCGCGGCGCCCTCTTGCTGACGCCCAGATGACGTAGCACAATCCCTTTGCAACCGGGGATATATATAGCCTATATCCCGCTCAATATATATTTAGGGCAAAAGGGATCTATAGTGCTTGCAGGGTACGGAGATATCTAGATATACCTGCTGGGTATTTGTGTAGCTAGCTGGCACTCACCAGCTAGAACACGAGCGTCAGGATCTTTAAAGTCCGTGCGATAGAATGCGTACGCGCGTGCCCAAGCTAGACCTGGATTTATATTCCGATGTACCTCGGTTTATCTTTTGATATTGGTAAAAAAAAAATTATATTGGTAGAAATGTCTCATTATTTACAGCAGAGTTGTTTGCCATACATACTAATGGCATTGCAATGCATTTCTGATTATCTTATTACGTTTTTTCAAATTGTATTATGTGTGAATTCCAAAGCTGTTCTTCGTTCATTGCAAAAGTGGCAGTGTAAGAATCGTTCTGCTTATTTATTTGAAATTAAAGCATTACAAGAGGAATTGACGTCTATTTTTGTTGGGTTCTATCCCACTGCGGTATCTTCTGGAACGAAAAAGTAGACATTCTGGCCAAGAACGGAGCACAGAAAATTAAATGCATATTTCAGCATCCTGAACTTGAGCTCTCTGCTCATGATATGATATCTGTAATTGAAAATTACATGCGTTCAGCTTTAAGTTGTAGAGATCCAGTCTTTATTTGTTCAACACACATAAGTAGGATTATTCACAAACTTAGGGTGAATTCGTGCAATACAAAGTTTTCTAAAAATATTTTGTTTTGTGTGTTTGCTCGCAGATTATCTGTGGTCGGAACACAGTGTACGACAATGACCTGCGTTGCTTAACAAAGAAAAACAAATAGTAATTGACAACGGCAAATCATTAGATTCTATATTACATCATCATGTAACAGTTGACGTTGCTATGGCTATTAGTGAATCTCTGATCAACAAATTGTTGTAGAATTTTATTTATTTATTTTATTGTCTATGGTCCTTTTGTGTTTTGATTGTCTGTGCGAGAGAAAGTGTTTTGGTCTAATGTCACCCAGCAAGTGAAGAGACGTTAAATAAAAGAATTGAATTGAATTGAATTGAATACCTCGGTTTGTCATCCGAATGATCGAACTCACTTACCTATGAGCCACAGGGTTGTGGTAAGAAAAGTTCGGATCCCAGGCCAGATTCTGAATCCTCTTTCCGTCACGCAACAACTCTATCAGCTGAGTTTTACCTGCAAACAAAACGGCAAATAAGCAACAGTTCTCGGCAATTGGAACTTTTCAGTCGTTGTTTCACAGCCACGTTAAAAAACCCGGTAATGTAAGTCAAAAAGGGCGACATGCTCAAACTAATTGCGCAGGCAGTTAGGTCGTTCACAGTCGTTAAGTTGTGGGTGGTGTTTGACAGGTGGGTTTGTCGCTGCAAGTGAGCGCCTGGAGTTGCAAGAGTTAGTTCCCGTCTTCGCTCAGCGCCTTGAGCAGCTCTCTGAGGTGGGGAGAGGGGGCAAGTAAGAACAATTTAGATCATGTAGCAAATCACACACAAATAATTATGAGCAGTAGGAGCACTTGAAGAAGTCCTTCCAATCCTGGTACTATAACTTTTTGTGTGTGCAGATATTGAAAGCTCTCTTGTGTTACGTTCACGCACAGGGCTGCGTTACACGAGCTGAGTTCCAGTTTTCATCGCGCAGTGTGTGTGGATCCTTTTACAATGCAGAGGAATAGACAATCAATAGATCTTTTATTAACAGAGGTTGTCTAACTACCTCTACGCTATAGAGGACCCACAAACCACTGTGATATACACCACAGGGAATTACCCCAGCACAATGGATCAGCGTAACCAAAAAAAAAAAAAGTGGATCCTCGATCGCGCTGCCGTAGATAACACACAACCATGTGTATTATAAATAGGAAGGGTGGGTCAGACTGCGTCTTTGGTGAAACCACAGGCGCTTGTATCTGGGCACGCGAGCGCCTATGACTGTGACGCGTAAAGGGAGACGCGTTACAGGCAAAGGCGCTCGCGCGTTTAGATACAAGCGCCTGTGGGTGAAAGGAATCGGCCGCTCCAACTATTTATTCTCAACCCGCGTAAGAACACAGGTATAATCTTCCCTAAACTCTAAACTATATAGACCTATGATAGGTGAAAGTTCCGCAACTTATAAAATAGGCTATATCAGTGTGTTCCAAAATGATAGGACTAGTTTTCGATGTAAATGAAGGTATTATAGGGTTCGTTGGTACGCAGTTTGGGAAGAAATCGTTTGAACGACCGATTTGTTTCGCCAAAGAACGCAGTGTGATTCTACCCTTTGATCTATAATACGTAGGCTGTGCGCTACTACTGCTACCGCTGTGCTATCGCGGACCCACTTTCTATGTACTATTTGCGGATTCATTCTGCTTGGCTACTGCCCCTGCGCTCATGCCCAACACAAAACACGGCATTAGCTATACCGACCGTGGCTGTGCATGTGGTTGATGGCGGTGATGATGTAGACTGTCTCGTTGAACATCTCTCTCATGCAGTGTTGGGGACACGTCGACACGTACGTCTGCAGCTGCTTCGTCGTCTGGTTATCTGCCCCTGCTGGCAGAGGCTCCAGCTAGGATGGACAAGAATTCGTTTTCTTTTATTCATTTGTTTGGTTTTGGATTTTGGGGTTTTATTCCTCACCCATGCGGGCGAAATTCAATCTGTTTCGAAAAGAAATAGCAGCGCTACCCAGGACAGGGTAGTATGGGGTAAGGGGAAGGTGAACAGGACCTATAGTGCATGCTGGGTGTAGCGGAGTTTCCGTTCCTGACCGTAAATAACACTTTCACCCAAAGTTACCACAAACGCGCCTTCGATTAAATTTGCCTCAAAATCCACGATGAGATCCACGTTAACCCATATTTGGAGGATAATGTGGTATTGGAATTTTTATTCAGTATAAACGCGCCAGACATTCCAATAGGTAACACACACAGAACTAAGAATTTCAAAAAGGTAGCCGAGGAGTGTTGTTCTGTTTGAACTGAAATCATGTATCGTCATAATCAGTATTACAATTTTCGAAAATGGCCTTAAAATGAGAAAGGAAGTAAATGGTCTCCCTTCTCCCTCACAAACTCTACTCAATAAATTAAATATAAATAAAATCATAAATACAGAAATAAAATCTTGGATATACGTGTATTTAATTTTAGTTCGCTTATTATCATCTGTGTTGAATGTTGACACAGTGCATAGCTCCAAATATTTAATAGCCATTGTATCAGACAATAGGTCCCGACAGGAAGTCCTCTCCAGGATCGCACAAACAACTGCTGCCCTGGCAAGAATGAAGCCCATTTGAAAACACAAGACCATCAGTATCCATTCCAAGGTGAGGTTGCTGCGCTCCCTTGTCATCTCCATCTTCCTATACGCTTGCGAAACATGGACCTTCACAGCAGATCTCCAACGAAGAATACAAAGCATGGAGGTGAGGTGTTACAGAAGACTTCTGGGCATTTCCTATATTCAGAACATCACCAACGACGAAGTCCGACAGACCATCACACAAGCCATTGAATAACACGATGACCTGCTCACATTGGTGAAGAAACGGAAACTCCGATGGTATGGCCACGTCACCAGATCATCAGGCCATGCAAAAACCATCCTGCAAGGCACAGTGCAAGGAGGTAGAAGAAGAGGGAGACCGAAAAAAAAGTGGGAGGATAACATTCGAGAATGGATTGGTTTGACACTGTGTGAAGCCAAGAGGGTGGCTGAGGACAGAGAAAGATGGAATACGCTGGTTAAACGATCATCTGTGGTACCCTAACGACCTCCGAGTTACGGGATAGGATAGGATAGGATTATCATCTATAAACAACAATAATGTTAGACAAATTACATGGCCTACCTGTAAGTACACGTGCCCCGAAACCAAAATGCCGGCGTCAAATTTGCGCAAATGGGGCGTGAAGTGGATGGTCAACCCTGAGGAGTCTGTGAAGTCTGAGGCTCTGTCGGGGTTATTCCAATGGACCTGCAGAGCCACCACGCGAAAGCCGTGTTTGCCAAGCCTGAAGCCAGCGTCCTTGTGCATGCAGTCCTGGTCGATGCCGATGGTCCACGTGACGATCACTTCCTGGCACTTCTGATGTGGCACCATGCCGCACAGGTAAGGCTGCGAGGCTTCCCCCAGGTTTTCTGCACACAAAAACATAGGCCATTGTAAAAGCAATCTGTTGTCATCTACAACCAACTCATAGAAACCATGCAGTACCAAAACCTGATAAATCATCTAAACAATCCAACGGAGTAATAATGTTGTTGTTTGTAGATTATAGTCACACGACACTTTCGCATATAGGTGACTACTGGACCGATTTATACTGACACCAGCGGGCCAGTTGTTGGTAAAGGGGAAAATAATATGATCACACGTTGACCAATCCGGGATTCGAACCAGCGACCTTTCGGTTACTAGCAAGACGCTCTTACCAACTGAGCTACCCGGCCCCTTAAAGTAATAATGTTAAAGGGGTTCATTCATTTATTTCATTTAAGGTCTGTACACACTGTGATTAAAAGACCATAAACACACCCACACACACTCACACACACACTTTGAACAATTAAATCATTATTATTTAATTATTATTTATTATTATAATTTAAACAAATTTGTTAAAGGGGTGCTAACCCGTCAGAAATACTTTTTTGTGGGTTTACGTGTATACCCAAACTATACCCCAAACCCCTTTTTCTTCACAACCGCACTTGGGTCCAGCGTATATATATCCCCAAGCAAAGTTCAGGGCCCAGGGTATGTGTCCCCAAGCAAAGTTCAGGGTCCAGGGTATATATCCCCAAGCAAAGTTCAGGTTTCCGTCCGAACATTACCGAGTTGCGATTGAAAACGCCACGGAAAAACCCGAATGTCAACTCCTACGTCACAAGCCCTGAAAGTATCACAATCGTGACTACGGTTAAAATGTCTTCAAAAATACAGGTTAGATCCAAGAACACATAAACCATTCTTAAACATACCACACAACATAACTAGCATACAAACTCGACTATCCAAATCCATAACTATGGACATTGTCATGCATCCATCCACCACCATCCCTTTCAACGACCCCAAACCGAGGTAATACACATTGCTGCGATCGGTACAAAGTATCGCCAAAACTCCCGTTAGCAGCAGGTGAAAGTATTCCCTCCATCCCTTCAAAGTATACTTTGGGCTCGCTGCTAGCCGCGGATCCGAAGCGCACTACTGTTTAAAAGTGACGGAAAGAGCGGAATATTGCTACAAGGGTTCGGGTAAGGGTTAGTTGTAGATCTATCCCTAGCCCTTGCCCTAACCCTTTTCTCTACAAAAATGCTTTTACCGTCCCAAAAACCCATTTGCCTTCTTGGATTCTTAAATTGTATGAAACCAAGTGAGGACACTATCCGGCGTCAATAAACGGTTCGAAAAAATTCTCAGACGGTTCGTAAAAGACCGTTGACCTAGAAACAAATACAGCGTGACCTAATTCGTCGCTTAGAGGATACGAAACTTACTTTTCCGTTTGTAGTCTTTCACCGACACTGTAACTGAGCAGGCTGCTAACCTCGCTTACCTCCCTTCAAGGGACAAGGGACATACTTTGGCCTGCTGCGCAGCGTGTGCCTGGAGTATAACTTTCTTTCGATCGCACTTATGTGCAATGGGTGAAACCAGCCATAAAAATGAAATGCAAACACACCAGTCAATGGTCGTCAACCTATCCACTCATCTACAACTCCCAAACTATAACCGCCTGCATCTACACCCTTCTACTAGAACCATGCCAATTCGTTTATTCTGGACATTGTCACAAAGTCCGCACTGCCTGTGCATGGCAGACCCTATCTTATCCTATCCTATCCTATCCTATCCCGTAACTCGAACGTCGTTGGGGCACAACAGATGAATTTTTAACCAGCATACTACATCTTTCCCTGTTCTCAGCTGTCCTCTTGGCTTCACTCAGTGTTAAGCCAGTCCATTCTCGAAAGTTGTCTTTCCACATCTTTTCCTGTCTCCCTCTTCTTCTGCCTCCTCGCACCGTGCCTTGCCGGCTGGTCTTTACAAGCTCTGATGTTCTAGTGATGTGGCCATACCATCGGAGTTCCGTTTCTTCAACACTGTGAGCAAGTCATCGTGTTGTCCGATTGCTTGTGTCATGGTCTGTCGGACTTCGTCGTTGGTGATATGCTGGGTATAGGAAATGCCCAGAAGTCTTCTGTAGCGCCTCATCTCCATGCTTTGTATTACTCGTTGTAGATCTGCAGATCTGCTGTGAGGCTCCATGTTTCAAAAGCGTTTAGGAAGATGGAGATGACAATACTGTTGCCTGGCAGATATCTCGTGGTGATTAGGTCGCCTCTGAAGTTGAACAATCATGTTGGTGTGTTAGTGAGGTAGCAATGATTGCCGTTTAGTCCCCTCTCCAAAAGGAGACAACTCAACAACATGTGCAAGCTCTGTTTGTGCCTAGCCTTCATTAACCAAGCACGGGCTCTGAAGTCTTTTCTTTCGTCTTTGTAAACTCGTGGGCCTCCTAGTATACAAGGTCCAACACTCACCGGCTTCCGTTTCAGCGACTGACCCTCAAAACACGCTTCACTTCAAGCTCAAACGGAGGGTGCCGACGAATCACAAACACTCATAGCAACACATTCGTATCATTTCAAACGAATTCAGTTCCGAATTCACTGCAAATTTGTTCCAAAACGCAGTCACAAAAGCTGGTCCGAATTTTGCCCCAAAGCCGATAGTCGCTCCGGATAAATTCCAAGTGCCTTGCGCGCTCTCTCATTGGTCGCTTATTAATACACTCTATTAGGCCTAATGAAGGGCGGACTACTCTTGCAATGTCAACACATGATCGTGGGCGACTTTCAAATCTGTTAGTAGATCAGCAGAACCTCAAACAATCACATCATGTTATAGTTTGGAGAGCGCGCGCAGTGGGCTCAGTGTACTCAAAGGTCAGGCGATAACATTGCAGTCTGTACAGGGGTGTCGGATAGCGCAGTGGTTGGAGCACTCGCTACTGTGTCGCAAGTTAAGCACCGTCCAGTGCGGTTAGCACTTGGATGGGTGACCGCAAAACCGTGAAGAGACAAATAACAACGCCCCCAGTTGACTCAACTGTGACTGAGTACCTACTCTCTTAAGGGTGGGGAAGTTAAAGCAGCGAGGGAGAGATGATGGGCATCACCCTCATTACGCTGGCCCAAGATAAGTGTGATCTCCAACATCACGCTCCCCTACGGCCACAAGTCTATGGGACTACCTTTACCTTTTCTTTCTTTTTTTAACCTGTACAGGAAGTAGTTCAAACCCCGTTGACGGCTAGGAGTTTTAAAAAATGGAGACACTGCGCCCCTACTTCTTCGGATGAGAGTATAAACCGAGGTCAAGGCTGTGCACGCACGCATTCCATCGCATGGACTGTAAAGATCCTGACGCTCATGTCCTAGACGTGTGAGTGCCGGCTACACAAATACACCCAGCACGCACTAGGTCCTTTCTCCCATCCCTGGTCGCCCTGGATTGTGCTCAGTCGTCTGGCCGTCAGACTATGCGCTCAAAGGTGCACGTGGGCGCCTCGGGAGGGGGCTTTGAGTTAGATCCTATATCGATCAGCGCCTTGACCAGCTGTTGACGTTGAAAAGCGCTATATAAAAACGATGCCGTAAAATATAACTTACTATTATCGTCACGGTCCAGATCTCTGCAGCCGAACAGGAGCATGTGATGCACCACGCGGGTGTTGTCTAGAAAAGGTTGGGTGGCGACCAGGTGGAAACTGGCGTTGTCAGGGATACGGAACAGCCTGCAGAAATACGTCGTCTCCGCTGCTGGCACTCGGGTAGGGGGTAACCGCAGCGTCATGTTTCTCAGGTCTGAAATGAGGAAAATTAGGTTTTTACCAATGTGGTAGATGACCTGGTGTCTACCAAAATGAACATGGATATGGGAGATAACCGCAGCCTTTCTTATTTTATAGTTGGCAAGAGTTATGTTTCTTGGCTATTACTCTCGCTCTATAATTTGTTTTGGTGACATAGTTATTTTTGTTTTGTTTATATGAAAATATTTGTTATTTTTAAGATTAGAAATGGACTGGTATGTTAATTATAATAACAGTTGTTTTTTTATGATTGGTTTGTTAACATTTTGGGCACGCTTGGAAGACTTTCTTTTCTTCCTCATGGCGATGGTGAAATAATTTGCAGTTTCATACCTGCTCAGAAAAAAGGTAATTTTTTGTCTTGTTTTTCAATGAGATATGCTGTATAATTATTGCATTTAATAGTTGAAGGTACCACGTATGCAAAAATAACAATACTGATTGTGTATTTGACTGTATTTCTGCATACTTTGATGTTGAACATGTTGATAAAAGGTTATATGCTGTGTTCAGACTCTAGTTGCCATGTATTGCAACTGATGCTAGGTTTTTGTTGCATTTGCAGGTTTCGCCGAAGCAGCGGGTTGTTCTTGGTTTTTGGTTTTGTCTTGTTTTAGTTATTTAGAGATTGAGTTTTCTTGATTAGAAGTTTTGTTAGAGGTTTTAGCTTTTAGCTTGTAAGTAGTTAAGTTTCAGTTTCGGGTTTAGGCTTAGTTTTGGCTGAATTTTAGTTATTGTGGTATTTTTTTTAGGAAACAGAAAGTAAAGATAGGAATAGAAAAATAATAAAAAAAAACCAGAAGTTATTTTAATGGTTTGCGGTTACCAAAGTACCATTCCCTTGCCCCTTTTCGGCGACATAAAAGTAAAAGAAATATCAATACAAGTTGTTGAAATTAATATCTCATTCTTTATGTTAGTTTGTAAATGATTTTTTTTTCTTCTTTTGTTGTATGGAGAGTTGTGAGTGCGTGGTCTTTCCTGTCTAATTAAATGTAAACTCTTTATAACCCGTCACTCGGTTACATAAATATAATTAATTATTTACAACTTTTAAAAAAATCCATCTTCTGACTGCTCACTTGTACCTGTCAATATACTAGCTCGTTGATAAGAGTTGTGCTTAGAAAGTCATATTGTCTCTACACGCACCTCGGTTGTATGACCTCCTCACAACCTTTTCAAGGTACTGCTTCTTCTACTTCTACTTGGGTTGAGCAGCCACGATTAGTACGTAAATTCAATAGTTGCTGGTACCATGCTTTCTTCAACATAGGGTAAATACTTGCAAAAGAGGGACAAATACGACAACCTGAAACCAGTTTTGACTACCGTTTTTACCTTTTTCTTTGAAGACTTCACAGTCATCTTTCCGCGGAGTGCAGCTTAACCAATCGTTCTTCTTCAAAATAGGATAAATACTTGCAAAAGCGGGACAAATACGACAACCTGAAACCAGTTTTCACTACCGTTTTTACCTTTTTCTTTGAAGACTTCGCAGTCATCTTTCCGCGGAGTGCAGCTTAGCCAATCGTTCTTCTTCCGGCAGGCAGCGGAAGTCACTGGTTCGCAGATACCTGAATTAGCGAAATGAAAGAAAACGAAATGAAAAGAATGATTTATTTAATAGGCAAGTCTCGAATCCGTCTTTCAGTCTTTCCAACAACTGGTGGTTAGGTCGATGCATCTACTGGTTTGTAAGGTGGATTGATTGATTGCTTGATTAATTAAATGACTGTTTCGGCGATTGTTTGACCGATGATTGATAGAAGATAAATATGATTTTTGATTCACTATCCAATCTCAGGAAATTGTATACAATCCATTGATTTGGCGACAAAAAGGATGATCTCGTGTTTCGAGTAAAAGAAGAAGACGAACAACAATAGCAACAAACAACAACAGACAAGAAGGATAATGTTTTCATTTTTTCGATCGCATAGTGTTGGAAAAAAAAGTAGTAGTAGTAGTAGTAGTAGTAGTAGTAGTAGTAGTAGTAGTAGCAGTAGTAGTAGAAGTAGTAGCAGAAGAACAAGAACAAGAATAAAGGAAATAAAGGGGAGGGGGAAGGTTTGATATATAATCCATGCAATTAAATTAGCAGAAAAAGATAAACAAGAATACAAATTATTTGTGGAATAGAGAGGAAAGACGGGAAGGAGGGATGGATATTTAATCCATAACTCACGGCCCCAATTAAATTACAACAACAACAAGAAGAGGAGGTGTCGATAGGAAGAGAAGCACGCAGAAGATAAACAGACGACAAGCAAAGGCAAGATAGATTGGCAGAAATGGTTTGATGGTTAATCTATACCTCCTGATGCCAATTAAATTAGAAGAAGAAGAAGAAGAAGAAGACACCCGGTACACATTAGTCGAAGGCTGCCAGAAGCATGTTTTACTAGTCGCCTCAACAGGCGATAAAGCATGCTCTCATGCTTCATAGCACTGCTTCCTACACGCTTCAAGCGCTATAGTGACGGAAAAAGCGCAATTTCACTGTAAATATATACAGAATGTTGCTCTACAATATTCCGCTCTTTCCGTCTCAAAAACCCAATTGCCTTGTTGGATTCTTAAATTGCATGAAACCAAGTGAGGACACTATCCGGCGTCAACAAACGGTTCAAAAACATTGTCAAACGGTTCGTAAAAGACAGTTGACCTAGAAACTAATACAGTTTGACCTAACTCGTCCCCTAGAGGAGACGAAACTTACATTTTTCTATTTTCATGAGTTCACTGCAGTGAAATTGCGCATTTTCCTTGACTATAGAGCTTGAAGCGTATAGAAAGCAGTGGTCTGAAGCATGGGAGCATGATGCTTTATCGCCTGTTGAGGCGACTAATAACGCATGCTTCTGGTAGCGTTCGACCAATGTGTATCGGGTGCACAAGAAGAAGAAGAAGAAGAAGAAGAAGAAGAAGAAGAAGAAGAAGAAGAAGTAATAGTAGTAGTAGTAGTAGTAGTAGTAGTAGTAGTAGTAGAAGAAAAATTAATGAATGAATGAACATTGAGGTTTAACGTCTACACCCACCATTGGCGATATGGCAGACGGGGATGACCATCCCATGGAAGAAGGGATAAGGACCTAAATCAACACTGAGTCACCAGAGCAATCATACTGCTAAAATACACAGATAAAATGGCCACGTTTTAATCTTGCCCTACCACAGGAATCGAACCTGAGTCATCGGTGTGCCAGGCGAACGCTCTACCACTGAGCTACGGCGGTGGGCAGAAGAAGAAGAAGGAGGAGAAGGAGAATAGCAACAACAACAACAACAAGGACGACGACTGACATAATGCAAGTGATGAATATTTAACCTATATTTTCTGGCACCAATTAAATTTAGAAGTTGATGAAGAGTCACCAGGAGAAAGACGAGCGTGGTAAAGGTAATAATAAAAGAGAAAAGAAGAAGGGCAAAATAGGCTAGGAGAATGTGACACACACACAAATCTAATAGGAAAGAAGAAAGGAGAATAAAACCCCCAAAGTTTGATGTTAAATCTATACCTGAGGGGCCACGATTAAATTCGATTAACTGCCAGCTTGTCGCGTGCCTATGAAGGGCAGGCAGTGAAACATGAGCACGTCAAGGGCCAATGTGGCTCATTCGTGTGCGGCAAAACACACAAACATGCGCATTTATAAACAAACTAGCCCCTAGCTCCCCTGCGGGGGGAGACTGCTTTCCTCTTAAAAAACACTTCATTACTGGACAGTGCGTAGAGGGGTAGACCTGGGTTGCCCATGCGCCCGGGGCGCGAGAGAACTAAGTATTTCGGATGAGAGTAGGAATGAACAGAGGTCTCTAGTCCTAGTGTGCACGCGTTCCATTCCATTCCACGGACTTGAAAGATACTGACGCTTAGGTCCTAGAAGTGTGAGGGCCAGATACAGCAAGACACTTATCCAGCACTAGGCCTACTACATTCCCCCGCCGCCACCTCCTTTATCCTCCTCCTGTCCAGTTGTCCGTGGTAACGCTCTGCGGTTGCCGTGCTTCCACTGAGAAAGCAAGCCGAATTTCGCTTCGCCTGCAGGAGTGACAAATATTATACCCCACCAAAAAATAATAAATAATAAAATAAAAAATGTTAAAGCAAAAATAAACAAACAAATAAATAAATAAATTAATTAATTAATTAATAAAAAGCCTTTCTCGCGATATATCGATGAGGAATGTAGGAAGTGGTGGGGGTGGGGGTAGATTTGAGAAACCCTCAGCTGATAAACTGATAGGTACGCGAAGTACAAGCCAAGAAGTACAAGTACAAGTCACACAAGCCATTGGACAACACGATGACCTGCTCACAGTGGTAAAGAAACGGAAACTCCGATGGTATGGCCACGTCACCAGATCATCAGGCCTTGCAAAGACTTTTCTGCAAGGCACAGTGCAAGGAGGTAGAAGAAGAGGGAGACCGAAAAAGAGGTGGAAGGACAACATTCGAGAATGGACTGGTTTGACACTGAGCGAAGCCATCAGTGCTGCTGAGGACAGAGAAAGATGGAGTATGCTGGTTAAACGATCATCTGTGGTGCCCCTACGATCTTCGGGTTACGGGACAGGTCTCGATAGGATAGGATAGGAAGAGAAGTAGCGAAAGTAATATGGCGCCCCAAGCGTGGGGATGATCAGACCATGGAGCAGTCTCACGGTTACAGCCATCTTGACCCAGACTGAGGAATATATATATATTCCATTAGTACCTAGATTTCACTTACCAAAACGTTTTTAGAATTGCATCTAGCAGACAAAGGCGAGGATAGTTAGCTATGTTTTCTCCATAATGACGAAGCAGCTGAAGCAGAGAATGCCATCTGCAAACTTCGGCGTAAGTTCGTTCTAAATGTAATCTCACTCTAATCTAATCTAATCTCACTAAGTCTGCAGCCAGCAGACTTAACCGCTATGAAACTGTATTGCCTAAATTGTGCGAGCACCTGCAAACAACGGTCGACTGGCATGCTCTTGCACACACTACTTAGCAGAGACGGCCGAGGCTTACGTCGCCTTTCCTCCATGGTGGATAGGCTTTCCTCCATGGTGGATAGGCTTTCCTCCATGGTGGATAGGCTTACCTCCATGGTGGATAGGCTTTCCTCGCTTTCCTCCATGGTGGATAGGCTTTCCTCCATGGTGGATAGGCTTTCCTTCATGGTGGATAGGCGACCTAATCCTCGACCGTCTTTGCTATGCAGTGCGGACCTTGCCCTCACTGATTTCTGACCTCGCTGACCTTACCTAGCAGGCTGGTAGAAACTAGCTATCTACACAACCCTTACTACCTCGCGAACTTGCGAGAGTCCAGCGTGAACAATTATGAACGCACTCTCAAAGCCAAAACTGCATGTTCGAAACATCGCCTATTTCGCACCTGTTGGGCCGTTCGCAACTTTATTTCCTTGGCCAAGCTGAACCGGGCCAAGCGCGAAGACAACGCGGCGAATATCTCCCCTCTTCTCCCCCCTCCCCAACTTCCCTCATCCTTCTTCTTTTCCTCCTCTCCCTTAGTAGTCTCTCTTTTCCAATCGGTTCCGCCGACAGCGGCCGATGACTTGATGTCGTAAACTAGGCCCGAATTGCCGAAAAACAGCGCATTGATGAGCGTAGAGGAATTATCGAAGTCGTAAAAACTCGAGCCGTGCCACTTTACGGCTGACGCGCGTATCGCGTGACGGCAGTAATGGCGGCGAAAGAAAATCCAGCCAATCGCCGATGAAATCTGGCCGGCCAGGCACGGCTTGGGATAATGTGATTGGGCGCAGAAGAATATTCCAGTTTTCGGCAAACTCAAACAAAACTCTTTAGTCTGGAACATTCATTTAGTAAGCCTAATACTATCCTTTATGTTTTGTCTCAAAGGCCAGTAGATTATTTATTTCATTTTCTAAAGGCACAATGACTCACACACAGATATAAAACAATCCCTCTCACTGTTTTCTCAATGCTCTGGTGACCATTATGATTCTTCAAGGAAAGAAATGTTGAAGGAATCGAAAATGCGAGTTCAGCGTAGCAGGAAACTGAGAAATCCTGGGTACACTTTCTATGATTACAAGCACAAAAAATGCGACGAAATAACCCGCCTCGCAGAGCTAGCATAATTGACGCTAGCAAGGTTTCGTAGGAGTGCTATGAAAGCTTCTTTCAAACAGAGCTAGTGTCATTACAACAGAATAGGTTTCGTAGAACTCGTTTCACTATTATCATCAGCATGTTTGCCCAGTTCTGGTTTTGTATTAATCATCTGATACTCCGCATCTTCTTAGATATCACGGGCAAGGTTTAATACAGCCGCTTCCTCCTGTCCTCCTTCTCCTCCTCTTTCCCATCATCATCATCATCATCATCATCATCATCATCATCATCATCATCATCATCATCATCATCATCATCATCATCATCATCATCATCATCATCATCATCATCTTTCCCATCCCCATCATCATCAACAACAACATCATCATCATCATCAACAACAACATCATCATCATCATCATCATCATCATCATCATCATCATCATCATCATCATCATCATCGTCGTCGTCGTTGTCATCTTCTTCTCTTCCTCTTTCTTCTTCCTCCTCCTCCTCTTCCCCCTTCTTCTTCCTCTTCTTCTCCCTCTTCTCTTTCTTCTTCGTCTTCTCATTCTCCTCCTTTTTCTCCTCCTTAGTTTTCTCTCCAAAGTTCTTTGATTTCGTATTAGTCAAAGCCGACATCCTAAATCCTGGCCGGGCCAGTGACGTTATCAGCTGCAGACGAGATCGCGACGTCAGCTGCAACTGTTTCCGGAGAACCCTTATCTCTATTATCGAAGGTGATCAGTCAAACGTCATTCCGCTGGCTGCAAGGACGACGTGTAACAAGACATAAGCCTATAATATTCTCTCTTCTTCAGAAAGGAATTCTTAACACGTTGTTCCCAGTGAAGGTTTTAACTTCAACGTTCGACAACCAGCTTTTTTATCGTGGTTTTACGAGTATATTTCTCTTCTCTTCTATGAAGAAATACATTCGGCTCAGTGGTCCCTGGTGATACCCATTGCGCAGGGTTGCAGCAAGTGCGCTTAACTGTTTAGGTTGCAGCGCAGTGAGTGCGGAAATACGCAGCCCATTCTTTTCGAATTCCATTGCACGGACAACAAGTGAGCGCAAGCTATACTCAAGTACACCCAGAAAGCACTAGATACCTTCTCCCCCATCCCCAGTCGGCCAGGTTGGTGCTCAGTCGTCTTGGCGTAAGACTATACGCCTAAATTAGCCACAGGAAAAGAACGATTAAGGTATAGATATAGATATAGATGTAGATATATATATATATATATATATATATATATATATATATATATATATATATATATATAGATAGATAGATTTTTTTTAAACAGAAAATGTTGTGTTTTATATACAAGTGTATATTTTTTTTAAAAAGCAATTAAACAATCAACGAATCGTGATGTGGACTAAATACCTGGGTGACTGATGCCGGTGTGCACGAGCTTATGAGGAAGACTGTCTGTCCACGTGCAGTCAGGATCTCCCAGCTCAACCCCGTTAGTACGTCCATCGCCGTCCGAGTCCATGCGACACAGCTCTTGGGTCCATTTCTGCGGCAAAACAAAAATAACAGTATCTCAAAAAAAAGGTGTAGGCTTAATAATAAATCATCATCGCCCTCATCATCATCACCGTCATCATCATCATCATCATCATCATCATCATCATCATCATCATCATCATCATCATCATCATCATCATCACCATCATCTGCAGGAGCATCGACCTTTATTCACGAACTTCCTTCTCTTTTCATTCTTCCTCTTCCTAATCTCCTCTCCTACTTCTTCTTCTTCTTCCCTTTCTCTTACTTTTCCATGGCGGGCAAAATCGATGCCGAACGGGTTCCGCCTTCCCCCACCTGCAGCGGATTCATGCCCCACCCCTAACCACGCCTGTCCCTGCACGCACGGGTGGGGTACCCGGTTGCCGTTGGGTATGGAGGTCTGCAGATCTGGGTAGCCCACCACAAGGGATGCAACCAGTAGCAGGAAAGAGAGCAGCGATGGGCGAATAATGGACGGAGGAAGCATCTTGTTGATTATTATCGGCCCGCCTGAAAAAAAAAGGAATTCAGTATTAAGCACAGATTTGTTATTAGTAATACGTGCTTTTAACCACATCCTCCGTATCTGGATGCTATAGCGTTTTTGTTTTGTTTTGTTTTGTTGTTGTTGTTGTTTTTATATAGAGTACATGTCCCTGTATTATATTGTAGTCATGAAGTATAGAGAGGATCGTGCCCTATAAAGAGACGCTATTGCATCCAGATACGAGCTCCTGTGCTTTTAACTGAGTTCAACTTCTTACCTGAATGTGGGGTACATGTACTGCTTGCTTCTAAGCTCAAAAGTGCACGGTATCTGCACTGTAACCATTACCAACTACCTTGGAACTTATCTCCGATCCCTGCCAAAACAAATCCGCGCGGGTACTACCAATTTCCATACAACGGTCTCTCTCTCTCTTTCTTTCTTTCTCTCTCTCTCTCTCTCTCTCTCTCTCTCTCTCTCTCTCTCTCTCTCTCTCTCTCTCTCTCTGTCTGTCTGTCTGTCTGTCTCTCTCTCTCTCTTTCTCTCTCTCTCTCTCTCTCTCTCTCTCTCTCTCTCTCTCTCTCTCTCTCCCCCCCTCTCTCTCTCTCTGTTCATGCGCTTCACAACAAGCAACTGCACAATGAGTTCTAGCAGGTTTGAACTTACATCGCCCAAATACAGATCCCTGGACCACTCAGCCAACCTTAACGGCTCACAAAATGTGACCTGCGCACCCAAGCAACATAAGCTTTATTCTCTACACAAGCGCCACGGACCACTGGGCCAACCCCTAACGGTTCACCAACTGTGTACTCAGCAATTGGTTTTCTATCAATACCCCGTCCTCCCTGTATGATCAACTCAGACAACCCGACAAAATATATGACACGGGAAGTAATCCTACCGCGGAGTGATTGTCCTTGTCCAGGGGACATAACCGGGTCTTCGCAGTGCTGATTGGACGATCGGACAACATAGCTCAAAGCTGCAGGACAGATCTGAGGACTTCCTGTTCACGAAACTTGGGAAATCTACATCATGTGTTTGTGTTAAAATGTATTATGGTACAGTAGGTGGGGTTTCAGAGAGCTTACGAAACATCATCGTCAAGATACAGAATTTAGCCCCGGGTCCTGGTCTTTTTCTTACGACGCGGTTTACGCGATTCCTGTAGCGGCCAGCGCCTTGAGCAGTTCTTGAGGTGAAAAAGCGCTATATAAGAATAATGAAATCATCCGCGAAACAAATGTCCCTCTCTTTATTACAAACAAGTTAGTTTGGTGTCACACTCTAGGCTGGTTGAGGTATAGACATGTGCTGATTGGGCCAGCTGAACAAAATACCAAACGCGCAAAGGCCAATGATGACGAGGTGATGATGCGAAAGAGAAGGAGGATAACTCTTAAGAGACAAATCATGAGAGAGAGAGAGAGAGAGAGAGAGAGAGAGAGAGAGAGAGAGAGAGAGAGAGAGAGAGAGAGAGAGAGAGAGAGAGAGATGAACTTCGAAACGTTCAATAGGATAAAATACTGTTAAGGGCCAAGCGCTTTACGAAAACATTAGTTATTAGTACTGAACCAGGGTTCTTCAATTTAGCGTTTCGCTGAGAGAGAGAAGGGAGAGAGAGAGAGAGAGAGAGAGAGAGAGAGAGAGAGAGAGAGAGAGAGAGAGAGAGAGAGAGAGAGAGAGCGCTCGCAGGGTAGGACAAATGAGAGGGTGGTGGAGAGATGGAAGAAGGAGAGAGAGAGAGTTGGGGAAGAGAGAGCGAAAGGGCGTGTGCGTCAGTGCACCAGGAGAGGGCATCCATCCAAAATGAATCTAAAGGGGAGATCATCAATATTTCATGGGCAGTCAACACCGCAGCCTGAGAATCTGACACGTACCTCGTCCTACTGCTGTCCAGCCCCCAGTGGTGCGCTCGTGGCACGTCAATGAATCCGGTTTGAGTTCAGGTAAGTAAGCGATTTATTTTCTCTCTTGTGTTTTGTTTCTTGACACGATTTGCCGCAGTCTCCCTTCTCGTCAACATGACAACGACGATGGTGGTAATAATAATGACCTTGCTGCTCCTGATTTTGATGACAATGATGATGATGATGATGATGATGATGATGATGATACTGCTACTGCTGCTGCTGCTGCTGCTGCTGATGATGATGATGATGATGATGATGATGATGATGATGATGATGATGAGAACTTCTACAAGGGATTTTCGTGATACGTGCGCCACCAGATCTTCAGGATCGTTGGCACCCCTGCAGAGGTGGCCAAGCGTTGGAACTCTAACAGATTTCTCTCCCCCCTCCCCTCCCCACTCCGCACAACCCACTGACTTGTTACCCTTATCTCCTGAACAGTTGACTGTTTTAAGCCATTGTTATGTAGTAGGCCTTGCTCTCACTACACTCTCCCTCCACCCATTGCACTACACTACCACCATACCACATGCCTTACATATCTCACTCTTACTAAGGCGTTCTTCTTGTTCAATTCTCACTGTGCAGACTCACAGCCAACACAGGGCCCACACACACCAACACACACACATACCCACACATACCCACGCACACACACATACAGAGTGAGATAGAGTGAGAGAGACGAACGCACACCTATGCACATACGCACTAATACACTTCTCCTCAAAAAGGTCTCTTCTTCTTCTTCTTCTTCTTCTTCTTCTTCTTCTCCTCCTCCTCCTTCTTCTTCTTCATCATTTTTTTCTTCATTTTCTTCTTCTTCTTCTTCTTCTTCTTCTTCTTCTTCTTCTTCTTCTTCTTCTTCTTCTTCTTCTTCTTCTTCTTCTTCTTCTTCTTCTTCTTCTTCTTTCTTTTCGTTTTCTTATTCTTCTTTCTCTTCATTTTGTTTTTCTTCTTTTTCTTCTTCTTCCTCTTCTTCTTCTTCTTTTTCTTTTTCTTCTTCTTCTTACTTTTGTCTTCTTCCTTTTGTTGTTGTTCTTCTTTTTCTTTTTCATAGTCCTCTTCTTCTTCTTTTTCTTCTTCCTCTTCCTCTTCTTCTTCTTCTTCTTCTTCTTCTTCTTCTTCTTCTTCTTCTTCTTCTTCTTCTTCTTCTTCTTCTTCTTCTTCTTCTTCTTCTTCTTCTTGTTCTTTAGTTCAGTTCAATTCATTCAGTTCAACACCTTTTTATTACCACCAAAGGAGTTAAATACAGCCATTAGTGTCGCATGTGATTAAATAAAAGGAGTCAACATAAACGAAAAGTCTTAAAATCTAACACTTAAATTAAAAAAAATTAATTTTAGAGATTCATTCATTGTTTTTAATCACATGCACACACACACATCAATACACACATTCACACACACACACACCCACACACACGTGCACCTTATCACACATGTATGCCATAATAAAAACATACAAACAAACTTCGTAATTAAAGGATTCATTAAAATACGATGTAAGGAATCCCGTAATTATTGCAAAACAAAGTATTAAAATGTCTTCTTCTTCTTCTTCTTCTTCTTCTTCTTCTTCTTCTCCTCCTCCTCCTTCTTCTTCTCCTTCTTCTTCTTCGTCTCCTTCTCCTTCTTCTTCGTCTCATTCTCATTCTTCTTCGCCTCCTTCTTCTTCTTGTTCGTCTCCTTCTCTTTCTCATTTTCTTCTTCTTCTTCTTCTTCTTCTTCTTCTTCTTCTTCTTCTTCTTCTTCTTCTTCTTCTCCTCCTCCTTCTGCTTCTTCTTCGTCTTCTTCTCCGTCTTCTTCTCCGTCTTCTTCTCCGTCTTTTTATCCTCCTCCTCCTCCTCCTTCTTCTTCTTCTTTTTCTTCTTCTTCTTCTTCTTCTTCTTCTTCTTCTTCTTCTTCTTCTTCTTCTTCTTCTTCTTCTTCTTCTTCTTCTTTTTCTTCTTCTTCTTCTTCTTCTTCTTCTTCTTCTTCTTCTTCTTCTTCTTCTTCTTCTTCTTCTTCTTCTTCTTCTTCCCCTCCTCCTCCTCCTCGTTCCCCTCTCCTCCCTTTTTTTTAATCTATAACAACCCCTAACTTATAACTCTTGTCTTCTTTCTTTCTTGTTGGTCTTCTTTTTTTTTTAAATGAAATTTGACATTCCACTTCTGGTTTCCTTATGCCTGTAATAAATAATATTGCGTATGACAGAACATAACACGAAAAGGCAGGCAGGGGTAAAATAAATGCTACCAAAAAATCCACCACGATGACAATTTAGATTATTGAACATGGGGCCTCTTAAAACGGGAAGCTGGGGAGAAAGGAAAAAAGAAAGAAAGAAAGAAGAAAAAAAAAGGAAGGATGAAAGGAAGGAAAAAATAACATAGAATAAAAAATAAATAAATAAAAGAGACCCGAAAAAAAACACATAATAGAGAGAAGAAAGGATTTATATTTTACAAAATAATTAAGAAAGACGGAAATATTAATAAAGATTACAAAAAGAGAAAGAAAAAAATAAAGAAAGAAAAGAAAGAAAGAAAGAGAGAGAAAGAAAGAACTAACGAAAGAAAGATAAATATAAATAAAAAGAGAACAAGAACGAAAGAAAGAAAAAGAGAAAGAAGGAAAGAAACACAATACAAGACAAGAAAAAAAAATAAAGAAAGAAAGAAGGAAAGAAAAAAGGCATGGAAGAAAGAAGAGAAAAGAAAGAATAAAAATACAAGAAAGAAAGAAAGAAGAGCTTACACATTCAAATCTTCTTATTCTTCTGGTTTTTTCTACTTCTCCTATCTTTTCTTCTTCTTCTCCTCCTCTTCCATCTCCTTCTTCTTCCACGGTTGCACTCTCCACCGACCGTCCCCTAACACCTCCACCCCTCCACTCATTCTCCCTCTCACACCGACCCACCAATCGACCGACAAACTGTCCAATCCAATTAGTTAAAGTCTTACTACTACTACTACTACTACTACTACTACTACTACTACTACTACTACTACTACTACTACTACTACTACTACTACTACTACTAATACTGGATGCTATATACGCTCCTTTCCCCAAATCAATCAGGCTCAAAGCGCGGCGATCTGTACCAACACATACGCTTACCTGTCTCATCCACCCTCACACACAACAAATACACATCCATCACTCAAACAGGTGGTGTAAAGGCAGGGAGATCGCTATTAGAAGACGGAAAGAAAATCGAATGTTTATGATTGACATTTTATATTGACTGCGTCCGGTATCATTTTTGAATGGAGGGCAGGAAACCGGAGTTCCCGGGGAAAACCCTCGGTCACCTCAATAGTCTCGTGCCTAAGTCACATACGTTCGCCCCTTGCGGGAATCGAACCCGCGACCTTCGGCATTGGAAACCGGCAACCCCTTGGGGTCATGAGCAATCTTGCCACTGTAGATTGTTCTAACCTATAGAGGGAAAAGTAAAAGCCCCAGTTGAAAACCTGTGTTTCCTTTATAGGCATGACCGATTCGCTGCGGCAACAGAACCCCCGTTGGAGTGCCGGGGGTTTCAGTATAAATAGTGTCCCCACTTTCTGGAAATTTAGTGCTTTAAATTCCCACTGTCGCTGTCTTCCTCATTTACTCTTTCCCAATCCTGCTCTGTCCTATCACTCTGCTATACTATCTTCTTCTTCGCTAGATCAATGACCTACCTTTTTTCTTGAAAACTCTTCCTGGACAAGACTCCTTGTTTGTGTATGAGGTCTGTTGGATCAGCTTGGGAGTGTTGGACGCTTTCTGCCGGGTGGTCACTAGGGCTTCCTATGATGTTATTATTTAGCAATATAGGTATTTTAAATGTATATGTTTTGTTGATAATTTATAATGATGTTTGTATTCTATTTTGTTTTTGTAACCGGGGGTTCGAGTAGTTGGGGTAAAGTCTCAGCGTCCCCTGCGTGGGATGTCTTTATTGTAAAGGGACTGGCCGGTGGAGGGCATTCAATTTTCCCACTAGGGTTGTTTCAGCAGATCTTTTATGCGGATCGGGGGTTGTCCGGTCCTGATTTGGCTCGGAAGAGTCCGCTGGACCTAAAGCAACAATCAATCAATCAATCAATTGGAAACCGGCGACTTATCCACTACGCCATGAGGCAAACCATCGAGAATTTTTTTTAAACATTCTTTAATTTTAAAAACAAAATTAAAAAAAAGAACTTCGAGAATTAGCGGGCATATACATTGTCTATGAGCACATGCCATCCTACGGTGACTGTTAGTATAATGGCTGTTTCAACTACTCCTTCGGATGAGAGTATAAACCGAGGTCTAGTCTGTATCGCATACCTTCCATCATAACGGACTTTAAAGATCCTGACGCTCATGTCCTAGACGGGTGAGTGCCAGTGACAAGAACACACCCAGCATGCACCTAGGTCCTTCTCCCCCATCCCTGGCTGCCCAGGATTGTGCTCAGTTGTCCGGGCGTCAGACCATGCGCCCAGAGGCTGCGGGTGGGCGCCTCGGGCGGCTTGAGTTAGATCCTGTATCGGCCAGCGCCTTGAGCAGCTCTTGAGCTGGAAAAGCGCTATATAAGAACGATTAAATTGTAAAAAAAAAATTCTGTGTGTAGTTTTCCCTTTTTTCCCCATTTCCGGTCGCTTAGGTTTGCCCTCAGTCGCCTAAGCGTCAGACTGTGCGGTCAAGGCAGAATGTGGGCGCCCCGGGTGGCTTGAGTTAGATCCTGCATTGGCCAGCGCCTTGAGCAGCTCTTGAGCTGGTGAAGCGCTCTATGAAAAAAATAATAAATAATAATTTCATTTATTCATGTATTTATGCTTCAGTTTATTTATTAATGGTTTTCAATTCCCAACATCCCAACAAAAGCTTTTAAGGGCCCTTGTATTATTTTTTTTAACAATTCACAAACCACAAAATCTTGAAGTTTTTTTTTTTACAATTCCCAAACCCTACCCTCTGGAATTATATTTTTTGAACAATTCCTACAACAACTCTTGAATGAATGTTTACAATTCCCTAGACCTCTGCATGCGAAATAAAAGACGATGCAAGGTATAGCACTGTACATCAGGGCAATTTCATTGATGGCCCATGTTAGCCTACCTGGTGAGAATGTCCCACCTGCGATGGCCATATTTGGTCAACAAAATTAAAATGGAATACGGTAATTGTCCTGATTTGCAAAATTGGGAACATAAAACTATTGTGCTTTTTTTTTCGCTCTCATTATGCTCTAAATATATTCATGAAGAAGAAGAATAACAATAACAACAACAACGACAACAACAACAACAACAAGAAAGAAAGAAGAGGAAGAAGAATAAAGAAGAACAACAACAACAATAACAACAACAACAACATCAACAACGACGACTACGACAACAACAACAACAACAGCAACAACAAGAAAGAAAAAAAGAAAGAAACGAACAAAGAAGAGGATGAAGAATAGAGAAGAAGAAGAAGAAGAAGAAGAAGAAGGAGAAGGAGAAGGAGAAGAAGAAGAAGAAGAAGAAGAAGAAGAAGAAGAAGAACAACAACAACAACAACAAGGATAAGAAGAAGTAGAGGAAATGACAAGCACAAGAACAAGAACAAAAAGAAGAACAACAAAAAGAAGAACAAGAAAACAACAACAACAAGAAATCAAGAAGAACAAGAACAACAAAAACAACAACAACAACAACAACAACAAAGCTGTCAACAAAAAGTGAATATTTATCTGTTCAAACGTATTTACTTTTCTTTTATTTGTTTTTTAATCTTAAAACATCAATAAACCAGATTCGTCGATTTAAAAAAGCTGAAAGGAGTCGAAGTGACACGGCACATGAGGTTAATGACTTAACATCGGCAAGTTTAATTTTGATTTGTATGTAATCTCTTTACATTTTGACCTTAGTTTGAGGACTGAGGCTCATATAAAGTAACATTTTTCTTGACCTTTACGACTGCTATACGATTACGAACGTCAAATCATCAATGTCAAGATCCATGTCATAAACAGAAGACTAAGGAACGTAACAAACTTCGCAAATGACCTTGATAACAGGGAGAAACAGCAACCAGGTTGTGTACAAGCTTCCGGTCAAGCCGGAAGTGATGCAAGTTATGCGCAGGCGCATGCGCCATTTAGATGATTGCCAAGGGAGGGAGCCAAATTGATGACAGGATAAGAAATATCAATACTCTTTTCTTTCTTTTTTAAAGCGATGAGGAAGCTCTCTCAAAGACCGGTTAGGTTTACAAAAGGCATTGCTCTTAAGAAAGCAGGTGTAGAAGAAAAAAACGCATGAGAAATGGATGGGGGGAAGAAGTGGGATATTGTAAGAAAATATCCTGGGGGAAAACGGAAACACTCACATTTGATATGAATACTGGCCATAAAAATATCCATGGTTTAATCGCATGAAGACATATTAACAAAGCTTGTGTAATAGAATGTAGATGACAGCAGAAGTAAACATTGTACGTCGAAATTTCCCCGATGTTGGTTTTAGTCACAAACACAATATATCGTATAAATCATAACTAACTCTCTCTCTCTCTCTCTCTCTCTCTCTCTCTCTCTCTCTCTCTCTCTCTCTCTCTCTCTCTCCATCCCTTTCTTTCATACACACTCACTCACTCACTCACTCTCTCACTCTCTCGCTGTCTCTCTAAAGTCACATACACATACACACAGACACACCTGCACGCAAGTACAAACAAACAAATAAGCATACACACACCCCACACACAATACAACTGAACGCCACACACACAAGAACACACACTCTCACCCACCACCACACCCAACACCCGACATTCCCACACACAACACACATAAAAACACAAGATAAAAGATTATATTTTGTCCCCATTTTTACACTAAGGGAATTTGCCTTACACACATACATATACGCAATAATCTAATCAGCCGGACAGGTAGGTAGGTAGACACATTGATCAACAGGTAGAAAGACACAAAGTCAGTCGGGACTGGCAGATCTACCGACAGATGCATTACATTACATTACATTACATTACATGATTATTGCTTTAGGTCCAGCGAACTCTTCGGAGCCAAATCAGGACCACTACCGAACGATAAATATGCATAGTTAATTTTTTTTTTAATCAGTTTATAGTCCCCTCTCTTTCCGGTAAGGATTTTCAGAGAGGAGACTTACTTTGCATAGTTAAAAACCGCCTCCGTGTAAAAGAGTCTCCCTGCCCTCTCCCCTCTACTCCTTCCCGTCCCTATTCTCCCCTCCATCTCCTCTCCCACTACTAACAGCGTCCCCAAGTCATTTGTCTTGGAATTTCATAACCTCGCCACTCCTCCCGCTCTCTATCTGCCCTCTCTCTCAGTTCTTTTCATCATCGTGTTGCTAATTTTATTTGTAGGGGAGTTAACCCACCGACAAATCATCCAATTGTCCCGGCTGCTGGCAACAGCGAGATAACTCGATTGTTTCTGCCTTCATACCGATGAGTTATCGCGAGTGTTCGCGCTCTGTTGATTAGAGATTGAGAGGGAGATTGGACGAGGGGTGAGGGAGAGAGGGATGATAAAAAGAAAAAGAGATGGGGTGCGGATTGGGAAAAGGAGGGGAGGTTGAGGGGAAAAGAAAGAGATTTCTCTTATATAGCGCACTTACAAGCTCAGAGAGCTTCTCAAGGCGCTGGCCCGTAATATCCAGCAATCACACAATAGTTTGCTGAAGTGAGGATTCGAATCATTGTCGCCCAAGACGCACTCACACAAGTCGTGCGCTCTGACCACTGAGCTATCCCTGCCGACAAGAAGAGAGAGAGAGAGAGAGAGAGAGAGAGAGAGAGAGAGAGAGAGAGAGAGAGAGAGAGAGAGAGAGAATGAGAGGTAGAAAGAGAGAGAGAGAGGGAGGGAATTCTCACACCCACCCTGGGCCTTTTCTATCCCTCTCCCCCCCTTCCCTTCCCTCCCCACCCACTTCTATAACCCACCCTCTCTCTTTATCCTTCCCACCTATCTGTCTGTCTGTCTGTCTGTCTCTCTTTAATTGTACTATGATATTGCTTAGATGCATATAATAACAGACTGATTTGATATGGTGAATTATGGATATGTACGTGTAATTATGACCTTACGTTGTGAGTGCATTTGTAGTGAAGACATTGTATACACCTTTCAGAAATGGGCGATGCCTTAATGAATAAATTACAAATTCAAATTCTCTTTCTCTAACATTTTGTTGCTGGTCTTCCTTCAGGAAATAGAAAATGCACGTAAAACATTGACCAAAAATTGCGGTTGCGAAAATGGGTATTATTTAAAAAAAATAAAAAATAAAAAGCAATCCTGAAAATAGGTCCAGGGACACACACACAGAACAGAGCAAGGGCACATGACAATTCTGATTGTATATTATTTAGACGCTACCACCAGAGTTACGCAGAAACAGCTGTACAATACAATACAATAAAATATAATGCAATACAATACAATATAATACGTACGATATATCATTATTGTCCAACTTTCACATTATGCATAAAAGCGGGGAAATGCCTTTATCATTGAGCGCAAACTTCGCATAAAATAGTAAATGAACAAAATTTAAAAAAAATTCTTGCGTTTCATATCATATGGTTCAGCTGGAAATATTCTCTCTCTCTCTCTCTCTCTCTCTCTCTCTCTCTCTCTCTCTCTCTCTCTCTCTCTCTCTCTCTCTCTCTCTCTCTCTCTCTTGTTGTTGATATAATTGACCATGACCTTTTTATAAGCAAAGTACAATAATATGGTATTAGCTTTAAATCCCTTAATCTTCTAAAATCTTTTATTTCTGACAAACAGCGGTGCCTTATTATAAATAACAAAAAAATCACAGTTTGAAGCTGTTACTGCTGGAGTGGCTCAAGGATCAAAATTAGGCCTTTCTTATTTTCTGTCTCTATAAATGATCTACCCCTTCATAGTTTTACTTCGTGTGAACTCTTTGCTGATGACACCACATTACACTCCAAGAAAATACGGATCTGGGCAACTTAGCATCCTCTTTGCAAAAAGGACCATATGAACTACAGGAATAGACTGAATGCAATCACATGACACTGAATCCTGACAACATAAAATCCATGCTAATTACAACAAGACAATAAGACAAAGTTCCTCTAGGACACTCCCTCCTTTAAAACTTTGCAACAAAATAGTTAAAGAAGCACAATTTCATAAGAAGGTGGGGTAGATCTTTTCTATCGTTCCCTCATTCCACGGAGGACAGCAACTTATAAGGAATATATCCAAGATGTTATTGTTATTGGGGTGTCGGATAGCGCAGTGGTTGGAGCACTCGCTACTGTGTCGCAAGTTAAGCACCGTCCAGTGCGGTTAGCACTTGGATGGATGACCGCAAAAACGTGAAGCGACAAATAGCAACGCCCCCAGTTGACTCAACTGTGACTGAGTACCTACTGTAAGCTACAGGCTTACTGTGAAGTAACTTCTTAAGACATGTGTGATAAACTGATGCGCTATCTATCTCCTGATGAAACTATGTGATGACAGTGATATTCGGAAAACTGATTAACCTGTGTAGAAGATGCCATTCTTCTATTGTAAATTATATGCAGAAACTGAATATTGCAAGAAAGACTTGATATGCGAAGCATGAAGCAAATATAGATCAATGTGTTATTGCATGTGTAATTTTATTCCAAACAAATTCTAAATTATGGGATTTGAGTGGAACTTATAATATGCGTTGCTGAATAGGTTATCGATCTGAAATGAAAATAACTTGTGATTTGTAACAAGTTCAAGCGGATCGATAATAATTAGATTTGCATGTTGTTGTTGGGGTTATCTAGTTCATTCTTTAACTATTTTACTTGTCTGTTAGTATACTAAAGAATTACCTTGATTGTAACCAGCCAACAACAGAAGATCGGCGGAAATAGGCCTAGTCTTCGTTGTAGAATGTGCATGCAGCCGAGACAGAGTTTCTGCTATGACGTTGCATATACAAGCTACAAAGACGTAGACATGGTAAATGACGTCATGCGATTCTTTTTAGAGATGCGCGTTCTTCAATATGAAGACGAGATCTGAATTCGTATAAATTATTTTATTTTCTTGCAATTTTGGAAGTCGGAAAAGTTATTAAAAGTGTTTTAAATCCGCGATGGTGAAATAATAATTTAGGAAATATTATTTCTGTGCTTGACATCATCGCGAGAAGTCTTTTTGTCTGTGTTGTCACGGTATTGGTTACGTTGCCACGGCACTACGATTGTCGTCATTGCAGAGCTAGGTAACGGAATCTTGTAAGAAACTTTTTGTCCACGTCTCCCAGGTAATCGTAGTTGTTTTGCTCAGTTTCCCAGGCGATGATAGATTTTTGCAATGGTTGCCAATCGCGGTTGTCATTGTTTTTGGCTGGAAGAAAACTTATAAAAGTAGAGAAATTATTTCTTCTTTTTCTTGATGATTGGCTAGGCTTATGATTTTCTCTTGATTCTTGAGACACGTTACCTGTTGCAGGTAAAGTTTATTTTTTCCATAGGTGACACGCTGATATATATGCTGTGTCCTGTCTATAACCACTAGGGTTGCGCGTCATCCGATATTACATGTTTGGTCACACCACGGTAATATCGGAGTAGTTCTATACGTGTTGTTTGGTTACGCCACTGCACGTCGTAGGGTCCTTATCAAACTTATTAGGCACCTTCATGCAAGCTGCTTATAAGTTTGATAAGATGAATAGGAAACAAAATTAAACACGCATCACACGAATAACGATAAGAAATGTAGGGATTTTGTTCTGTCTTTATTTCTAGTCTTTCTTTCTCTATCGTGTTACTTTCACTTTGTGCTACGTTTTTGGGGCTTGTGAACCAGTAAAACATATATGTTGTTGCCCTGTTGTGATGTTCCTTCTTCTTACGATTTTCATGATGCGTAAAGGACAATTGCACAATTTAACTGTAAAAATATGAATTGAAAAATAATAACTACAAATAAGCTGTACAAAATGTTTCCTGAGGTTGCGAGATTGAATCTGTATGAACTCTGTCGAATTTTCTAAGTGTTATCTGTTGAGTTCGTTAGCTTTTCTCGTCTTTTCTTTCATTCTTCTATCAAATCTATCAAACTTCGTAAGTCCTTCTCATTGAGTAGATCGAGCGCGTTGATTGTCGAGGCCATTCCTGACAAGAACAACGCTGGGCAGTTAGCGCGGCCGATCTCTCACACCGTAACGACGGTGCAAGGAGGCTTACACTACTCTCTTAAGGGTGGGGAAGGTAAAGCAGCGAGGGAGAGAGATGGGCATCACCCTCATTACGCTGGCCCAAGATAAGTGTGATCTCCAACGTCACGCTCCCCTACGGCCACAAGGCTATGGGACCACCTTTACCTTTTACCTTTATTGATCCGGTCCTGATTTGGCTCGGAAGAGTCCGCTGGACCTAAAGCAACAATCAATCAATCAATCAAAAAAAACTTTATTGATAAACTCTAGCCCACCTCCTTAGGCGAACCACCTTTATCACTTGCGTTCTACACACACGTTTTGTCTATCCAGAGCAACCAAAGAATCGAAAAGGTCAACACCGAGATACAGACAGGTTGAAGTACAGGATGAGCGTCAACAAAGCGTGCCAAGACAGCAACAACATCAACAACCAACAGCAACAGCATCAACAGCAAACAGAAGCGTGAGGAAGAGTTAGAAAAGGGTCAAGGGACCAGTGATACGAGGTTTGATCCTGAATCTTGTGGTTCTTGAGGGCAGCGATTTGTTTATTTCTTCACGTTGTCCTGGTCCATTCGATCTTATTTCGCACATTTTGATTGTGCTTAGTGAGCCAGAAGGTGACAAGGTAAATGTTTGTGCAGCACGTTTAGAAGGTGAAGACCATGATTGTAAATGCAAACGTACGCTCGAGATATATGACTTGAGTTCTATTGTTTTGTCTGACATCTCCGACACGGATTTGATCATCAACCGCAGTGACACTAGTAGTGATATTGACACGGGCGATAACTGAGGGTTTGATGATGACACTGATGACGCTACAATAATAGGCGGCAGGCATAGGCCTACTGTTCAGACCAACTCATGCAGTGTCAAAGGCCACCGACGTCACGTCCGTATTTTAGGTTTAGAACAGCATATGCGTGTCAAGAACTCCTCCTTCTCCTTCTCCTCCTTCTTCTTCTCCTCCTCCTTCTTCTCCTTCTCCTTCTTCTTCTCCTTCTCCTTTTTTTCCTTCTTCTCCTCCTCCTTGTCCTTCTCCTCCGTCTCCTCCTCCTTCTTTTTCTTGTTCTGATTGATTGATTTATTGTTGCTTTAGGTCCAGCGGACTCTTCCGAGCCAAATAAGGACCGGACAACCCCCGATCCGCATAAAAGATCTGCTGAAACAACCCCAGTGGAAAAATTGAATGCCCTCCACCGGTTAGTCACTTTACAATAAAGACATCCCACGCGGGGGACGGCTGAGGGTTGACCTCAACTACGCGAACCCCCGGTTACAAAAACAAAATAGAATACAAACATCACTATAAATCATCAACAAAACACATACATATAAAATGCCTACATTGCTAACTAATACAATCATAGGAAGCCCCAGTGACCACCCGGCAGAAAGCGTCCAACACTCCCAAGCTGATCCAACAGACCTCATACACAAACAAGGAGTCTTGTCCAGGAAGAGTTTTCAAGAAAAAAGGTAGGTCATTGATCTAGCGAAGAAGAAGATAGTATAGCAGAGTGATAGGACAGAGCAGGAATGAGAAAGAGTAAATGAGGAAGACAGCGACAGTGGGAATTTAAAGCACTAAATTTCCATAAAGTGGGGATACTATTTATACTGAAAACCCCCGGCACTCCAACGGGGGTACTGTTGCCGCAGTGAATTTGTCTTGCCTACAAAGGAAAGACAATTGGTCCTTTTTCTTCTTCCAGAGTGATCCTCCTCCTCCTCCTCTCCTTCTTCTTCGTCTTCTTCCTCCTCCTTCTCCTGCTTCTCGTTCTTCTCGTCCTCCCCTTTATCAATTCTGCCCCTGTGTTATGGAAAGACACTCACCATAACTAAAGCAGACGATGAAAAGGAGAGATAATACAGTCAGCTCCTTAAAATAACAAGGACAGCTTTACTGCCGACGGGGTTAGCTATCTTAGTGACCACTTCCTTCATTGACACCTCTCCACCCACCCATCCCCACATTCCCCCACAGCCCAAACCACTTCTCCAACTTATTCAATCAAAATCCTTCAACCACAAAACTATACCTACAAACGGGTTCTTTTGCGAAGACAGTGACTGCTGGCGACTTTAAAGGAACCCACGCTAACCGCGCCCTCGCCATAGAACTGTTTAACATGAACAGTGAACGTTGCCTCACTGATAACAAGAAATCCTACAACAAAAAATAAACACACTCTTTTGAAAGTATAGTTCGAAACTATAGGATTTTTTTACATCAATAAATTTCGTCGTTTTAGTGCCTATTCATAGCTACCCTTCTAGCGCTAAAAATAAAAATTAGTAGATGATATTTATTACAGTATTGGTGTACCGTTGAACATGAGAAATCACTCCCTGTCACAACAGAAAGGGAAAATTTAAATTCTTCCGGTTGGTTTAAGCAACTAACGCCCTACTTCGGGACAAACCCGTTTTCGCCCTAAATAAACAGGTTCTTCCACTTGGGGCTAGGCTAAGTCGTTGTCACACTACACTACCATAGAATGGTCTTTCGTTGCTCAAATCAACCGCTAAAGTTTGAATTGTCCCTTCGGTTGTGACAGGGAGCTATTTCCTCTGATTATCATATTCTATCCTATCATATCCCGTAACTCCAAGGTCGTTGGGGCACCACAGATGATCGTTCAAACCAGCGCACTCCATCTTTCTCCGTCCTCAGCAACCCCCATGACCCCGCTCAGTGTCAAACCAGTCCACTCTCGAATGGTTGTCCTCCCACCTCCTCTTTGGTCTCCCTCTGCCTCCTTGCACAGTGCCTTGCAGGATGGTTTTTTGCAGGGCCTGATGCTCTGGTGACTTGGCCATACCATCGTATTTTCCGTCTCCTCACCGCCGCGCAGTTACCGGAATAAAACGCAGTGACATCTCTGCATCGTAGTTTAGACAACACGCATACCACAACGAGCAAATAACCTGTAATGGAGCTAGTTTTTAAGTCTGTGACCATGGGTCCCTTCCTCTAATCAGTTCTCTCGTTATCCTCATAACAGTGTACAGGGTACACCATCATAATCTTATTTATCATTTCTATCTCACTGATTTACGTAGGTACGGGGTACTAAAAGAAGTAAAAAGAGGGTTAGAGCCAGTATTTTAAAGACAACGTTAGTACTGGTGTTATTACGGGTCAGGTCAAGCTATAGATGACCATTTTATCTTCTCTCCCTCTCTCCCTCCCTCTCTCCCTCCCTCTCTCCCTCTCCCTCTCTCCCTCCTCGTGTCATCACACAATCTTTATTTCTACCCCTCCCCTACACACACACACACACACACACACACACGTCCGTATGCGCGATGTGCAACTTATCTCTGTTATTTATGAATTCTGCAGACGTGATTTAGATAGGACTTTGGGAGTGGCCTCGTAGCGCAGTCGGTAGGGTGCTGTTTTTATGATGATGATGATGATGATGATGATGATGATGATGATGATGATGATGATGATGATGATGATGATTATTATTATTATTATTAATTTTATTAGAGAGACATCAAGTACAAATGCATATCAGTGGTCATGATTGGTCTCTTTGCAGTCCGCTGGACCTTATAATAATAATAATAATAATAATAATAATAATAATAATAATAATAATAATAATACAGGATGCTATGTACGCGCCTTTCCCCAAGGCTCAAAGAGCGGCGATTTATACCAACATACACGCTCACCTGTCTCATTTACCCTCACGCACACCAAATACACATACATCGCTCAAACAGGTGGTGTAAAGGCAGGGAGATCGCTATTAGAAGACGGAAGGAAATCGAATGTTTATTTTTGAAATTTTTATATTGACTGCATCCTGTACCATTATTGAAGGGAGGGAGGGAGGAAACCGGAGTGCCCGGAGAAAACCCTCGGTGACCTCAATAGTCTCGTACCTAAGTCACATACGTTCGCCCCTTGCGGGAATCGAACCCGCGACCTTCGGCATAAGAAACCGGCGACTTATCCACTGCGCCACGAGCCCCCACTCCCCCCCCCCCCCCCATATATTATATTATGAACAATGACTAACTAATTATCTAAATGCATAGCAAAATATACAGTTCTGAACACAACTTTACCAATGATGTTTTAGCTATCCGGCCATCTGAAGGGACCAATCGCTCTTCCAGCCGAGAGGTCAGTCATCTTATGATCACTCCCCAAGCCCGTTCCTTTAACTTAAGTCAAATCAAGAAATCTTAATTCACACAACAACAACAACAAAAAGCTAGTGAAAATGTGTCGTGCCGCTTGATAAAAGAAGCATCAGAGCATTCCCCTTCCAGTTTATAAAAAAAATCTGTCGGACCTATCTAAGTGAGCAATGATCTAGCTTCTTCTCCATTGACTGTGATCCACTGCTTTCCCCAAATCGTAAGCAGCAAACAGAGTACCTTATTTATCTACGGTCAAGGAAATGGACAGGAGGAATTTAGGCGCGTTTACTGGAAGCATCGCATAAAAGTGAGTGAGTAGAATAATAGTCCCCGACACATGACGCGTAAAAGAGACTAAGCCGCATGAAATGTGATGAAGCCGGCTTTCATAGACAGCTTCGCTACCAATGGATCAGCTGTGAAACTGACCGACCACTGATGCCCGTCTTCTCTAATATAGACTCCTACGCTCCCACCCAGCACAAGGTTGCGCCTTAGACCCTTAGGCCAATCCGAATAGAACTTTCTAGACTAATGTATTGCCTACGGGTCAGCAATGGGTCAGCGTTGATCCCCTCTCCTCTTTTCCTTTCCCATGGTATCCCCCCTTTATCATAGAAAAGAGTCGATAGGTAGATGACCCAAGTTTGAATCCCGTAGTGGACAATATAAAAGTAGCTTTTTTTTTCATTGTCCGTCTTAGCAGAACGATTGCTCTGATGGTTCAGTGCTGATTTAGGTTCCTACTCTTTCTTCTCTCGTCTGCCATGTCGTAAAGGGCTATACCGACAGGCAGACCAGTGTAAGTGAGTAATTAGTTGTGTGAGTCAGTACCAACAACTGCGTAGTATCAGTAGTATAGGTCAGCTAAGTGACCATTCAATCCCTTTCTTCTCCTGCCCCTACGCCCGCACACACACACACCCACGCACGCACACATACATACGCACACATACTCACACACAAACACACACACGCACACACAACCACTCCAAGCCTCCTTACGCACCTAATCCACAATCGCACCCAAACTCCCCACCTACTCAAGGCAATAGAGAGGCAATTTGCCTGTCTTGAGTGGAGAGGCAAATCCATAAAGTCCGTTCCTAACAAGGCAATAACCGGAGCTCGGCCACTGGCCAGTTCTGCCGCCGGCCTGTGGTCATCAAAAAGAAGAGAAATGGTACAGTCTGAATTAGAGTGACCATAAGGCAACCTGGTTCTATGGTCCACATTTATCCCTTATGCGCTCAGGTGTCTGGGGACATTAATCTATTCAACCAACCAACCAAGGTCCACATTTCACCCAGTCCTCTTCCCTTTTATAATAATAATAATAATAATAATAATAATAATAATAATAATAATAATAATAATAATAATAATAATAATATTCTTCTTCTTCTTCTTCTTCTTCTTCTTCTTCTTCTTCTTCTTCTTCTTCTTATTATTATTATTATTATTAATTATAATATATTTTTTCATCAATATTTTCTGTGTCCAGTAGGATTGCGCTTAATAATGCAACGGTTCTGCAAGATTGTTTAATTTGAAATCTTAAAGTGGATCTCGTCTATATTTCTGAAGCAAATTTAAACTGGTCACATTTGCGGTACCTGTCGATGGAAGTATCTTTACGGTCATGACGGTCGATAACCGTCTCTTTAATGCCGTTAGCGAGACCCCAATGTGAACGCCTATTGTGAAAAACAATTGAGGAAGTCAAACGGCCAAACGGGCTTTCCCGTTTGTGACGTAGGGAGGCATATCAAAATGGAGCCCTTTCCCTGAAGTCAAGTAGTTTTTATTTCCATAAAAGGCAGATTTATATAGGCCTATATATTCACAACTTTCCGGCACCTCTCATAAAAACTCGTGGGTATCGCCATTATAAATTAAAACGAGGTTAGCATGAAACCAAGTTCCGGTCTAGCTTGTTTTGCTTTTATCAAAGCTTGATGCGTGACTTTTAAATATGGCAAATTGCCGAAAACGACGATTGTTAGAGCCAGAAAACGAGTGGGATAAGTATAAAAACGGTGGAGGAAGTACATGCTCAGTGAAAGGATGCAAAAAACAATCGTAGAGGCCTGTATTTGTGGCGACTTCGGAGGTGCGTCGATCATCGACAGAAAGTGAAACAGGACCTGAAGACTCTTGTAGTTTTCCATAGCTTCGCCGTCGCAACCTTCACAAAACACGAAGTAACTGACTATGTTAGGCGAGCGTTGTGGCCAAGTGGGCTAAGGCGGGACTAACTTGCCTTGTTCACAAGCCAGAAACCTGACAGGTGTGGGTTCGAGCCAGCATCTGGGCGTTATGTTTTTCCGAATATTTTTCAAAAATTCACAAATAATATTAGGTAGGTAGGGTTTAGGGATAGAAAGGGATAATAAACTGCAGCACAAAAAAATAAAAATATGTGAGGGTACGATACAGGTGGCCAGTGACACATGTTATTATTCTTGAATATTTGGAAATAACTCACTAAAACACGCGGAGAAAAAAACACGGAAGTATGTTTCATTGAGGGGATTCCCGTTGGTGCATAGGATAGCAGAAAAGTGTGAATATGTTGCGTAATAGTATCGGATTCTTTCTATGAGAGGGAGGGACAGACAGCCTTTTAAAATTGGCTAAAGAAAGTATACATGACGGATGAAAGCTTAAAATATGATGTTAAAAGCTCTCCGCCCAGAGATAATTCAATTTGTTACCTCAAAATTTAATTTCCGTAACACCCATTGTCTCCCCCAGACTGGAACAATGTGCACAACGTAAGCCAAATTCACTTAAAATGTTCTCCTCTGAATAATTATATTATTTTGTCGAACACTCAAGTCAAAGAGGCGCGATGGTCTGCGACGTGACGACGTCTCCAGCAGGTTAATGGTGTGATCATCAAATTGTTCATACTGTAAGAAACAATGTCTTTACACGTTCTAATCGGAATACAATTTTCAAACGCGAGTTGAAGTGGACAATAGTCTGCCACGTGATTACCATACTCTAACTGGCAGCAAGTGCCGGCCAAAAGACTCTCTTTCTCTCTCACTCTCTCTCTCACTCTCTCTGTTCATTACAGGGGCGTCGCACGGTCCAAAATATTGGGGGGGGCAACCCTGTCGACGGGGAGGTGGGGGAGGGGGGCTGACAAGCGGGACGCACCCTGTAATATATCCTCGTACCTTCATCCAACTGAAAGACTGAGAGTAAAAACATTTAATTATTTATATTCTTCTTTACTGAAAATACAAGATTCATTTCCAGAAACTACAAATACATGATTAGCGATATGTGATAATGATTAAAACCAGGAAACACGAACATTAATTACCTGCCGCAAGATCATCTAGGTTGAAATTGTGTCTTCTCTATAAATCACAAGTCGTTTTGCATATTGCATACATATAATGACCAAACACTTCCACTACCAGTTTCAGAAAATCAGTCAATTGATCAATTTGTTTTACTAGGGCGTATATTACTCGCAGTTTCTCTAAAGCAAAATACTGTCTGTCTGAGTGCCTTTTGTCTTGGTGATCACAGATGATCTTACTAGTAGTCCATGAACAAAATCTCAGCTAGTTCAGTCCACAAACATCGGAGATCTATTCGCGGACACATAAACAAACAAAACAAACAAACAAACAAACAAACCAAGTGAAACCTATAATGGGGGTGGGGGTGGGGGTGGTGGTGTATAATCAAAGCAGTCAAGCCCACGTTATCTGTCCCCAGAAAAGCGAACGGGTCCTTTTTTTCCCCTTTTGCGATCAAAGCACGTGCACGTGTAGGCCTATCAACAAACTAAATCTAAATTAAAAAATATCGCGCACCTCAACTATTTATTGACACTTGCACATTCACCCTTGCCTTACTCATTTTACAGACTAAAGTAAATAATTGATATCAACAAACCTGGAAAACAGACGATTCCATTGTTTTGTTAATTTTGCTCTTTGCGT
>CM072527.1:45329097-45331597 GCA_036898135.1 Oncomelania hupensis
GATGATATAGTGGAAGTGAAAAGGGATGGATGAAAGGTGGAAGGGATAATTTCACGGGGTGCGCGTGTCTGTAGCGAGAAGTAAGGGAAGATTATTACCTTCAGAGGGCAAGACAGATTATGATAAAATATCATAAGTTTACAAATATGCGCACTGCAAGCAAGAGTTTCCAAGAAGAAAGACCCATTTTTTGAGTGCCTTGGATCTTATGATTTTGAATTCTGTGGAGGAAATTGACAGGGGTGAATAAGGCAGTAACAGTGTTTGTTCAGTGACAGACAGATGGCAGGGGTGTTAGAAGATTAAGTTATCTTTGAGAATAACTTCGTTGGTCTGTGAAAATAGCCATTTTTTGGGATGAGCAGTAAAAGAAAAGTAGCATAGCTTATTCCAATGGGCGTGTTGAAAATCTAGTTTGTGACTGTTGTCTTGTTGGTGTGTGATTTCGTGTGACGTAACGTCACTTGTGCTAGAAGTCAGTTGGACTAGCAGTACTGCTAGGATTTGTAGTGTGTAATACATTAGTACTGTATCAATCTCCAGCACCGTGGCGGGGCAACTCGGCGGTGATTCCTGCACTCCATAAGCCGTATTGGGTACGTGAAAACTTACATTTTATTTTGTCGGCGGCTCTGTGTTGTGCGCGCATGCTTGCGTGAGGTTGCGCTGTGTTGTGGCGTGGTTGTGGTAGTAAACATGGGTTGTGATGAGTAGAGGCGTGAATGCGTATTAAAGTTGTTTAGTCATCCTTCATGCAGTACGTTACTCCATTTCATCTTCACGTATTCTATTTTCATCTTGTGGTTATAATAATGTGCGGATATTATATGTATGTTAATTGAATACGTATGGTGACGGTTTTGGTGGAATCTCTGTGTAGTTAGCTAGTGCCATCACGAAGAACATTAGTTCGTGATGCACAGAGCTAAAAGGAACAACTAAGTCAGATGGGAACGTTGGATACATTCGGAATAGACTGCGATTATCTGATCTCGGATGCATTAACTGTTGCAGGCTTATCGTACTTTCTTCACTCTTATTTCACCTCCGCTCTTCGTTGTGACGTGGTTTCCACGTGATCGCCTGTCTTCGTCCATGTCATCGTCTGCCCCTTTCTTGGTGACGACCAACCTGCGTGGGTCTTCTTTCCTGATCACGTGCGTGACATTTGTTGTTACCGGAAGTGGCAAGTTCCGGGCAAGCGGCAAGTTCCGATCATCTTACCACGTGGATCGGGATCGAACCTCATCATCTCTCACCAGGTGTAGTCGTTCCCATTAACTGTCTATTCTTTTTCCTTCTCCATCGTCTTCGTGACTTTGATTATCTCTAGTCTCATGTTGCCATTGTTATTGTTCATTGTTTTTCAACCCATCACTTTTATTGAGTTTAGCGCGTGTCAGTCAATGCTATTTGGTTTAGTTGTATGAATAAAGTGTGATTGGAATTAGGATCATAAATCTTTGTCATTTGTTGCATGTTGTACGTGCTTGTAGGCCTAACTTCCATCTGTCGCCTCGATCTACGACACGCGCTTGGTCCGTAGAGCTAGAAACATCACAGCTGACCCCTCACACCCAGCCCGCCATCTGTTCGAGCTCCTCCCGTCCGGCAGGCGCTTCAGAGCCCTCAAAACCAGAACAAACCGTTTTAGATATTCTTTTTTTCCTGAGGCTGCTCTCGCTTTAAATTCCTCATAATGTCAAATTCATAATGCTGTAATCGACGTCACGTGATAATCTACTGGCACCTACTTGTTTATTTTTATTATTTGTTGTTTGCGTGTGTGTGTGCACGCATGATAGGTATTTTATTAGCTGGTAAACGTGTGTTTGCATGTATGTTTTTTGAATGTTACTGCCACATCGCAACATATTCCATGTGCATGTTTTATGTCAATTTGGCCAATAAATTTCGTTGAATCGTTGAATCGTTGTTTCTCGCCTCAGCGACTGAAGAGACGTCGGGCCGATCAGGAGCGCTTGTGTGAGTGTATGTTTACATATGAGTGCCTGCGCCTGTACTTGTGTCTGGTCGGTTCGCGACGTTTAACACGTTTAGCTCTCGTGTGCGCCTCTATGGTCAAGTCAAGTCAAATCAAACCAAGTCAAGTCAAGAACTCTTTATTCCAAAAAAAGAGGAAGATACCGGTGGCATCGGAATTTTTTTTTTTAAAGTGATAATTAATTAAAAGTGCAAGCAAACAGAACGCAAGGTCTAATTGTACGTACAGTAAACAAATAAAGGCAAACAACATTTAACTACACGCAAGGTCACGACCTAACAATCCATTTATAGCACCTGCCCAGCACATTGACGCTCACGTACGTACACTTCCCAATAATTCTTGCTGGAGATACGTGTATGTTTGTGCTGGTGTTGATGATGGAGAAGAAGAAGAAGAAGAAGAAGAAGAAGAAGAAGAAGAAGAAGAAGAAGAAGAAGAAGAAGAAGATCTACAAATTCAGAAGAAAAAAAAGAATACAAGCTACAAATTCCT
>CM072527.1:45334097-45364097 GCA_036898135.1 Oncomelania hupensis
AACCACGCTTCACCGCCTTGCATGGAAAATATTTTTATGTCCCTCTTTGGAGGGATAAAATGAAACATAACAGCTCGGGTGGAGCAATGTTCTCAGGGTCGTGGCCGAGAGACGGGAGTCAAATACTCCGCTCGGCTACATAAAATTCATGTTTAAACCTATTATTGCAATGCATGTCATGTACTTGCATGTTGTTTTTACTCAAATTAACCTGTAAATCGTTTTAATGTTGTTTTGTAGTTTCAGAAGACTAGACCATCTTTAGGAAGAGGTCCAGATGTAAAATTGCAGGCCACTACAAAGAGCTTATTACGGAAAGAGAGGGAACTTCCATTATGTCCTATACAAAAATGCGAGACGCTCTCACGGATTATTTCCCTTTGCTCGGGCTGGCTATATTTCACCATCTGCTATATGAATGATCTGTGCGTGGTAACTTATTGAGCCTATGCCATTGCAAAAGAACATTTTTATGGCAATGTTTGCAAAAACCAAACTTTTAACCATCATTATTATTAACATTCCGCTACTGCAGCTGTCTTTTTTTGTTGTTGTTTTTGTTTATGTTTACTTATTGACATTTATTAGGTGCTTTTATGCTGCTTATGTGTGTATGTCATAGGTTCGTTTTCTGCCCTGGAATGTATTATTTTTAATCAACGACAGATATTTTAACATTAAAATATGCATGACAGACTGTTTCATTTATCCGAAACTTTAAATCCGTAATCGTGAGAGAGAGAGAGAGAGAGAGAGAGAGAGAGAGAGAGAGAGAGTGAGTGAGTGAGAGAGAGAGAGAGAGAGAGAGAGAGAGAGAGAGCTCTGTCATTCAATCAATTAATCACAATAAAGCACAATAACAAAATGTTTCACTAATAGTGTGAATTTAATTTATATCAGGTGTCCCCCTACCCCCCAACCCTCTCACCTCCCACATCACTGGCTTAATAACATCAGTCACTTCATGGAAAATAATTAATTAATCAGACAGAACAATCAGAACCTACTGGCTAGACTACAACATTCCACGCAATATAGATCTAATGCGCAGAAATTCACAGATCAGAACAAGGACTGAGTTTCTACATTACATTATTTTTCCCCGTTTACACTCAAACGAAAAGGGATTACAACAGATCAAGGACCATTTTTGTGCCTAGGTAAGGGGTTATCTTGCACAGTATTTGATCACGAGGAGAAAACAGACTTAGTCTAATTTAACTTGTTAACATAAGCAGTTTGACGAAGCCAAACTGCCAATCTGACATCTACTTTTGAAATATAAGCACAAATATAGTCAAACAACCTAGCAATAACGTAAACAGTGAGCGACCTGTTGAACGTAAACTGTCAGCAAGCAAACTGTTTTGGATTTAGCACATAGGTATAACATGAATAATTCAAGCCGCTCTCCGATTGTTTTAACACTAACAACACTGCAGCGGTCTTAGTTTAGGCCTACATAAACACAACAAAATGAAGTTTTTCAATTGCAATTTACCTTTCTTTGTCTCTTAGAAATTTGAAAAAGGACTTGCCAACACAACTTTTCTTGTATCTGGCATTATGGCAATTGATAGCTGTGCAAAAGTCGCCGCCCTGTTTCACTCGGTCGCCTTTTGACTTTCTGCCACGAGCCATTTTCAGCATGTCGACAAGGGAGCATAACTCGTACATTTCGTCTCGCGGTTCTGTACCAAGTTCCCGCTCTTTCTATCATAAGCTCTTTGGCCACTACTTATTTTACTATCTTCGTTAAATAAAGAATTATCTTATCTCCTACACAGAAGCGGTATCCAATTACTAAGTGATGAGCAGGTGAAACACGTGCACACTTTCTATTTACAGCTTCAACAGCGTGAAATCAAAAGAACGATTTCACAAAATTCGCGCTGAACTGTGCGAGGATTTATGTAGTCTCTCTCCTCTCTCTCTCTGTCTCTCTCTCTCTTTCTGTCCTTTCCTCTCCCCCCTCCCTCTCTCTCTCTCAGGCGGTATCCAATTAGTAAGTGATGAACACGTGAAACACGTGTAGATTTTTTTATCTACCGCTTCAACGGTGTGAAATCAAAGGACGATTTCTTTCGCTAGTTATGTTTCTCCCTTTCGCAATCTTTGTTATCTAAGCGGGGGCGGAGTATACATGACTGGTAAAGAGGGAGGGATTCGCGGGGTGGGGTTTGGGTTTGGGTTGAGGGGCGTGAATGAAGAGAGAGGGGATTACCGGTGTGACATCGTCAAAGTTCCTAGTATCTTATTTGGACTGGGTGCGACTGGGAGCATTCTGATTGGTCGACGCATTACAAAAATCGACGCATGCGCACAGTGCTATCGTAGTCTTAATAAGGGTTAGGGTTTGGGTTAGGGTTAGGGTTTAGGGTTACGACGCCTAAGAACATCGTGAATAGGCCAGCCCGACTGGAAAAATCAGACACCCGAAACTTTGACGATGTTACACCGGTATGTTTTGTGGGCGTACATGTGTTGGTTTTTTTCCTATCTAAATCTTCAAGAGTGTGAAATCAAAGAACGATTACTCCGTTTGTTATCTTTCTGGCTTTTGCAATCGTTGTTATATGGGAGGGGCGAACGATAGGATTGAGGTGGATGAGGGGGAGGGGTTTGGAGAGAGAGAGAGAAGAGTGAGGGGGCAGTGTGTGTGTGTGTGGTGGTGGGGGGGGGGGGGGGCGTAAAGGCGTGTTTCGTGGGCGAACGTGTGTTTGTGTGTGTATTTGTGTTGTTCGTGTGTGATAAAACACTTCTGTTTGGGTCGTTGCACAACGTTGTAATCCTAGAGAGTTGAGGGATCAGGAAAAAGATTAAAGGCGAGCAAGGGGAGGAATAAAGGTGAGGTTCGTGTACTTTCCATTCAAAGCTCAGGACGTGTGAAATCAACCAAACGATTGATATGTTTCCGTCTGTCTTTTGTATCCTCTCTCTCTCTCTCTCTCTCTCTCTCTCTCTCTCTCTCTCTCTCTCTCTCCCTCCCTCTCTCTCCCTCCTCTATTCTCTCTCTCTTCTCTCTCTCTCTTTCCTTCTCTCTTTCTCTCTGTCTATCCCTCGTTCTCCTTCGCTCTTTCGCTGTCTCAGCTCCGGCTCTGTTTCTGTCATGTTGTCCGGCAAATAAAACAGAACAATGTTAAAACAATGAGATATGTGCGGTCAGGAGAATGATTAGGTTGATAATTGTTGAAGCTTGGAAAACGCAACCCGAAAACATCAATACTTTATATTTAATACCCTTCCTTTTTTCTGATTTTTGTTCCGTCTGTCTTTTCCTTCTTTCCTTTTGGCGTTCTCTCACTTTCCTTTTAATCTCGGGATATTGTACGTTCTCCCTTCCACTCTTTGCCTTTCTTTGCTTTTCGTCATTCTTCTCTCTCTCTCTCTCTCTCTCTCTCTCTCTCTCTCTCTCTCTCTCTCTCTCTCCTTTACTTCCTACCTCCCTCTCTCTAGTCCTCAGTAAGTTGTGTCTTTTATGTTTGGCGCGCTACGTGCATGATCTCCGAGGGTTAAGCGCCAAACAAGTCTCATCCACCAACACCATAATCATAATCATCATTATCAGCAGCAGCAGCAGAAGCAGCAGCAGCATCTCTCTCTCTCTCTCTCTCTCTCTCTCTCTCTCTCTCTCTCTCTCTCACACACACACACACAAACACACACTTTTATTTCTTCTCTCCGTTTGCTAGTCCCCTTTATTTTGGGAACTCTCCGATCTCCTTATTTTAATCCTTTCCTTGTATTCCTCTTTCGCTCTTCACTATCGTTCTACCATCCTCTGTCATATCTTCCTGCTTTACCGCAACTTTCTTCCTCGTCGTCTTCTTCTTCTTGTTCTTCTTCCGCTTGTGCGCTTTGAGTCGCCTTGTGTTGAGATATGTGCGCGTTATAAGTTCTCGTATTATTATTATTATTATTATTATTATTATTATTATTATTATTATTATTATTATTATTATTATTATTATTATTATTATTTATTATTATTATTATTATTATTATTATTATTATTATTATTATCATCATCATCATCATCATCATCATCATCATCATCATCATCATCATCATCATCATCATCATCATCATCATCATCCTTCTCTTCTTTTCTTTTCCTTCTTCTTCCTTCTCCTTCTCCTTTCTTCTTCTTCTTCTTCTTCTATCAGTACAATTTATGTTAATCTGATGAATAAAAAAATAATACAACTTATTATTATTATTATTATTATTATTATTATTATTATTATTATTATTATTATTATTATTATTATTATTATTGTCCTCATCCTCTACGTCTTCCTTATTCCTTCTCCTCTTGGTGTGGCGCAGTGGATTAGTCGCCGGTTCCCGATGCAGAAGATCGGGGTTCGATTTCTGCAAAGAGCGAACGTATGTGCTTAGGTACGAGACTATTGAGGTCACCGATGATTTTCTCCCTGGCTTCAATAATGTCTTACTGAATGCAGTCAATATGACATTTTCAAAAAATAAACATTCGATTTCTTGTCCGTGTTCTAATAGCGATCTCCCTGTCTTTACACCACATGTTTTGAGTGATAGATGTGTGTTTGTTGTGTGAATGAGAGTCAAGTGGGTGAAACATGTGAGCGTGTATGTTGGTACAGATCTCCGAGCTTTGAGCCTGATTGGTGAATTGGGGAAAAGGGCGAATAAAGCATCAATTTTTTGCCCTTCTTTATTTTTTACTGCTCCGGCTTCCAAACCTCTTTTTTGGGCTGACAAGGTTCGGCTCGTTGATGATTAAATACACTCGATTAACTTAGAAAATGGCTATTGGGACTCCCTCCCATCCCCTTTTGGTTTTTGCACTTTTGCTGGTTTTTTTCTTTCGGTTGTCTTCTGTCCCAATCTCATCTTCTTCCTTCGTTTGTCTTCGATCCCAATCTCATCCTCTTCCTTCGTTTGTCTTCTCTCCCAATCTCATCCTCTTCTTTCGCTTGTCCTTTGTCCCAATCTCATCATCTTCCTTCGTTTGTCTTCTGTCCCAATCTCATCCTCTTCTTTCGTTTGTCTTCTGTCCCAATCTCATCCTCTTCTTTCGTTTGTCTTCTGTCCCAATCTCATCTTCTTCCTTCGTTTGTCTTCTATCCCAATCTCATCCTCTTCCTTCGTTTGTCTTCTCTCCCAATCTCATCCTCTTCTTTCGCTTGTCCTTTGTCCCAATCTCATCATCTTCCTTCGTTTGTCTTCTGTCCCAATCTCATCCTCTTCTTTCGTTTGTCTTCTGTCCCAATCGTATCACCTTCTTTCGTTTGTCTTTTGTCCCAATCTCATCCTCTTCTTTCGTTGGTCTTCTGTCCCAATCTCATCCTCTTCTTTCGTTTGTCTTCTGTCCCAATCGTATCACCTTCTTTCGTTTGTCTTTTGTCCCAATCTCATCCTCTTCTTTCGTTTGTCTTCTGTCCCAATCTCATCCTCTTCTTTCGTTTGTCTTCTGTCCCAATCTCATCCTCTTCTTTCTTCTTCTTCTGCTCTCCTCATCTCTCATCCTAGCACTCCGTTTTCCTTCTCTTCGTCTTCTGCTAACGCTCTTCCTCCCTTTTCTCTTTTCTTTTCTTCTCTCTCTGCCTCTCTCTCTCTCTGTCTCTCTCTCTGTCTGTATCTCTCTCTTTCTCTCTCTCTCTCTCTTCTTCTTCGTTTTCCTCTCTAAATGCTTCCGTATCAGTGATATCCGTGTCAAAGAGCATGGCGCATCAACATTAGGTGCATCAGAAACGAATCTATCAATTTCAAAACAATCCCCATCATTTTCCAATTTGTCTTCGGTTACCCAAACATGCGAGAGAATAACATTCTGACCGATTAGGGAAATTGATGCTTCGTTCACGGTGCATCCAGTATTTAAGTTACCAAGAAATACTGACATTTAGGGTGGGCTTTTTTATAACGACTTCCAAGGCTCTTTACCCACATCGAGAATTGCCATTTGATTATATGCAGTGGCGGTTCTTTGTTAGCATCATGGACTATCAGCCACGCAAAGATATTATAAACAATGGATCACTATCTTACAATACAATACAATACAATACAATACAATACAATACAATACAATACAATACAATACAATACAATACAATACAATGTTTTTATTCATCTCTAAAAGAGAAAATACTAGCTTTATTGTGTGTCTGTAAAATCAAGTAATCAAAAAACATACAATAATAGCAGTTTCACACCACATATTCACACCGTGTCACCACATCATTATACCCACATTTACTATTAAAAAAAAAAAGAAACCTAAAAATAATGCATTGACTGTGCAACAAGAGAAGACTTTTGAATGAATTAAGAAATGAACATTAACCTTTAAAAGTCCAAACCTACCATTACATTATATTTCATGGTTATTGCTTTAGGTCCAGCGGACTCTTCCGAGCCAAATCAGGACCAGAGAAGTGAAAGAGGACTCACCCCTGATCCGCATAAAAGATCTGCCGAAACAACCCTACTGGTAACACTGAAGGCAATCTACCAACCGGTCACTTTACAATAAAGACATCCTACGCAGGGGACCCTGAGGCTATACTCTAATTTATCGAACCCCCGTTTACAAAAACAAAAATAGAATGCAAACATTATTATAAAATATCAACAAAACACGTACATATAAAATACCTACATTGACAAATAATAACATTATAGGAAGCCCCAGTGACCATTTGGCAGAAAGCGTCCAATATTCCCAAGCTGATCGAACAGACCTCACACACAAATGAGTTTTGTCCCGGAAGAGTTTTCAAGAAAAAAATGTAGGTGACTGGTTTAGCGAAGGAGATAGTATAGCAGATTGATAGAACAGAGCAGGAATGAGAAAGAACAAAGGAGGAAGACAGTGACAGTGGGAATTTAAAGCACTAAATTTCCAGAAAGTGGGGATACTATTTATACTGAAACCCCCGGCACCCCCACGAGGCACACCCACCATTGGCGATATGGCAGACGAGGATAATCGTCCCAAGGAAGAAGGGGGGTGGAGACCTAAATCAACTTGGAACCCACCAAATGCAACCCTACTGCTAAAATGGACGGTGACAATTTCTTACTTTTATCTTGCCCATAACGCGATTGAGCTTTGGCGGTGGAACATTATCTGTAAACATAACTTTTTTGTTGTTTTCAGGGATGATAAAGATAGGTTACGCTTGAATATTTTGTTTGTTTGGTTTGTGTGTTTTCGTCGTCAGTCACTCAAAATAGTAAAATAATTCTGTGTCGCTCAATCAAAATTACATTCACTTCGCAGTATTATCAGAATCACACCGATGACCCAGGTTCGAATTCCGTGTTGGGCGCTATACAAATGTGGCCGTTTTAACTGTCCATGTTAGCAGTATGATTGCTCTGGTGGTTCAGTGTTGATTCAGGTCCCTACCCCTCTTTCCCTGGGATGGTTATCCCCGTCTGCCATATCGCCAATGGTGGGTGTAGACGTTAAATCTCGATGTTCAATTCATCACACATTAAAGTTTCAGTCCGATGACACAAACGAAACCCCAAGCTGAACAAATCATAGCTGAAGAGCAAGCAGGATTCAGGGCAGAGCGAAGTACCACTGAACAGATTTTCAACCTCAGAATAATTTGCGAGAAATACCTACAGCACCAACAACATCTATATCATGTGTTCGTAGACTTCAAAAAGGCGTTTGACCGAGTCTGGCATGCAGCTCTGTGGGCAACCATGAGAGTGTACAACATTAGATTTAAAATTATTGAAGTCATCAAAAGCCTGTATGACAAGGCTACCAGTGCAGTCCTCCACAACAGCGCCATCGGAAACTGGTTCAGAACAACGATCGGTGTGCGTCGGGGATGCATACCCTCTCCAACACTCTTCAACATCTAACTAGAGCGCATCATGTCAGATGCCCTTGCAGACCACGAAGGCACAGTCAGCATAGGGGGAAGAGCAATCTCCAACCTCCGTTTTGCGGATGACATTGATGGATTGGCTGGAGAGGAACAAGAACTTGAACAGCTGATACAGAGGCTTGACACCACCTCCAGAGCTTATGGAATGGAAATAAGTGCAGAGAAGACCAAAATGATGACCAACAACATCAATGGCATCAACACGGACATCAAAGTCCAAGGCCAATCCCTCAACACAGTGCAAAGCTTCAAATATTTAGGAGCCATTATATCAGACAATGGGTCCCGACAGGAAGTCCTCTCCAGGATCGCACAAACAACTGCTGCCCTGACAAGGTTGAAGCCCATTTGGAAAGACAGGACCATCAGTCTACATTCCAAGGTAAGGCTGCTGCGCTCCCTTGTCATCTCCATCTTCCTATATGCTTGCGAAACATGGACCCTCACAGCAGATCTCCAACGAAGAATACAAAGCATGGAGATGAGGTGTTACAGAAGACTTTTGGGCATTTCCTATACCCAGCACATCACCAACGACGAAGTCCGACAGACCATCACACAAGCCATTGGACAACACGATGACCTCCTCACAATGGTGAAAAAACGTAAACTCCGATGGTATTGCCACGTCACCAGAGCATCAGGCCTTGCAAAGACCATCCTGCAAGGCACAGTGCAAGGAGGCAGAAGAAGAGGGAGACCGAAAAAGAGGTGGGAGGACAACATTCGAGAATGGACTGGTTTGGCACTGAGCGAAACAATCAGGGTTGCTGAGGACAGGGAAAGACGGAGTACGCTGGTTAAACGATCATCTGTGGTGCCCCTATGACCTTCGAGTTATGGGATAGGATTGGATAGGATAGAATAGGATAGGATAGGACCCAAACATTGACCACAGGATGCAATCCCGTGGCTGGTGGACAAGGCAAAAGTGGCCATTTATCACTGTCCATCTTTGCAAGATGATTGCTCTGGTGGTTCAGTGTTGATTTAGGTCCCTACCTCCTCTTTTCTGGGGTGGTTATCCCCATCTGCCATATCGCCAATGGCGAGTGTGGACGCTAAACTTGATTCGGACAACTCCTTTGGAACGACGCGTAGACGTATAAATTCACTACGGCCATCATTTTCTCATTTTGTCTCCAGTTAAAGCGACCCACATTGACCACGCCCTATCGACAGATCCTTGTAACATTCACAGAGAGTGTTGCCCCCACTGGGAAAAAAAACTTACAACAAAAATATAACTCTTTGGAAACAATAATCATTTTTGAAACGAATAAATTCCGTAGTTTATGTGCCTATTAAGCGCAGCAGCCGTTGGCTAGCCAGTTAGCAGACTGGAGCTAAAAATAGCAGCTTCCAATGCCGGTAGGAGATAGAACCCGTAAAAACAACTGCTCGTAAGGCTTTTCGTGTTAGGTTGATAAAATAGACCCTACCCTACCCCAAACACCAACGACGCACACTTGTAGCAACGTGGTTCACTCGCAAATAAGGTCAAAGGTCACAGGTCACATGGCTGTACTTTTAAAAGCAGGGGAAAGAACTCCCTACCGAAATGGAAAATTCCAATTTTAATGGTTGATTTGAGCAAACGAAAGCCTACTTATCATCATAAAATAATGCGAATGTGAGGGTAAAGCCGTTTTTGCACAAAAAAAAATTCAGAAAACCTTCGAATTTGGGGCCTTTTAAGATAGAATTTTGAAATAAATGTGTGGCGTTCTGTAACATTTGCCCTCCTATCATATTACTGGATTTTGTACATCAGTAACACAAATCCTGAAATAAGTTTGTCATTCCATCATTTTGGCTCTCAGATCACGGGGATTAAAACACAGCAGTAATACAAAATCCTCAAATGAGTTTGTCATTCTAAGCGTACATCATTATTGGATCATGGGATTAAAACAGATCAGCATTACACGTACACGTCTCAGCATTTCAGTTGAAAACATTCGATGAACTGCAACAGCATCCACAGCCGATGGGGGAGAGGGGTGGGTTGGGAGGATGAAAGGCGAGAACTCTAGACCAACCTAAATATTCATCACAAGACACCTACCTACGTCATTGGTATAACGATGTGCGACTAATACAAAGGTTAGGGGGGAGGGGGATAAAATTGGGCGAGCGATTATGGACTTGGTATATAGACTGAGGAAATTAGACCTGGGGGGTTTACGTCCACTATGTGCGCAAAGTATCCGGGGACTCATAATCTAGCAAACGAAACGGACGAAACCTGGGGAATTTATATATAGCCCTAGAGGAACATAGTCCTGAAGGAATACAGACCTGAAGGAATACAGGCCTGCTCCCTTCTTTCGCGTAAAATCTAATACATTCCAGGCGAATGAGTACAAGACTCACTAACCATATAGTAGGCTATACAAGGAAATAAACACACCACCGCTGCGATCTTTTTTTGTAATATGTGTATATCCGCTTTATTCCCTAATGAACTGTCATTTTGGAAATGTCCCTTGCCAACAGCATCAAGCAAATCACAGTATATTTTGTCAGGCAATTACCCCTCTTCTTCTAGTGAAGTGTCTGAGTGTAAAATCTGCAGATCTTATAATGTCATTTTGTAACGAAATTATATCCGCTAACTTTAAGTTGAAACCATCTAGTAACAATATTATATCCGCCAACTTCAAGCTAAGGCTATTTTCTAACGAAATTATATCCGGCAGCTTTAAGCTAATACCAGTTTGTAACGAAATTGTATCCGCGTATCTTCAAATGAAGTGTCATTTTGTAATTTACCCGTCCGTATCATCCAACAACTTGTCATTTTCTGCAAGCTTGAAAGGAGGACGATGAATTTCCTGATCTTCCAGACGAGAAAGCTGACGTGTGTCATTAAGCACGGTTCATCATCCATCGCCTTGGAGCTCAGATAACTTGGGCATTCCATTTTAGTGCCGTGGTTAGTAACACAGAACGCTTCATTGAAGTAAGGACGGGGTTTTCATCTTTTTGGATTGGGTAACCCCGTTATGACAGTACGTCGAATAGTAAACCTTCGTCCATTCCTTTGCTGTTGGGTTTTACACTGACTATAGGATTTAGTTTTTCAATCTGTGGTAGTCTTGATTCAGTCAAGACGAGGAAGAATAAACTGATGGATAGAAGATGTGAACAAATAAAGAAGACCTATTTGACGGTGTAGGGTGGGTCGGTGGGAAAATTCAGATGAAAAAAAAGATATATTTGGAACATTCTTTAAACTTTCAAAACTTTAGACTGACATTTTATGTAAAATATTAACACCTTCAAAATATCTTTTCTGATCAACGGATGAAAAAGGAAAATACACAATGGCGCAACATAAAAGGAAGTCTTGTTTTGTATCAAATGTTAAGTTTAAACTGACGAAGAAGAATATGACGACTATATGGGGATGATGAGTAAACTGGTAATAATGAGGAGGAGAAGAATATCGACGACGACCTCAGCGAAGATGGGCGATGATGATGATGAAGAATATGATGAAGAATATGATGATGACATTTCCCTCGAACATCAATATCACGCTATCATGTCGCTCTCACATCATCTCACAGCCTTTGATGACTTATGAAAAGCATCTAGATCATCATAAATCTTTCTGCCCTGTCTCCGTCTCAACTAGTCTTTCTCCACAGCACTTTGCCTAAGTGAGCGTAGCAGCGATATGTAGGATGCAGGAAGCCTGTTCCTCGGAATTAATGTTTCAATCAAGATATCAATGCATCGACGTATCAGTTAATCAATTCTTTGCCTCTTACATTATGGTGTGTATACAGTTGGTGGGACCCAATCCTAACTTTGCATCATGGCTCAAGGAAGCTTGCATCATGGTTCAAAGAACGTAGCAGCAATCTGTAGATTACATGAAGTCTTTTCTTCGGGACCAGTACATCAGTCAAGAAACCAATGCGTCAAAGCATCAATTCATCAGCTCTCTGTCCTTTACATGATGGTTGGTGGAACACAGTTTTCACTTTAGGCTCATGGCCCATAACGTTTAACTCTCAACGTAGCGGCAATATCCGAGATACAGGAAGTCCATTCTTCCGAACTAATATATCAATCAAAATGTCAATGCGTCAAAGTATCAATTTATCAATTATTTTGACCTCTTGCAATCATGGTAAGCCAATATAGATGGTGGAACTCAATTCTAACTGTGTATCAGGGCTCAAAGCACGTTTCGTGAATGTATAGCAGCAATCGCTGAGTTACAGGAAATCTTTTCTTCCAAACCAATCTATCAGTCAAGGTTCCAGTGAATCAAAATGTCAGCAGTTTCTCTCTCTCTCTCTCTCTCTCTCTCTCTCTCTCTCTCTCTCTCTCTCTCTCTCTCTCTCTCTCTTTCCACCCCACACCCCTTCCTCATCGTATACAGATGGTGGGACCCAGTTTCCATTTTGCATCACGGCCCAAAGAATTTCGCTTTAACGTTGCAAGCAAGCTCTGAGATGTCCTTTTTCTTATGAAAACATACATCACTTGATATGATATCAATGGATCAAGACACACATTTAAATGTGAATGATTTGTAGCACTTTTCTGAAATGTAGCAGCCATCTATTGGATGCAGGCAATCTTTGTAAAGTAAATTGTCGCTGCAACAACGTGTATATCAACGCACGTATGCATCGGGGTTTTCCTTCTTGAATTATCGCAGCCAAAAGACACAATTTCAAGTTTTCATGCCCAAGACCTTCCAAGAAAGTTACAGCTATCTTTGGGATGCAGGACCGACTTTCTGCAAAAACCTTCCTAGAGATATAGATGTTGCAACCAAAATATTTTGTCCGCGCTTCGGTTTAATCAAGGCATCAACTCTTCGTCATCTTCCACTCCAGCTGTGCTTCAATAAGCTAAGATCGAGAGACAACAAATCATATTACTAAACATAACTCATCGCACCAAACTCTTAGATGGAGGACAGAGGCATGTCTGAAGAAAATGAGATGGTGTACCCATTTTAAAAAATCGTAAATATTGAATGTGAATCGTTAGAATATGTTTTCTGAAACGAAATTAAGATGGTACATCCATAACTATTAAATGACGCCCGCATCTTTTGAATAAGTTTGTCTCCTTACTATTGTTGTATAAAGTTTGAAAGACGCAATTTTAACTTCGCAGAGAAAACAGCAGTTATCTCTTAAATTTTAATTTCGCAGAGAGAGCAGCAGTTATTTCTATGATGCATGAACCCCCCTTTTTTTAAAAAGACAATGAGATGCAGCACCCGTATATTCAGACAGTTTTCTTGGCTTTTGTATTGTTGAGCAGGCCTCGTGTGAAACCTAAATATTAGGGTTGCAATTCCCCAGAGATACCTTACTGAATGTGTGCAAAGGAGGGTGGGGCGGGAGAGAAGTGGGGGTTATAGTTTGAAGAGAATGATAGAGTGAATGAAGGAGGATTGTGGTGCTGTGTCTGTCAAGAAGTGGGTGTTGTGCGCCCAAGATTGGACCCTCTGTTTCCTAAAGAATCCGTGACAAATCCGATAAAAACTTTTGAATAGGGCTGAACAATTTTACCGGTACGTAACTATATTCAGTTTCGGAAACGCCACGGTACGGTATACCGGTGCGGGTGTCCAAGGTCCGGTTTACTGGGAAATCTCGACAACACATAACGCGACACTGGGCGACATCTTGTCCGCCCAGAAAGCGAGTGTAAAGCCCAAACACGTGGATAGGCAGCTGTTCTTGAAGAAGAACTTATAAGAACAGCAGCTTATCCACGTGTTTGTGCATGGTACCAGTCGCCAATCCTTCTCTCTGAACTCCTAAAGTTCTCTTAAAGACTTCCATTTGAATGTTTTTTTTATTTATTTTGATTTTGTGGTTTAAAGTTTGCTGATGTTCTACATGTAAACAGTGATTTATCCTAATTTGTATTGAAGGCGCTCAAGCAATAATAAAGCTTCAGTTTCTATGGAAATGTGGTTCTTTGAAACTGTTTTGAAGTGTATGACAATCTTTCTTTTGCGTCGGTCACTACTGTCAGTGCCATATCCCATTTGATTGTAACACTTAAAATCGCGGTATATCGGTACGAAATACCGATACGACCTAAAAAAAATACCGCGGTATTACCGGTACGACCTCGGCCCACCGTACACAGCTCTACTTTTGAATGTAGCCTAGAATCAGACACATGATGAGGCGGATTTTTTGTCTTCCAAAAAGACAGTGAGCTGCCGCACCTAAGCAACATTGTAACGATTCATCTTGCAACAAGTTCCAGTTTCCTTCCTTGCAGTTTTAAATGCTCCTTCGGGTGAGAGTGTACAGAGGTCTAGTCTGTGCACCCACGCATTCCATCGCACGGATTTTAAAGATCCTGACGCTCATGTCTTAGACGGGCGAGTGCCGCTAGCTACACAAACGCACCAACAAGCACCACAGTCCCCACTCCTCCATCCCCGGTGGCTCGGGATGGCGCTCGGTGGTCGGGGCCGTGAGACAAACGCGCCTAAAGGCAGCAAGTGCGCGCCTCAGTCGTGCTGCTTGAACGAGATCTTTGTTTCGGTCAGCGCCTTGAGCCGCTCTTGAGCTGGAAAAGCGCTATATCACAACGCTTGCACGACAATAGAGAATACTCTTGATTAAAAACAAACACAGAATGACAGATCCAAATGTTAGGGTTGCGCCTCTCAAAACATTTCACTGAAGGTATCTTTCGGATGTTGAGCGGGACGAAGGAGAGGCGGGAGGGGGGAGGGAGGAGGTGAGTGGGAGGGGGAGGGAAATGTCGGGCGGGAGAGAGTGGGGGAGTGAAGGCGGAGTCTTTTTCTTTCTTTAGAAGAGATCCCTCAAAACAAATCTCGCAAGTTTTGAAGTTGGCCTAGAATAAAAAAGCATCCTGATGTGAGTTAGAGAGAGCCTGAAGCAGCGATGCGTTCTACCCTTTTATGGAACGCCTCTATTCAATTATTATTTTTATTTGCATGCGGTGAATTACCCCCCCCCCCCCCCCCATCCTTTTAAGCGCAACTTTCATTTCTTCCTTTGGGACGTCCCAAAGAGCCTGCTAGCTTAGTCCGATCAAAAGCCCTTTCTTTCACTCCTTCTCGTCTTCTCTTCCTCCCCTTCTCTCCCAAAATCCCTCCACCTCCACCCCATCTCTCCCTCTCTCTCTCTCTCTCTCTCTCTCTCTCTCTCTCTCTCTCTGTGCATAGCCTCACTCCGATATATATTTCTTTGCCTCCCTCACTCCCAAATATCCCTCTCCTGCAACCCTCCAAATCCTTCCTTCGTTCCTTCTTTCTTTCTAAAACCCCCACTGCCTCATTACGGCTCTCTAAACTTCTTTCTCCTATCAGTCCTGGTTTGCCTCCAACCATTACAACATTTTTTTACAAAAATTGGGGAGGGGGGAGAGGGAGAAATGGGAGGGGGTGTTTTTCTATGTGTGTGATAATATCCCTCACTCTTGCAGGAGAAATTTCGGGTGGTCCCTCTAAGCCAAATTAAGCACGGCAGCCTCAGGACAACGCCATGCCACTCGGCACGACGGGGAATAGGACCCTTCCACCCCCCGCACCCCACTCCCCTCCCCCTCCCAAAAAAATCCCATCTAGACTACATCCTACCCCCCTCCCCCCATTCAAAAAGCGTTGCAATCAATGTGGGTTTGTGTGTGTGTGTGCGTGTGTGTGTTTGTGTGTATGTGTGTTTCTGGCACTCACGCCTAGGACATGAGCGTCAGGATCTTTAAAGTCCGTGCGATGGAATACATGCAGGGACAGACTAGTCTAGACCTACGTTTACACTCTGGTTTGAGGGAATAAAAGGTTGGACGAGCTGCGGTATCACCAAAGTTAGACGTAGACAATACAACTTCAAGTTTAATCCATTTTTGCGTCAACAACGCACGTTCTGTGCTCTACAAATACAAAAATTAACAACAACAACAACAACAACAACAAGAATGTCACATCGTGTGCTTTTACACAAAACAACCCCCCACCCTCCTAACACCCCCACCCCCTTTCATTCACTCCCCTTTGCCTCCCCCTCCCCTCCCCACCCCTAAAAACTAACCTAAAACACCAGGGGGAACAATTACAACATTGTTATTCACACAAAAAACAACAACAACAACTAACCTATATATTTCTATAACTAATCCTCCCGTATACCCGTAATCACACTGAACTATAGTTGTGGTCCTGATCCCGCTCTTGTCAGCCCGTTGGATCCTGTAAACAATGACTGGCTAACTAACTAGCTAACTAACTCTCACATTCACAACTAAAACATCTATCATTCAAATGTGTGGTGTAAAACCAGGGATATTGCTAAGAAAATACGAAAAAGGAACTCGAATGTTTTTTGTGTTTTTTTTTTCTTAAATTGTAGATTGACTGCATTCAATATTATTATTGAAAGGAGGAAGGGAAACCAGAGTGCGGGGAGAAAACTGTCGGTGGCAGAATATTCTCATTAAATCTACTAAATGACACTGTTCCCACCAAGTAATCGTTGCGGCCGAGTGGTCTAAAGCGGGACTAACTTGCCTTGTCCACAGGCCAGAAACTAATCGCGCCTGAAAGGTGTGGGATCGATCCAGCATCTGGGCGTTATGTTTCTCTCCATATTTTTTACTTTCGACTCTGGCAACGTCTCGGGGGTTTTCTCCGGGTACTCCGGTTTGCTTTCCAGCAAAATTTCAACCAAAACAAACAAACACAACTAAGTAGTATTACTAGGCACTTTCTGCACAACATGTACCTTCACTGTGCAGTCATGCAGTAACATAGCCCATGAAAGATGATGTGCTGGGCGAAGGGAAGCGGAATACGATTTCCTCTGCCCATCGTTCATGTTCCAGTCCCTGGGCGCTCGTTGCCTGAAATGTCCTACACAAGTTGGGGGCAATCTAACATTTGATCTTGCATAATGGTCCCCAAGCAGCGAAGGACGAGTTGCCATGCCGTTTCTGGTTTGAATCGAACGCTACGGTGAGGCTTTTCTCTCTGAAGTTGGTCTCTCTCTCTCTCTCTCTCTCTCTCTCTCTCTCTCTCTCTCTCTCTCTCTCTCTCTCTCTCTCTCTCTCTCTCTCTCTCTCTCTCTCTCTCTCTCTCTCTCTCTCTCTCTCTCTTTCTCTCTCTGTCTCTCCCTCTCTCTCTCCCTCTCTCACTCTCTCTCTCACTCTCTCTCCCTCTCTCCCTCTCTCTCTCCCTCTCTCACTCTCTCTCTCCCTCTCTCTCTCACCCTCTCTCTCTCTCCCCCCTCTCTCTCACTCTCCCTCCCTCTCTCTCTCCCTCTCTAATTTTCTCTCTCTCCCTCCCCCTCTCTCCCTCCCTCTCTCTCCCTCTCTCTCTCACTCTCTCTCCCTCTCTCACTCTCTCTCTCACTCTCTCTCTCCCTCTCTCTCTCCCTCTCTCTCTCTCCCTCCCTCCCTCCCTCTCTCCCTCTTTCTCTCTCTCCCTCTTTCTCTCTCTCACTCTTTCTCTCTCTCACTCTTTCTCTCACTCACTCTCACTCACTCTCTCTCACTCTCTCTCTCACTCTCTCTCACTCTCTCTCTCTCTCTCTCTCTCTCTCTCTCTCTCTCTCTCTCTCTACTGCTTCTTGTTGTTGTTCTTCTTCTTCTTCATTTTTCTTCTTCTTCTAGTGTATGCCTCTGGTCCTGATTTGGCTCGGAAGAGTCCGCTGGACCTAAAGCAATAATCATGTAATGTAGTACATAGTATAAGCCCACTGAAAACAGTATTATCAATTTCTAAAAGGGCACTACCGATATCAATTACAAACAGACAACAACGGAGATTTCCACCACATGACTTGTTGTGGTTGTTGTTTAGTTGTTGTTGTTGTTTTTGTTAGCGAACTGAAAGCGCAACAACCTTACATATGTCTAAATGACACTAGGTGAATATAGATAATAAAAGAGTAACACAAGCGCGCGCCCACACATACACACACACAAACACACCCGCACCCACACACACACACACACCCCTCCTCACATATTTCCCGAAAATATTTAAATACGAATTAACCGATGCAAAATGTAACGGTAACCATTCAGCGCAGAAGAAAACCGACCTATCCAAACGCTGCGTAGCCGAGAACTGCCGAGGTTAACGTTGGCTTCTCCAATATCGCTATTTCTAACCCTTATCTGGAAGAAACTGAACATGGCAGATATCATAACACGCTTTAAAAGAGAAAATATCGCGTTAAAACACCACGTGCATCCAATAAAACATTTCTGCGTTGACTCTCGAGCGCCAAATTAAAAACGTCACCCTTACCCAACTTCAAAACCCCAAAACAAACCAGGCTTGGCAATAAATGAGTCTGAACACAGATAGGACAAGGCCGACAGACAGACAGGCAACAACAAGCGCACACGCACACTTACACACACACACACACACACACACACACACACACACACCTACACAAAACAAGCGTGAAATCACTCACGAAGCTATGTATACACAGACTCGTACGTAAGCTAACACACACGTGACAACATCTAATGTCACACACACACACACACACACACACACACACACACACACACACTCACAGAGAGAGAGAGAGAGAGAGAGAGAGAGAGAGAGAGAAAGAAAGAAAGAAAGAGAGAGAGAGTCAAACACACACGCGCACACACATACTAACAGTCGCACACATACAACAATACTCTCTCTCACTCTCTCTCTCCCCCTCACACTCTCTCTATCTCTCTCACACTCTCTCTCTCCCCCTCCCGTCCTCCCACCCTCCTGACTCCCTCTCTGTCTCCAGACAGATTTAAAATACATGAAAATTTCCAAATGACGGTCTACGAGGGGATCTACATATAATCATAGGAACGCATGCGGTGTGTGTACACTTCAATGACAACGGACAAAACCTAGGAGTCATACAAACTATGATGTAGGATGTAGGAAGACTGTTCCTCCGAACTCGCGTTTTATTCATATCTAACATCAAATAAAATCATTCTCTTCTTCTTCGTTTTTTTTTTCAAAGTTCGCGTAAAAGAAGCGCAAAAGTAGCTTTTTATCATTTGGTTTGATTAGAAACAGGATTACGTTTCACAAAGGCTGAGCCATTTGGAAAGGGATAAAGTGAACGAGAGGGAGAGTGGGGTGTTAGGCCAACGTTTCTTGTGTGGGCGTGCGTGTGGGCGCGTGTGTGTGAGTCTGTCTGCGTGAGGTGTTAAACTCGGTGTTCACTGCAGTTTAGGTCTCCATGCATTTTATTGTATCCCTTTACAAATGGTTTCGCTTTTAGTTTAAATACATGACGCCACGTCTTATACCTGGGGTGTCGGATAGTGCAGTGGTTGGAGCACTCGCTACTGTGTCGAAAGTGAAGCACCGTCCGGTGCGGTTAGCACTTGGATGGGTGACCGCTAAGGTGTGAAGCGACAAACAACAACGCCCCCAGTTGACTCAACTGTGATTGAGTACCTACTCTCTTGAGGGTGGGGAAGGTAAAGCAGCGAGGGAGAGAGTTGGGCATCACCCTCATTACGCTGGCCCAAGATAAGTGTGATCTCCAACATCACGCTCCCCTACGGCCACAAGGCTATGGGACTACCTTTTTTTTTTTTTACCTTATACCTCCCTTTGCAAGTTTGACATTTAAAAATTTATTTTGTTGGGATATGTAAAGTATATTCTTTGGACTGCTTGGCAATTATTATCGGATCTGCTGGGAGTAGTATCATGGCTTTACATTGCCCACAATTAAAGTTTTTTTTTTGTTGTTTTTTGGGGGTAGAGGGGGGGGGAGAGGAATATGTGTTTACGTCTTTATTTAATGCGACGATTTCACAAACAACATCTGAGCTGAGAACAATATTGTTAGATCAAACTGACCATTTGGGGTCTTGTGTGTGTGTGAGAGAGAGAGAGATTTCAAGAATGGTTTTGGATGAAGTCAATCTAAATTTCAAAATACAAAACTGACTACCCATCCGCCTTGTGTAAAACCGATATCTTCAAATAGCTGTGCCGTGCTTTGAGGTCGATCAAAGACAAAGCGCGTGATAGCATCTCGAATTATTATTATCACACAAGCCATTGGACAACACGATGACATGCTCACAGTGGTGAAGAAACGGAAACTCACGCCACCAGAGCATCAGGCCTTGCAAAAACCATCCGGCAAGGCACGGTGCAAGGAGACAACAGAAGAGGAAGACATTAAAAGAAGTGGAAGGACAACATTCGAGAATGGACTGGCTTGACACTGAGCGAAACCATGAGGGTTGCTGAGGGAAGAGAAAGATTGAGTACGCTGGTTGAACGATCATCTGTGGTGCCCCAACGACCTTCGAGTTATGGGATAGTATAGGATAGGATCATCATCATCATCATCATCATCATCATCATCATCATCATCATCATCATCATCATCATCGTTATTATTATTATTATCATCATCATCATCATCATCATCATTATAATTATTATTATTATTATTTCTAACCTATGCGGGTGATACTGGGCTGCATCTCTGCGAAAGCGCGGCAGCCGCAAGAGCAACACCACCCAGGACAGGGGGGAACAGGACCTACAGCGCATGCTGGGTGTATTGACGTCTCTGCATGCACTCCCGCCGTCTAGGACCTGAGCGTCAGGATCATTAAAGCCCGTGCGATGGAATGCACGCGTACACCTAGACAAGACCTCTGTTTATACTCTCACCAAGTTATGTTTAGGTATTTTATTTATTACATTTTTCTAAAATGTTGTTCTGCAATATCTTCTTTCCGCCCCCCGCCCCTCTCCTCCCCCTCTTCATTCCACCCTTCTCCCCCTCTCTTCCTTCTCTCCTCCCGCTCCTCTTCCTCCAGTGTAATGTCTGATCTTAGATCAGAGCAGTATCTTTAGCTTCAACTGTCCACTTTAAAAGTTTACTTATATTTCTTTTACATCTTTGTTTGCGTGGCTATATTTGATGCAACCCTTTTTATCCAGAGTGTAATGTCTGATCGGAGAGTAGCTTTTCGTCCCCAGACTGCCCATTAATGTTATTTTATTTCGGTTTTATTTCTGGGTAATAAAAATCCTTGTTAAACAACGGTTCACTCAGGTTTCCTTGATCGTGTAATGTCGGTGCAACGTCGTTGGTGCGCGTTGCTGCTCCTGAGAAGAAAAACAAAAATCGTGAACACTAAATACTTAACACTGTAGCCTACAGCAACCACTATTTTCAACCACCGCCGTAGCGTAGTGGTAGAGTGTTCGCCTGGCACACCGATGACTCCGGTTCGGATCCTGTGGTGAGCAAAGATTTTATTTCTTTAAATGTGGTCATGTTTGACAGTCCATCTACACATATTGACAACTCAGGGTTGAACCCCGTAGTGGGCAAGATTTGCAACAACCAAAAAGTGGCAATTTTATTTTTTACCGTCCTTCTTGACAGTACGATAGCTCTGGTGGTTCAGTGTTGATCTAGGTCCTTACCTGGGATGGTTATCCCCGTCTGCCCTATCGCCAATGGTGGGTGTGCATGTTAAACTTCAATCTTCATTCCTTTCTGTATTATTGTGTTTTTGTCGGACTACTGAGGCGTTTTATTGTTCTCACACGGTTAAGCCTACCTTTTTTTTAAATTTCTGTGTCTGCAGTGGTCTTTTTATTATTATTATTTTTTTATTATTATTTTTTATTATTTTTTTTAATGTGTAGCTGTATATATCATGAATATGGTTTCAGACGATAACATTCACCCCTTCGACCCAGGTTCAATTCCCACAAGCAAGCGGCTGCAGATTTATTATTTTTGTTATCACAGGAGTGGACTTGGTGTAATGACTCCTTAGACGATGTTTTAAATTTCCCCAGTGTCGCTGTAGATCCACGAAAAAGAACCCGATCTTTTTTCTGTTTTTTTCATTTTTTTTTGGGGGGGAATGCTGGGAAGAAATGATTAACCTACTACGATCTGCAATGAAAACAGCTAGTGAGCAGCCCATTAGATTTATGGATTTATTTATTTAATTAATTCTTTATTTTTTTTTTAATTTAATGATTGGTTCATGTAGTTTTTATTTATTCATTAAAATTATTTATTTATTTTATTTTATTTTATTTTATTTGTTTATTTATTTTATATTATTTATTTATTTTTTAAGAAGAAGAAGAAGGAGAAGAAGAAGAAGAAGAAGAAGAAGAAGAAGAAGAAGAAGAAGAAGAAGAAGAAGAAGAAGAAGAAGAAGAAGAAGTTGTTGTTGCATCAATTTTTATTCATCAGATTCACATAAGTTGTACTGATATCAGTATCAGAAGAAGAAGAAGAAGAAGAAGAAGAAGAAGAAGAAGAAGAAGAAGAAGAAGAAGAAGAAGAAGTGAGATTTTTTTTACAAGAAAATAAAAACAAAGATGTGTGTGTACCTGGAAACTGTAACCACGTTATCATTACCATTTCGTGCCTGAAGGTAATTCTGGTTTGTTTGTTTTTTCATTGCTTTTCTTCCTTGCAGGTGGGGGAAGGAAGAGCAGGGAGAGAATAGCAATAGGGTAGGGCTAAGGGTGGTGGTAGAAACGACGGGGGGGGGGGGGGGGGGGGGTAGGGGGGGGGGGGGAAGGGAGAACGCTGCCGCTTAACAGTATTTTCGTTCTGGAGCAGTTAATCTGGTTTTCGTTTGGCGTCGGAGTCCGATTGTCTTTTTGTTGTTGCATCACGATGACGCAAAGATACAACGTAACGGAAATGACCTATTATATAATTATTATACAGCGGCGTGTTACGTAGCAGAGTTCTTTCTTTAAAGGGACCCACTTTGACCACGCCCCTCGACAGATCATTTTAACATTCACAGTGAGTGGTGCCCCACTGAAAAAAGGTTTTAAAAGAAGAAAAACTCTTTCCGAAGTATAATTATATTTTTTTAATCAATAAATTCCGTAGTTATGTGCCTATTAATAGTAACAGCTGCTGGTTAGCCTGCCAACATTCTGGAGCTAAAAATAGCAGCTACAAAGCCGGTAAGAGACAGAACGCGTTAAAAACTATTGTTTGTAAGGTTTTTAGTGTTAGGCTGATAAAATAGACTCCTGTACTACTCTACCTCAAACACCTTAGATGCACACATTAAACCGCGTGGTTCACCCCCGAAATAGGGTCAACAGTCACACGGCTCTATCGTTAAACACAGGGGAAATAATCCCAGTCAGACCCGAAATTGAAAATTCAAACTTTAGCGGTTAGTTAGAGCAACTAAAGCCCACTTTATCATGGTTTAATGGGTTAACAAAGCCCACTTTAGCATGGTTTAATTAGTTAACAAAGCCCACTTTATCATGGTTTAATAGGTTAACAAAGCCCACTTTAGCATGGTTTAATGGGTTAACAAAGCCCACTTTAGCATGGTTTAATGGTGTGTTTTTTTTTTTGTAATGCGAATTTTAAGGTAACCCCATTTTTGCCAACAATAAGCAAAGCGCTCGAATTGGGGCCTTTTACAGAAAGCAATGTCAGTGGTTTATCGTGTCAAAAGCCCATCTTGCCACTGGTGATGCATGTGGTATTCCTAATCTACTCAGAGTTATTATTATTATTATTATTATTATTATTATTATTATTATTATTATTATTATTATTATTATTATTATCATTATTATTATTATTATTATTATTATTATTATTATTATTATTATTATTATTATTATTATTATTATTATTATTTTCTTATTTTCGTTATTGTTGTTATAATTATTGTTATTATTATTATTATTGTTATTGCTATTGTTATTGTTATTGTTATTATTATTATTATTATTATTATTATTATTATTATTATTGCTGTTGTTGCTATTGTTGCTGCTGTTGTTGTTGTTGGTGGTGGTGTTGTTGTTGATATTATTATTATTATTATTATTATTATTATTATTATTATTATTATTATTATTATTATCATTATTATTATTATTATTATTATTGCTGTTGTTGCTGCTGCTGTTGTTCTTGTTGATGATGATATTATTATTATTATTATTATTATTATTATTATTATTATTATTATTATTATTATTATTATTATTATTATTATTATTATGCTCTGTGGGTTCGGGCAAATAGAATAGACCCAACGTTTCCCGGCGTGTCGTAAGAGGCGACTAACAGGGGTGATGTTAGCACGGCATCACTGGGCGAAAGTCTTCTACACAGAAGTCACCGGCCAGGGCGGAGGAACCTCACGTTACTACAGGTTCAACGACCACGTGCTCAGGGCCAAGGCGAGCCATACTGTATTCGTGGATTTCGGCTGTGGCCAACAGCCTGGAGAGGATTGGGCCCTGCCAGGTCTTTTTTTTGCCCAAGACACAACACATGATGAGGCTATCCACTAATTCCATGCCGGATCGGTCGTCGCCCGGCTACACAAGGACCGCGCCTTCCGTTGGCCACCAGGACGGAGGTGAAAAGTATGCTACTGATGGACAAATTAGCAAGATCCGCACGAGAAACAACATCGTCATAGGAACCTGGAATGTCAGGACCCTAACTGCGGAAGGAAAATTAGAAGAACTGGCCCACGAGCTGGACCACTATCGATGGAACGTTCTAGGTATCAGCGAACTGCGCTGGAAAGGCCTAGGTGAAACAACGACTGACAAAGGCCACAAGCTCTATTTCAGCGGTAGAGATGACAGGCACGAACACGGCGTTGGATTCTTGGTCCACAAGAACATTCTAGCCACTGTCATGGGTTGCCGCCCAGTCTCCAGTAGACTCATTACCATCCGTCTGAGAGCAACCCCTTTCAACATTACCATCATCCAGGCCTATGCCCCAACATCAGACTATGAAGACAGCGAAGTGGAGGATTTTTATGAAAATATACAGGCGGTCCTTGACCAAGTGCCGAAGAAGGACATAGTCATAGTGCAAGGCGACTGGAATGCCAAGGTTGGCCAAGATGCGCACCACAACTGGGGAGACACATGCGGACCCCACTGCAACAACGAGACAAATGACAGGGGTCTGAGGCTATTGGAGTTTGCCAGATACAACAATCTGGTACTGGCAAACACGCTTGGTCTCCACAAAAAATCCAGACGATGGACATGGCACAGTCCCGGCGGGGAACATCACAACCAGATCGACTACATCATGGTCAAGAAACGCTTCAGATCAAGCATCAACATTGGCAGGACACGCACTTTTCCAGGAGCAGACATTGGAAGTGACCACGATCTCGTGATGATGTCTTTCCGGCTCCATTTGAAGAGAGTAAATACAGCAAAGTGCACTAGGCTGAAGTTCGACCTGGACAAACTGCAAGACCCGGAGGTGGCAAAAATATTTCAGGCCACAATTGGAGGGAAATTTGCACCACTGCTTATTTTGGGGGCAGGCGAAGTAGATGTCAACACCATGACCAATACCTTCAACTCAGCTGTAACAGATGCCGCCACTGAGATCCTTGGCAAGCACCGACCAAAGAAGAAGCCGTGGATCACACCTGAACTTTTGGATCTGTGTGATAAACGAAGAGAGTTAAAAAAGAAAAAGAACACCTCACAGGGAGCTGATGTCTACCGAAAAATCAACAATGACATCCGAAAAGGCATGCGCACAGCAAAGGAGAACTGGATAGAAGATCAATGCCAGGAAATAGAGAACAATCTGAACAAGAACAACAGCAAGAAGGCCTACCAGACTGTGAAGCGGCTGACAAGTGTTAAACAGCCCAAAGTCTCCACTATCCAAAGCAAGTCTGGCATTTGCCTTACAGAAGAACAAGAAGTCTTGGACAGATGGACAGAGTACTGCTCTGACCTTTACAACCATACACCAAATGGAGACCCATCAGTTCTAGCATGTCCTGAGAGCAGAGAAGAAGAAGAAATCCTCCCAATTCTCCGGGAAGAAGTTGAGGCAGCAGTGCAATCGCTGAAGAAAGGGAAGTCAGCGGGAGTGGACAACATACCAGCGGAACTGCTACAAGCAGGAGGAGAAGCGATGACTGATGCTCTCACCATTATCTGTAACAAGATCTGGCAGAGTGGGGAATGGCCTACACCATGGACCCAGTCGCTTGTCATCACTCTTCCCAAAAAAGGTAACCTTCAGGAGTGTGAAAATTACCGCACCATCAGCCTCATCAGCCATCCCAGCAAGGTCCTCCTGAAAATAATACTCAACAGGTTGAAACCACAAGCTGAACAAATCATAGCTGAAGAACAAGCAGGATTCATGGCAGGGCGAAGTACCACTGAACAGATTTTCAACCTCAGAATAATCTGTGAGAAATACCTACAGCACCAACAACATCTATATCATGTGTTCATAGACTTCAAGAAGGCATTTGACCGAGTCTGGCATGCAGCTCTATGGGCAACCATGAAAGTGTACAACATCAGCCCTAAAATTATAGAAGTCATCAAAAGCCTGTATGACAAGGCTACCAGTGCAGTCCTCCATAACAGCGTCATCGGGAACTGGTTCAGAACAACAATCGGTGTGCGTCAAGGATGCCTACTCTCTCCAACACTCTTCAACATCTTCCTAGAGCGCATCATGTCAGATGCTCTTGCAGATCACGAAGGCACAGTCAGCATAGGGGGCAGAGCAATCTCCAATCTTCGTTTTGCGGATGATATTGATGGATTGGCTGGAGAGGAACAAGAACTTGAACAGCTTGTACAGAGGCTTGACACCACCTCCAGAGCTTATGGAATGGAAATAAGTGCAGAGAAGACCAAAATGATGACCAACAACACCAATGGCATCAACACGGACATCAAAGTACAAGGCCAATCCCTCAACACAGTGCACAGCTTCAAATATTTAGGAGCCATTGTGTCAGACAATGGGTCTCGACAGGAAGTCCTCTCCAGGATCGCACAAACAACTGCTGCCCTGACAAGGTTGAAGCCCATTTGGAAAGACAGAACCATCAGTCTACATTCCAAAGTAAGACTGCTGCGCTCTCTGGTCATCTCCATCTTCCTATATGCTTGCGAAGCATGGACCCTCACAGCAGATCTCCAACGAAGAATACAAAGCATGGAGATGAGGTGCTACAGAAGACTTCTGTGCATTTCCTATACCCAACACATCACCAACATTGAAGTCCGACAGACCATCACACAAGCCATTGGACAACACGATGACCTGCTCACAGTGGTGAAGAAACGGAAACTCCGATGGTATGGCCACGTCACCAGATCATCAGGCCTTGCAAAGACCATTCTGCAAGGCACAGTGCAAGGAGGTAGAAGAAGGGGGAGACCGAAAAAGAGGTGGGAGGACAACATTCGAGAATGGACTGGTTTGACACTGAGCGAAGCCATGAGGGCTGCTGAGGACAGAGAAAGATGGAGTATGCTGGTTAAGCGATCATCTGTGGTGCCCCTACGACCTTCGGGTTATGGGACAGGATAGGATAGGATAGGATAGGATAGGATTATTATTATTATTATTATTATTATTATTATTATTATTATTATTATTATGAGGGTGACCTAGTAACACAGTGGGCAGTGAGCTGGTTTACGTTGCCTCTGGTCGCGGGTTTTAACCCCGCTTGGGAGAAACTGAAGTAACTTAGGTAAAAGACTTTTCAGGATACCGAGGGTTTCTCCGGGCACTCCGGTTTCCTCCCTCCCTTTAATAATGGTATTGGATGCAGTTACTCTCAATGTCAACAATAGAAATGAATTTCTCTTCCGCATTGTCTCATAGCGATCTCTTCAGATCGCCGCCCTTTAAGTTCGCTGGTATGAAATGCGCCTGATTGCATCCTGTATTATTATTATTATTATTATTATTATTATTATTATTATTATTATTATTATTATTATTATTATTATTATTATTATTATTATTATTATTATTTAAATTTCAAATGTATCCATTTGCTAAATCTAGATTTTATTTTCCCCGCCATTTATCTTCATAATAAAAGATTTGGGGTTTTGACAGCTGTTTGTTAATGCAAGTAGGGTCTTTACTCTGCCTGTTTCCTTTCTTGTAGATGTAGTGATAAACAATGACACTTGCCACGGTGCCAGCAAAGACACGAGCGTGCTATTGTTAAAAAATGCGTTATCCATGACCAACGATCACTACATGCGAATAAGCGAACGTTATTTCTAGGGTCGAGAATAAGCGACCGTTTTATTTGTAGGGTCGAGAATAAGCGACCGTTTTATTTCCGAATGCTCTCCACCAGCCAGTCACTTTACAATAAAGACATCCCACGCAGGGGACGCTCAGGCTGTACTCTAATTTATTGAACCCCCGTTTACAAAAACGAAATAGAATACAAACATCAGTATAAATTATTAACAAAACACGCACATATAAAATGCCTACATTGCTAAATAATAACATCATAGGAAGCCCTAGTGACCACCTGGCAGAAAGCGTCCAATATTCCCAAGCTGATCCAACAGACCTCAAACACAAATAAGGAGTCTTGTCCCGGAAGAGTTTCCAAGAAAAAAAGAAGGTAGGTGACTGGTCTAGCGAAGAAGAAGATAGTATAGCAGATTGATAGAACAGAGCAGGAATGAGAAAGAACAAAGGAGAAAGACAGCAACAGTGGGAATTTAAAGCACTAATTTCCAGAAAGTGGGGATACTATTTATACTGAAACCCCCGGCACCCCAACGGGGGAGGGTCGAGAATAAGCGAAAGAGTTATAGCTAGGGTCGAGAATAAGCGAAAGTGTTATTCCTAGGGTCGAGAACTAGCTTTCTTTTCTCTCTTTTTTTTTTTAAGTTGCGGCTCTAATATCAAATGTTACAGTTGACGTTTTGATGTCCATGTTGTTACTGTTTTGGTAGTTGGTGTTAGTGGTGGTGGTGGTCGGTTGAGGTGGAGGTGATATTGATGGCGATAGTTGTTCTTGCTTTGGTGATGGTGAGGGATCGCCTTTGTAACTGTGAAGTAGTTGTTGTTGTTGTTGTTGTTGTTTTTGTTAACTGAGTATCTGTATTATCATCTGAACTATATGTTGTGTTGTGGTTTTTTATTTAACAGACTTGCTTTACCTACAAATCATGCATGATCAAAGTTCATTAATAATCGCAACAATCTGAATTAATCTCTTCTTCTTCTCCACCTTCTTCTTATTTCTTTCGTTAGTGCTTTGTCCTGCTTGCCGCAGAGAAGAGGGGGAGCGGGACAGCCAGTGGGTGAGAGAGAGCGTGAGTTGGGGAGAGAGATATATGTTAAATTGTACTTACACATGGACCATTCCGTTGTTTAGTGCGTCAGTGAGATTATTTGCAAATTCCAATCTATGCACGCTTTATTTGTTTATGTATGTATTTCATTATATTATGCATATTTATATTTTTGTTTAGAAAATACAATGTCTATGAGTGTCGTCAATGTAAGTTTGTATATAGCTCTTTTTATGCATGTAATCGCCTCTGTAAATTTAGGCTTACTGTGTACTCGATTTCACTGTTTTACTGTTGTTTCTTTATTGATATTTTATTCACATTTTTAAATCCCTTTTGTATATGTTGTCTCGAATGACCTTTGGTTCTAGCAGACGTTCATAAAATATACTTCTACTACTTATTTCTTTCTTTCTTTCTTATTGTTTTGTTCTTCTTTCTCTTCTTCTTCTTCTTCTTTTTCTGCTGTTGCGTTTTTATGACCCGTTTGTTATAAACGTAAACGACCATTCCAGACAATCTGATTGATTTAGCCTTTTCCTCAACTATCGCTACTCATAACTACCTCCCTTTATTTATCATCTGCTCTTGCGGAAGGTTATGGTAATATCATTGTCTGCATAGGTAAACACAGGTAATAAAAGTTTGCCTACCGTTACCTAGTTTTTACTTAAGACGGAAGAGCACAAAGAAACAAAACTAGCTAAAGTTCGACCACTTTGTAAGTAAACCATCGCTTTCTTTGAGAAAACGAGTTGAGGGTCTCCTATATGGAGGTCTGTTGTATTTTTTTTTTAATCAGTTTATAGTCCCCTCTCTTCCCGATAAGGATTTTCAGAGAGGAGACTTAACTCTGTTGTATACAAGTCTATTACCGTTAAGTAAGCTACTCTTTTTTCTGTTTATTGGCGCTGCAATCTTAGTGGTGGTCTTGGTATCACACGATCAGGCGCGTGACTGCAAGTGTTT
>CM072527.1:45369097-45421597 GCA_036898135.1 Oncomelania hupensis
TTTCCATTCCAAAGGCTCTGGATGTGGTGTGAAGCCTCAGATACCAGCTGTCCAAGCTCTTGTTTCTCTCCTGCCAATCCATCAAGGTAATTCTCAAAACGGTGGTTGGAGATTTCTCTACCCGCTATGCTGACGGTGCATTCGTGATCTGCAAGGGCATTTAATATAATGCGCTCCAGGAAGATGATACTCTAAAGAGAAACTTAAAAAAAAATCCAGTCCAGATGCGGGCGCCTGTGCCACTTACTAGTCGTTTCCTATGGAGGTGACATTCGGATGCGACAAAGTCCTAAATGTGTCACCGTTTAATAAAGGTAGCTTACTTTTGACTATGCGCCATAGCAAATAGTGCACATATTATATACATCAGAGGCGTTGAATATGATCTGGAATTAGTAATTTACTTCTGCTTTTACAAATGCATTCGTTTTGTGTGTTGTAACATGTGTGGGTTTTTCCCTGTACATGTTAAATACTTATGTGCTGCCGCAAGTTATCCTGATTATTTTTTCTACGATCTATCCCATCCCATCAATCCAGTCATAATAAGTCCCATAGGGGGTCGGGCCGTGTGGGGAGACATGAGGACGGATGCTAACGCAGAGAGTTTTCGCCACTTCGGTCTGTCTGCAGCTGTTGTTAGGGAGTTGGCATGTCAACCGCAGTTTTCTACCATACAATGCATACTTATTCTAACCCTTTAATACTGCATCAACTCTAGTATCTTTGCCCTAGCCATAACCCTAATTATCATAGACCACACACACGCGCACACACACACACACACACACACACACACCACAATGGACACACTTTGTTATTCTACCCACACAGACTTCCAAGATAAAAGTTTGGTCGATTAAGGGGAATGCATTGAGATGTGGTTGGCTCGTTGAACAGGAAGGGACTGGGAAATAAAAATATACCCTATGGCAATTCCCTTTTCATTGTTCTAATGCTTATAGAATAGTCATATTAACCTTCCGTGTCCATCTTTTCCATCGGGCCAAAGAAAAAAAAAATTTTTGTAAACCTAAACGTTTATTCAGCGGGGAACACAAATTGTGCCACTAACAGGCAGCTAGCTAGGTTTTCACAGTGTCTTGCAGGAAGGAGAAACTCATTTATCATTGTTTTTGTTTGTGTGGGTGTGGGTATGTGTGTGTGTGGGTATGTGTGTGTGTGTCCAAGGTAAGACTGCTGCGCTCCCTTGTCATCTCCATCTTCCTATACGCTTGCGAAACATGGACCCTCACAGCGGATTTACAACGAAGAATATTGTACAAAGCATGGATATGAGATGCTTCAGAAGACTTCTGAGCATTTCCTATACCCAGCACATCACCAACGACGAAGTCCGACAGACCATCACACAAGCCATTGTGCAACACGATGACCTGCTCATAGTGGTGAAGAAACGGAAACTCCGATGGTATGGCCACGTCACCAGATCATCAGGACTTGCACGAAAAGCTCTATATTGTTCGACGCATTTTCTAGCTAGATTACTGTATGTATACTGTTGCAGGTTACATTACATTACATGACTATTGCTTTAGGTCCAGCGGACTCTTCCGAGCCAAATCAGGACCATGTTGCAGGTTAAACAAAATAGAAAAGAATACATAAAAAGGAAAACAGGATCAATTTCTCTTTTTATAAAAAAGTGAAAATAATACTAATTATTTAAAAAAAAACTTTTAAAAGAACAAGGAAACTGAGTACAAAACATACTTTTTAGCATACACACACACGCACAAACGAACACACATCCACACACACCTACACACACACACACACATAGTTAAATTCATATAAAGTTTGTAGTTTTATTACCATCCTTAATCGGTGTCACCGAATACACCGTCATAGAAAGAAGACTTTAAGTCTTCTATAAGAATAGGCCAGTGACACTTACCCAATACGTTGCAGTTAAATAGTCGGTGTCACCGAATACACCCTCACAGAAAGGAAAGAAGACTAAGCTTTCTGTAAGAATAGGCCAGTGACACTTACCCAAGGCATTGCATTTAAAAGAAGGCTGTCGCTATAGTACAACACCAAATACCTGAGATTTGCCGCGGCGTGAGTTTGCTACGCCACTAGTCTCTGCAGCAGGTTACTATCCTATCCCTATCCTATCCTCTGTCCCGTAACCCGAAGGTCGTAGGGGCACCACAGATGATCGCTTAACCAGCATACTCCATCTTCCTCTGTCCTCAGCAGCCCTGATGACTTCGCTCAGTGTCAAACCAGTCCATTCTCGAATGTTGTCCTCCCACCTCTTTTTCGGTCTCCCTCTTCTTCTACCTCCTTGCACTGTGCCTTGCAGAATAGTCTTTGCAAGGCCTGATGATCTGGTGACGTGGCCATACCATCGGAGTTTCCGTTTCTTCACCACTGTTAGCAGATCATCGTGTTGTCCAATGGCTTGTGTGATGGTCTGTCGGACGTCGTCGTTGGTGATGTGTTGGGTATAGGAAATGCCCAGAAGTCTTCTGTAGCACCTCATCTCCATGCTTTGTATTCTTCGTTGGAGATCAGCAGCAGGTTACTAGTCGCTTTTTAATATTTATTTTGAATTTTAACTATTTATTATTATTATTATTAAAAAAAATCTTTTTAGCTACCGAGAAGTATGAAGAACGGTCTAAGATGTAGACAGTAAAGCCTCGAAGAACAATTCTATAAACGAAAAACTACTCTGTTTCCAAATAACATTAACCAGCTATTTTGCGGAAGAATGGATTAATCCGAAAGGTCTCGGACCGTCGTCGGTTCTAAGGCGGGGACAGCTGTCCTTCAACGAATTCGTTATTGACTTTCCTTAAATTGATTTTACTTATTTATTTAGTAGTTTTCCTTTTATTATTATATATCAAAGGTCTGTTTGAATCCTTTTAAATTGGCTTTATGTTCTTTTAAATATGTAGATTCATATTCATAGTTTTAGTATTTATTTCGAACATTTGTATGGTCCATATTTAAAGGCGTTAGCCTACTCGTTATGCTTGTTTTTCTCTGTGTGCGTTTGAAGATAGTTTACTGTGTGAATACTCGAATGTTTTGTATAATTATACTGGTCTTTCTTTAAAATTGTGGCTGGTGTGGATTAGCCTCCCTCACCCCCGGCCCTTGTCAAGCGCAGTGAGCACTTCCTTAAACAGAAGTGGTACTGCGCTATACATGTGGTCAGGTTATTATTATCATTATTAACTGCTCGGCGTAAAGCGGTTATAAGCATGGTCTTTGTTTGTCAAGCAGGGGCTTGAAAGCAGCGGCGCGCGCACGCCAAACATTATTTCCTGCGCCCCCTATATGCTACGTGTCCGGGGACGTTAATCTATACAAGTCAAGTGAAGTCAAGCCAAGCATTAAGGTGCGCGATAGACATCATTCAGGCAAACGACGCGCAACCATGGACTCTATATGTAATGGACGGCTGTCTCTCGCGCTGCTAGCCTTTTCCAAGACTAAACAAGTTCCACGCTAGCTGCACTAGGCCAGTGTATGCTAAACCTATTTCCGGTCGTCTGCTAGTGCGAAGATGGTGTGTGTTATTGAAGCGATTCTTGCGGTAAGTGAAATCTAAATTGCTGACTTAAATATCACATAATTTAAAAAAAACTAGTTTGCCACACAAACAACAGCTTTTGTTTCAACAGACACTCGTCCTGTCTGAAGCAGTGTCACTGGTTATTTGATTATCATTTCTTTGCATCGTGATGGTGTGCACGACAGATACGGCGGAAAAGCATTTGTTGTGTTTATTAATCGCATGTTTTATTGTGGGATGAATTCTGAATACATGTATTTTGTCAAAAGAGACGGCCGACAAGTAGGTCGGACTGATCATGATTCATCAGCCGTGTAGTTGATGCTGTATAGTAATTAATACACAGAAACAGAATGAATTACCTTCTTCCAAGGACACCTACTAACAGGACTGGCAAAAGTCTAGCCCTGTGAATTTAGCAGAGGCGAACGCGAAACGCACTGTCTGCGAGCAGAGGCTAACGTGAAACGCAAAGTGTGCTATTAGCTCTGACGATCGCGGAAGAATCTGTACGATAACTATGTCAAAATAAGCAACACTTTTTTGTAAGGATTACAATTCATTTTAATTTTGTTTACAATTCTGTCCATTTCTCGGGTTACCATTGTGTTATGTTTATTAAATAGTGAAAGCTTTTAGCACCACGAAAGACAAATTTCAAGCACTTTTTGTTAGTGCGTGCGTTTCCAACAGGAAGATGTAATTAGTCTCACGTGTTTTCGAATTCATTTTTTGCCGGTCTAGTTGTTAACAATCTGTTTTCCCAATTTCTACAATGTGAAAATGGTTAACAAGAGTGGTGTATTCAACTGCAAAGGAAACTACTACAAGGATAACAAGTGCCGTGTTTTTAGACTGCCGAGAGATCACAATGAGAGGCAAAATTGGATAAATGTGCTACCGCCACTAGAAGGCTTAGTTTAAAGAAGTAGGTGAAAATGAATATCTATATATAATATTTTTTAACTGTTAATTTGCCATATTTTTTCACATGTCTCTAATTCTAATCCTAGCCTTGATATTTCTTTTTTCAATTTGCCTGTCTGCTTCTCTCTCTCTGTCTCTGAGTCTCTCTAGAGCTCTCTCTGTGTGTCTCTTTCTCTCTCTCTCTCTCTCTCTCTCTCTCTCTCTCTCTCTCCTTGTTTCTGTCTGTGTTTGTATGCACAGAATACTAGATTACGTTGCTAACATCCAGGTATCTGTCCTAGACTATATACATATACTACTGGTATTCGGGCTAATATGACATGCTCAGTGCGGGAGAATTTTTTTTTATGCCATTGTGACCTGTTAAATAATGCTGACAATATTTGTCAGCGTCTCTATCATCTATTGTTTTTTCCTACCCCTTCACGCCACCCTCCTCTCCCTGTGGGAGTGCCGGGAGTTTCAGTATAAATAGCATCCCCACTTTCTGGAAATTTAGTGCTTTAAATTCCCACTGTCGCTGTCTTTCTCATTTGTTCTTTCTCATTCCTATTCTGTTCTATCAATCTACTATAGATACTATCTTCTTAGCTAGACTAGTCACCTACATTTTTCTTGAAAACTCCCCCCAAACTCCTCATTTGTGTATGAGGTCTGTTGGGTCAGCTTGGGGATATTGGACACTTTCTGCCAAATGGTCACTAGGGCTTTCTATGGTATTATTATTTAGCAATGTAGGCCTTTTATATGTATGCGTTTTGTTAATATGTTATAGTGTTGTTTATATAGTATTTAGTATCTAGTATCTAGTAATCTGTATTTGATGCCTCTAGGATATCACTTTTTATTATTTAGTAAATTTTATAGTGTTTGTTGCAAGAGTTCCAATCGCCTCTGCTAGCAGGGGCTGAATCAGTTTTGATATATATATAATATTTTTAAACTGTAAATTTGCCATATTTTTTCACATGTCTCTAATTCTAATCAAAGCCTTGATATTTCTTTTTTTAATTTGCCTGTCTGCTTCTCTCTCTCTGTCTCTGAGTCTCTCTCTCTCTCTGTGTCTCTCTCTCTCTCTGTGTCTATCTCTCTCTCTCTGTGTCTCTCTCTCTGTGTCTCTCTCTCTCTCTCTGTGTCTCTCTCTCTGTGTCTCTCTCTCTCTGTGTGTCTCTCTCTCTGTGTCTCTCTCTCTCCTTGTTTCTGTCTGTGTTTGTATGCATGCACATTTGCATAAATCTATCTTAATTGTCTGTCCCTACCATCATCTGAACATTATTCTGAAAATATTAGAATTCATTGCCAGTTAAATTGCTTCATTATAGTTTATACTCACAACCTCTCTGTATACAAACATGTCTGCTCACAAGTCAAGTGTTTATTGTTGTGTAACTGTAATTAATTTTTTTATTCTTAATTATTAATCACTGCACTTCTAGGTATTATGTATGCAATACCATAAGTTGCACAGTTTACCTGATTTATCCATAAAAGATCTCTTATTAGTTATTCTTTTTAGGCACATTATTTACCTCTATTTCTTCTAAGATTGTTCATAAAAACTATTTTAATTTGTCCCAACAGTCTTTACTGTGAAGATCATGTAAATTACATGTATTTGATGCCTCGAGGATATCACTTTTTATTATTTAGTAAATTTTATAGTGTTTGTTGCAAGAGTTCCAATCGCCTCTGCTAGCAGAGGCTGAATCAGCCTCTGCCAGTCCTGGTTAGTAGGTGTCCTTGCCTTCTTCCCAAAATCATCACCAATAATAGCTATGACTATTTAAAATATATCATTTTTTGTTTCAGGAAGAAGATGCAATTTTTGATCTGGAAGAAGTCACTACCACTAAAAGTGGAAATCATCTCGCTGCATTAGATATGTCTAGAAAGCTGTCCAAGGTAACTTTTTAAAAAAAGAGGCTGAGGATGTCATCTTGAGTAGTTTTAAACTAGACTTTAACAAAATTTCTATAAACCCAGTGTGAAAAATATTTTAAGTTTTTAAAAAAAAACTTTTTAATAACAATGATAACAAATTTGTTTTAAGATGATGAATCTGTGACAGCAGCCTATCATGCAAGTGGTAAAGTACTGCAGCTCTTTTTCAAAAATCATGTCCATCATGAATGTTGAATGTTTATGGAACTACAGAAAGGCCAGAACCGCATCCAAAAACACCGGATGCAAAAGAACACAAAAACTAACATTTCTGATATTCCGGTATTTTTTTAAAACCACTGCAATTACATTCTTATGTGTACATACATTACTTCCAGCTTATTTTTTGGTTTGTTTCTATTTCTGCTAATTGTATTGCCAAATCTGATATTTGACTAAATGCATATTTTGCTTGTCTCACAACAGCTTATTCTGTTGATTTTGGTACAGTTTTTACACTTCTTACACAAGAATTATAACAAAAGCATTTTGCTGGTTTTGATGGAAGCTGTTTAGTTGGGGTCCATCTGGTGTTGCGTTTGGGATGCTTGTTTTTAGTTTTAATTAACATGGTGTATGATGACAGAAATTGTTTTTCTTTTTTTATTTTGAATGTAAACTTGGTTGTTTTTTTTATATTTGTATTTGATCACAGCAACTAATTTTTTTATTTGCGTAGGATGACAGCAACTCAGTTTTTTTAAATGAATGCGACACTTTGTATATTATTGTATGTGTTAATAATCGAACTTGGTTGACATTTAACTGAGTTTTGATGGACATGTACAGATTAAAGAAATAACTATGATTTGAATGGAAATTGTGAGTCTTGTCTTCATGATCAAAAAGAGTGAAAAGAGACACACAAGCAGAAAGTAAACAAACATGTATAGTTAAAATAAATATACAAGCAGAAAGTAAACAGCAGAAAGTAAACAAACGTGTATAGTTAAAAGAAATACACAAGCAGAAAGTAAACAAACATGCATAGTTAAAAGAAATACACAATCAGAAAGTAAACAAACATGTATAGTTAAAAGAAATACACAAGCAGAAAGTAAACAAACATGTATAGTTAAAAGAAATACACAATCAGAAAGTAAACAAACATGTATAGTTGAAAGAAATACACAATCAGAAAGTAAACAAACATGTATAGTTAAAAGAAATACAAAATCAGAAAGTAAACAAACATGTATAGTTAAAAGAAATACACAAGCAGAAAGTAAACAAACATGTATAGTTAAAAGAAATACACAAGCAGAAAGTAAACAAACATGTATAGTTAAAAGAAATACACAAGCAGAAAGTAAACAAACATGTATAGTTAAAAGAAATACACAAGCAGAAAGTAAACAAACATGTATAGTTAAAAGAAATACACAAGCAGAAAGTAAACAAACATGTATAGTTAAAAGAAATACACAAGCAGAAAGTGAACAACATGTATAGAGTGAACAAAAACACTGGAAGAAAGTCAGAAAGTGAACAAACATGTATAGTGAAAGGAAATACTTAAGCAGAAAGTGAACAAACATACATTAAAAGAAACACACAAGCAGAAAATGAACTAACATTTTATAGTGCAAGCAAAATATGAACTAAGTAACATATACAGTGCAAGCAGAAAGTGAACGAAAAGGCATGTGAAAGGAAATGTAGAAAGTGAACAAATAATCATGTACAACAGGTGCAACAAATAAAATCAAGCATGTACAATGGATCAATTCAGATTGTATTAATAACCAAGTTGTGAGATCATACCATATTAAAAGTACACAAGGCTTCTACTAGTAATTGTTATAACCCAAACCCTCTTAACCCCACCCACCAACTCCCCCTCTACCTCCCAAAAAAGGTCATAAGAATAGCAGTCTTTAACACACAACAGCCAGATACAATGCAATGACTGCATTTAGTGATTTACTGAATCATGAAATTCTCGGTTTCTACTTGAATGTTTGTGAGTAGTAAGAAAAAATTCAAACTATTTTGTTTTAAGCTAGAAAATAATGAAATAAAACACAAATCACTTTTAACAATCAAGGTGCAGTGAACCACACAAAAATTATGCGGCTAGATACAATGTATTCCACTAATAAGGCAATCCAGATGCAAGAATAAAGTTTCTTAGCCTTAGGCTACTTGCATTTCAAGTAGGCCTACCAAACTGAAAGTTAGAAGGCCAGTCTCAAACACAAATACAGCCAGAGAGAGCAAAGAGGATAATCGAGTTATTAGATTTGAAATCTAAGCCGAGGGAAGATTAGTTCTTAACATTAATTCCGAACAAAAATTAAATGCAACAGCAGACAATTCTAAGAATAACAGCGTGAAGCACTGCTATTCCGACCAACCGGAAGTAAGCTTAGACAACAGTTGCCCGGAACGCCGATCGTGGAACTTACTGACCTTGACCTCAAAGACAGCCGTCCATAGTATTATAGGGTCCATGGCGCAACGCAGAGATTGCTAACGCTCGGAATTACTACGCCACACTGCTTTGTGCTGACTAGCGAAAGAGGCTGAGTACAGAGGCGAACGTAAGTCTGGGCAAGTCTCTGCTACGCTGTATGTGCCAGTCAGGCCATTAGAGACTTCCTCCTCCAATACTTTTGTGGTGGAGAAGAATCACTTAGAAGACAGGACTGGACATTGTGAGAGAACCTTTACCTTATACAACTTATACACTATTAAGAACCCCAACCAGCTGGGCTAACCAATAGTAATGGTGGATGAATAGCCACTGTCGTTTGTCTGATTCCCTATTAGTTGGACAAAGTACCCAACATTTAGGAGACGGGCCTGGACCATTAGACGCCTCTTTAAGATCTAATATTGCGATATATCACCATTGGGCATTAACCAAGCAAAGTGCACCCTCGATAGCACAGCGGTAGTATTGTGGATCCCGATAGCACAGCGGTAGTATTGATGATCTTCGATAGCACTTCGGTACGAGACCTTTTATAACGTTACAGTTGAAACACTTTTAAAGAAGAAAACCAAAGCTCAAAACTCTCAAAGTTGAAATACTTGTAGCTTAACACACATTTTCGCTGTTCACGATGCTGGTCAGGGATCCAATCGAATCCCCTCCAAACACTATTAGTTAGTCCTCTCTGCCGCAATCCCAAGATTATGACATCACCAGAACCCACCATCACCCGCTCTTCACCTCCCCAACCCTTCCCTCACTCTGTGCTCCCCCCACCCACCCATTCGGACCCCTCCCCTTCCTGCAACATCACCCTCAAAAACACTTTAAAAGAAAAATCTAATCTAGGCCACTGCACAGCTTAGGTCTAATTTCTGGTTCTGCTGTTGAATACGGCTGCCTTGTTCTTAGAGCTCAGACCGTGACTGACAAGCCTACCACAAAGCAGCGTAGCTGAGACTCGTCAAAGACCTCACAACCAGTGGAGAGAGAGAGAGAGAGAGAGAGAGAGAGAGAGAGGGAGGGAGAGAGTGAGAGAGAGAGAGTGAGAGAGAGAGAGAGAGAGGCCAACGTAAATCCTCGGCTAAGTCTCAGCTACGCAGTGTAGTGCCAAAATCCCGGCTGGGTGTGAAGAGAAAAGTGAGCCTCAATGTTGTCTTGCCGAGCTCTGATGACATTCTCAGATGGCCCCAATCAGCAGGAACTTGGTGAGCGCAAGTTCAGTCAGACCTGTTACGAACGAAGCTGGTGTTTTTGGCAAGGAGTGGCGTTTTATTCTTCTGCCGCTTCCGCATCTCTAACTCTCTCTCTCTCTCTCTCTCTCTCTCTCTCTCTCTCTCTCTCTCTCTCTCTCTCTCTCTCTCTCTCTCTCTCTCTCTCTCACTCTCTCTCACACACACACACACTCTCTCTCTCTCTCTCTCTCTCTCTCCACACACACACACACACATTCTCCATCCTTCCTACCATGCGAACACGGGCAGGAAAAAAAAACGAACACTTACCTATACTAGGGATCTTTCGGAAGCGGGTGAAAGTGAAAGTGACTGTGAATCGGGACTACTTATTGTTGTGACGTCAGCAATTTATGTGACGCTTTTACTTCCCGTGGTGAAAGGTCACGAAGTCTGCCTACCACAACGAATAAAACTTCGTGGAAATCAGGTTTTCCACGAACTAATGTTCGTGAGTACATTTTGGTTATTAAATCGTTTGTAAAATGTCCAAAAATGATTTGAATTTGTATATGGTACATTACTCAACCATTTTAGAAGTAATAATGGGGATCTAAACTCGGTCTCAGACTTAAAACGTATTTTCAAACGAGCTACTGAAAAGAGTGCCCAAACCCTCATGCCGTCATGGCTGTCTAGAATCTATCTATTCTGTATCACCAATCAGCAGTCCAAAAACTGTTTTATGTGACAAAAATGACACTCGAAGCTAGAATGTAAAATATCTTCAATGTTAGAGCACTAATCCATCTTTAAAGTTCAACCTAATCGTTACATTCGTGTCAAATCATGATTTGTTAGAAGAAGCCTTACGTAGGCATAATAGTAATAGTAATCACAACGAAACTAGGTGCTGGAATCGAAAGCGCACAGAAACACGTTCGTTTCGTTTCGTAACGCGGCGTAAGAATCAGCGGCGTGCCTCTCGTTGGACGAAACGAACACACAATCACTTTCACTTTCACCCGTTCCGAAAGACCCCTACTCTTTTGGAATATCGGTAGTCAACTATAAATCTGTTAAAGAAACGTAACCGTAAGTGCAAGTTTAAGGGGAGACAACGCTCATGCCTATGATGCCTGGCTTTGACAGGAGCAAGTATGAAAACTCATTACTTATCTTTACCACACATCTGCTCTGAGCTGCACAAGCTGTCGCGCCCTCAGCGTTGCGAGGAGAACGGAGATTAATGGTCTTATAATTACCGTGGCAAGGTCTTGGCGGGAAGATTGATTTTAATTTACTTGGCCTTGTTTCTGTATTTAGAGAGAAAGGGGTGGGGAAGAGGTAGTGGTTTAGTTAGTTAGTTAGTCATTGTTTATATCTAAGATCCTATCCTATCATATTCCGTAAATCGAAGGTCGTTGGGGCACCACAGATGATCGTTTAACCAGCGTACTCCATCGTTCTTTGTCCTCAGCAACTCTCACGGCCTCGCCAAGTGTCAAGCCAGTCCATTCTCGAATGTTGTCCTCCCACCTCTCTCTCCGTCTCCCTCCCCTCCTCCACTTCCCCTTTCCCGCCTCTTTGCACCGTGCCTTGCAGGATGGTCTTCGCAAAGCCTGATGCTCTGGTGACGTGGCCACACCACTGGAGCCTCCGTCCCACCCAACACCGCAAGTACGCCATCGTGTGGTCCAGTAGCCTGCGCGACGGTCCGTCGGACTTCGCCGCCGATGATGTGCTGGGTACAGGAAATTCCCAGAAGTCTTCTGCAACACCTCGCCTCGCCTCCATGCTTTCCACTCTTCGCCGTAGGTCTGCCGCGAGGGTCCATGTTCCCCAAGCGTACAGGAAAATGGAGACGACAAGGGAGCGCAGCAGCCCCACCCTGGAGCGCAGACCGATGGTCTTTCTTGTCTTTCAAAACGGGCTTCAACCTTGCAAGGGCAGCAGCTGTTTGTGCGATCCGGGAATCCCGCCTGCTCTTCAGCCATGGCCTGTTCAGCCTGTTGTCTCAACCTGCTGAGTATCATTTTCAGGAGGACCTTGCTGGGACGACCGATGAGGGTCCAACGGACCGCAAAGAGCCGAATCAAAATCACAACTTGGTGGAAAAGGGGTTCATCCCTGACCCGTATAAAAGATCTGCTGAAACAACTCTAATGGTAACATTGAAGGCACTCCACCAGCCGGTCACTGTAAAATAAAGACATCCCATGAAGGGGACGCTGAGGTTGTACTCTAATTTATCGAACCTTCGTTACAAAAACAAAATAGAATATAAACATCATTATAAAATATTAACAGAATACTTACATATAAAATGCTTACATTGCTAAATAATAATAATACCATAGAAAGCCTTAGTGACCATTTGACAGAAAGCGTCAAATATCCCCAAGCTGACCGAATAGCTCACATATACAAATGAGGAGTTTTGGGAGAGTTTCCAAGAAAAAAGGTAGGTGATTGGTCTAGCGAAGAAGACAATAGACTGATAGAGAAACAGTGGTAATTTAAAGCACTAACTTTCCACAAAGTGAGGACACTATTCATACAGAACGGCACTCCAACGGGGATAGGTGGTTTAGTGGTTAGGGCAGAGAGAGAGAGAGAGAGAGAGAGAGAGAGTCAATGAGAGAGAGGACAGTAGTAGCATAATGATTAGCATATACATACATATAGACATATAGAGGGGTGGCTTCACAGAACTATAGACTAGGAGTCTGGGAGAGGGGAGGTGCTTAAGTGCCTGGTACACATGGTCCTGTTTTGAGAACATTAAGCAACGTTTAGCATAGAAGTTACTATTACGCTCGCCATTCTTTACTGTTGCCACAGGGTGGAATACATTCTATATTCCGTGTTCTTACTCTCTGTACAAATACTTTCAATCCATACTGTAATAAGAAACAAGAGACACACGAAGAAACTTAACAAAGTTTATTCATCCAAAGGATTACATCGGGAAAACAATTATTTCCAGCCATGCAAAACAGAGATCGTTGTTGTTGTTGTATCAATTTTTATTTATCAGATTAACCTAAGTTGTACTGATCCCATAAACATCGACCAGACTTTGAACACTAAAAAATTACGATGGAATAACAGTGACCACAAAGGTTATGCTCACGACGCAATGACGCCGACGGCTAGGATGACGATGGTGAGGATAACGATTATGACGACGACGGCGATGATGTTGACGACGACGGCGATGATGATGATGACGGCGACAAAAATGATTATTTTATTGACAACGATGACGAGGAGGACAAAATGGATGGAGACATTCTCCTTACAAATCATCATCATCATCATCATCATCATCATCATCATCATCATCATCATCATCATCATCATCAATAACAACAACAACAACTGTACGAGTAACTAACAGTGACATTAAAACGCGGAATTTTCGTCCGTGCAATTGAGAAGAGCAAATCAAGGCCACAACCATCATCACAGGTAAGCGGCCTATATTTGTCTGGGTACCAGGCTCTCGTTAAAACCGAGAAAAGTACAGCAGACAGGGAAAGACAATAATTATATTGGCATCGCCCTCAAAAAGCTTGACCTGTTGTAAAAAAATGAAGCACCAAACGAGAGTTTGATAACTTTAAACTTTAAAAACAACAACAACAACAACAACAACAACAACAACAACATTATCTTGTAGATAACAAGGTGAATACGAAACTGTTACCACCTCCTTGGTTACCACTACCTTGTGTTAACGAGTGCAAAATAAGAAGCGGTCTGGAATGCGATTGTAGAAGTAGATGGTGGGGAGGGGGGGGGAATGGAGGGTGGCAGGCGGAGGAAATGCCGGTGTGGAGTGAGGTGGAGGTGTTGGGAGAAGCGCAAAAAAAAAATGTAGGACAAGGTCATAAAAATAGTGCCAAAGAGAAGGTTAGTAGAAGAAGAAGGAGAAAATAATTAGAAAAACGGCTGATTCGGCTGAAACGGAAAGATGTGAGAGCAGATGGTTCAGGACTGAAATGGAAACCAGGTCAGATTTTATTTCTTCGCAAATGAAAAAGATGGAGGAAGAGTGGAGGACTTTGTTGTGGCGGTTTTTTTTTCATTGAGGAAGGCATCAGACGGAAAGAGACAGAGAGGGTAAGAGAGATGGGAGATGGGAGGAAGGGGGGTAAAGAGGGGGTCGGAGGGAAGAAGAAAGACAGAATGATTTTTTTTAAATGCAGGACAGACGTGCAAGTAGTCACGTCGCCTCTAATGTATACTTACCGGCTGTTGAAGTGAAGATGAAAAGTATTCAACCATTGATATGTTTGACTGCAAATACAATTTCATTATACTTGCATGCTATGCAACGAGGCGCCGAGAAGCCGAACAAACACACACAGAGAAATGGGATAAGTTGGTGTTCTTGGTGGTTTTTAAATGTTTTGTTTTTACCTCCCTTTGCTTTCAAGAATGGCCGTTTGGGTAAGATGTGAATCGGAGTAGCTTTATTTCCATTGTTCATTAATGCCTTTCTTTTTTCTGTTTTTTATTTTCTTCTTTTCTTTCTGGTTTCCTTTTTTTTAATCTTTCTTTCATTTCGTCTCTTTTCCTTTGTTCCAGTTCTTTCTATCTTCCATCCTCTACGTATTTCTTTCTAACTTTCCTCCTTCTCTCTCGTCTTTCATTTATCTTCTATTTATCTATTATTCATCATCTTCCCCATTTCTATATTCGTTCTCTTTTTTCTTTTCTTTCTTCATTCCTTCCGTTCTTTCTGGGTTCTCATTCTCATCGACCTCCCTCCCTTTTCCTTCTTCTCCTTCTTTCCATCCGAGGTTCTCTTTTCTATTTTTCTTTCTATCTTGGATGTTACCTTCTTTCTATTCATATCCGTCTTCCTTTTTGTCATTTCTATTAATTTCTCCCATAATTCTATCTGTTTTTTTCCTTCTACTTCTTTTTTCTCTGTCTTCTTTGTCAACGTGTCCTCCTTTTCTTCGTCCATCTTCGTCGTCTTCACAGGCGCTGATGACTTTAATTGTTGGTAATCTTCCGTGCGGGTGTAGCGTGTATGTGTGTGTTCCACACCTGTTACTCATATCTAGTTTTATGGTATAGGGATTTCATCATCGCCTTTGAACATCTCATTCTTATTTTGATTTATTGGGTTAATTTTCAGCTGTAGTACTACTGTTCCGATTGTAAAGAGTGAGGAGACTGCATGTGTGTTTCAAAGGTGATGTGTATTATGTTTAAAATTGTATCGATGAAAATGGTCGTTACAATAATTTTCCCTTTTTTTTATCAGTATTATAACCCTGTCGCATATGCCCTTTGATAACAAGGCATACAACTGCTTGGAAAGATGAAAGCGGATTATCGCGAATTCTTAATGTACACGAATTTAAAACGTGATGACTGTGTATTCTTGACGTACATGAATTTAAAATGGGATTATTGTGAATTCTTCATGTATAGGAATTGAAAATGTGATTGTGGGCCTGTTGTAATTCCTTTTTGTATAATAAAGATGAGCTGTAGTGTATTGCATTGTATTGTATTTATTGTATTAGATTGTATTCTTTCACTTCTTTTTCTTCGGGTTTTTTCTTCTCCTCAACCTATGACTTCTTCGTCCGCCATCTCCCTCAACCATTCGTCCATCGTCCTTCTCCTGCTTTCCTTATTCTTACTATTTATTATTATTTTATTTAATCGTTCTTATATAGCGCTTTACCACCTCAAGAGCTGCTCAAGGCGCTGGCCGATACAGGATCTAACTCAAGCCGCCCGAGACGCCCACCTGCAGCCATTGGGCGCATAGTCTGACGCCCGTACAACTGAGCACAATCCTGGACAGCCAGGGATGGGGGAGAAAGACCTAAGTGCGTGCTGGGTGTGTTCTTGTCACCGGCATGATGGAATGTATGCGACACAGACTAGACCTCGGTTTATACTCTCATCCGAAGGAGTAGGAAACGGGAGTAAAGTGTCTTTCCCAAGGACACAACACAATGCCCCGGCCTGGGCTCGAACCCGGGACCTTCAGATCCGCAAGCCAAAGCTCTACCATTAGGCCACCGTGCTTCTTACCCCTCCTTCCTCCCTCCCCATTTTCAAATCCTCTCTTATCCTCCACCCCCTTCTTCATACCCCCTCCCACACCCCCTCCCGCCCAATCCTTCCTTTGGCTAAGGGCATGTCTCAGAACGCCGAGACTCAGGTGTGACAGAGTCGGTAATGCGGTGGAAAAATCTGAAGAATAATTATATGAGGTAATTACGTGAGTCGAGTAATTAGACTCCAGAAGACATTCATTTTCTGCGTGTTGTTTGGTTTTGTTGCTGTTGTTGTTGTTGTTTTCGTCAAGCGAATGAAAACATGTCTAGCTAGCGTTCAGCATTTTTTTAAAAAATAAATTTACGTCCCCGGACACATTAAGCGTATAGGGGACGGGTGAAACATTCTGCTCCGCTTGTAGATTTATATAAAATAATACAAGTGCTGGAACTTAACGGGTGCAGGGTTCCCTCGCGTGCACACACATAAAACATACACACGCACGCACGCCCCCACACACACAGTACACAAATATGAACAGTGACCCTACCCTTTTAAAGACAAGGAACATAACAATAACTGTAAAATTCTAAATACTTTAAACCAAACACACAATTACGCTTATGCTTGGGAAGTAAAAACCAACAGAAATACAACATCCTCAAAAATAAAGTTTTAATCGTCTCAAGCGCAAATGTTTTCTAGTCTTTCGCTGCTTTAACCTTCCCACACCATAGAGAGGTAATGTAGTCACAGTGGAGTCAACTGGGGGCGTTGTTGTTTTATTTGTTTTTTAAAAAAAAGTCACCCATCCAAGTGCGCTTGTTGTTGGACGGTGCTTAACTTGCGCGACAGTAGCGAGTGATCCAACCCACTGCGCTTTCCGACTCCCCTTTCTGCCCTGACAGCGCGCTTTTCATGCTTGTAGTTTAACACCAAAGAATATGTCAAAGTATGACAAATTAAGACCCAAACAACTCTCCGCCATGTCAGCATTTTAAGCCCGATGTTTAATAGATGGATGGATTAGATAGATAGATAGATAGATAGATAGATAGATAGATAGATAGATAGATAGATAGATAGATAGATAGATAGATAGATAGATAGATAGATAGATAGATAGATAGATAGATAGATAGATAGATAGATAGATAGATAGATAGATAGATAGATAGATAGATAGATAGATAGATAGATAGATAGATAGATAGATAGATAGATAGATAGATAGATAGATAGATAGATAGATAGATAGATAGATAGATAGATAGATAGATAGATAGATAGATAGATAGATAGATAGATAGATAGATAGATAGATAGATAGATAGATAGATAGATAGATAGATAGATAGATAGATAGATAGATAGATAGATAGATAGATAGATAGATAGATAGATAGATAGATAGATAGATAGATAGATAGATAGATAGATAGATAGATAGATAGATAGATAGATAGATAGATAGATAGATAGATAGATAGATAGATAGATAGATAGATAGATAGATAGATAGATAGATAGATAGATAGATAGATAGATAGATAGATAGATAGATAGATAGATAGATAGATAGATAGATAGATAGATAGATAGATAGATAGATAGATAGATAGATAGATAGATAGATAGATAGATAGATAGATAGATAGATAGATAGATAGATAGATAGATAGATAGATAGATAGATAGATAGATAGATAGATAGATAGATAGATAGATAGATAGATAGATAGATAGATAGATAGATAGATAGATAGATAGATAGATAGATAGATAGATAGATAGATAGATAGATAGATAGATAGATAGATAGATGAAGCCCACACTAAAACTGCAAAACAAACTACTGAAAGCTTAAGGGATGTGTAAAAGTCTTACAAGCAAATAATCCTAATTTTAAGATTTTCCTTTCCATCTTCTAACAGCGACTTGCCTTTTGTACCACATATTTGAGTGATGAATGTGTATTTGTCGCGTATATAGGATGTGGGCGTGTATTTTGGTTACAGGTCGCCGCGCTTTGAGTCTGATTTAAGAAAAAGGCGCACATAGGATCCGTTATTATTATTATTATTATTATTATTATTATTATTATTATTATTATTATTATTATTATTAAGACAAAACTGTGACTAATTTCTTTCTATCAAAAAACAATCTCCCAAATCTAAAACATACGGGGAAAAATACAGAGGATGTGTGTAATAATAATAATAATAATAATAATAATAATAATAATAATAATAATAATAATAATAATAATAATAATAATAATAATAATGATAATAATAAATTATTGCATTTATACAACGCATTTTGTATTAAAATAACAAGTCAATGCACGTAAACACATCGTAATAATAATAATAATAATAATAATAATAATAATAATAATAATAATAATAATAATAATAATAATAATAATAATAATAATAATAATAATAATAATAATAATAATAATAATAATAATAATAATGCACGATGCTCTGACGCGCGCTTGTTCTTCAATCGATCTTAAAGCGCAGCGATCTTAAGAGATCGCTTTTACAGAAGTCGGAATTCAAATTCAATTATTTTTGAAATATTAGTTTGACTGTCTCCAATACCATTATTGAAGGGAGGGAGAAAACCTGGGTACCCGGAGAACGCAAGTTGGTCTCACACGGGGTTCGAATTCGCGATTTTCGGAATAGGAAACCAGCTCATTATCCACTGAGCCACAGGCTACCTCACAACAGTGCAAAGAGTTCTAATCCGAACTGTGTTTTCTACAAAGAGCAAATTAAGTGTAAGACACGATCAATGCACGTGACGCTTTGTAAGTGAGGATGTACAATTTTATTGTCGCCATGCCTCATCAAACATCCTTGGAACGTTGTACTTTGTCGATAAATATTCTAATGTCTTATGTCTTAAAAGCAGAACTACTCAAACAAACATCCAGAAGCTCCCCCCTCCTCTCTCTGCCCACCAACCCACCAACGCCAAGGGGAATATGTCATGTTAGAATTTTTTTTTTTTTAATGACAGACCCTACTTTAAAAAAAAATATTGAGGCGGAAAAATTAACACGGATTTGAGGAATGAAGGTAAAACCTAGTCTTTTTATAGAGGAAACTCCCTTAAGAATGTGCTATGTGTCAGTACCTAAAAGCAAACTAATGGTAATCCAATGGAAAACTTAAATGTTTGACAAATCCTTGTTATTCTTGAAAGAACAGGGCAAAGCCGATTATGTGTTTGTACTTGCCTAGTTTTGTTGGTTTTTTTTTTTTTTTTTTTTTACATAGGTAGATGTGTTGAGGTAGGGCTTTCTGGCTGGGGGGGGAGGGGGTTGGTTGGTGGGGTGGTGGTAAGTTTTATGGGGTGGGGCGGGGGAGTAGCGATGGGCGAAGGGAGTCTTTAAAGCTCATCCTGACAGTTCCTTGTCTGGTTCTTGTCAGTCAGACTTAAAGTTAGTCTGAGGTTGTTTTGTGTTGTTGTTGTTGTTGTTGTTGTTGTTGTTGTTTTTGTTGTTGTTTTGTTTTCTTCCAACTTTTACACACTATACACAGCGAGGTATTTCCATCGAGAGAAAGAAAGAGAGAGAGAGAGAGAGAGAGAGAGAGAGAGAGAGAGAGAGAGAGAGAGATGGGAGGTCTTTGTTTTCCCCAGTCTCAGCTATGCTGTATGACTTTTACACAAGATAGTATTATAATAGAATAGTTTTATTAAACTAATTCCCATTATTGAGGTGAAAGTTCTCCAATAAGCATGTAAGCAGCCCCTTTAAAAAATTGGGGGAAAGGGGGGTGGAATATAACAGTTCCTTGATACACACAATGTCAATACGCGTCACACATTGCCACAGGCACACGTACAAGTACTCTCGCTCGGTCAATTCACAACAACGACCTTGGAGCTTTGTTCGTCACGCACCACTGCGTTTAATCTGTTCTGGTCCTGATTTGGCTCGGAAGAGTCCGCAGGACCTAAAGCAATAATCTTGTATTGTATTGTTTAATTTGTTGGGCCGGACGCCGATGCTTCTTCAGTATTCTGAGGGAGATAATTAACAATCATTTACTACTATTATATAGCGAAGTTTAGATTACGTCTTCGCAAACTTTTAGACCCATACACACCAAACAATAATAATAATAATAATAATAATAATAATAATAATAATAATAATAATAATAATAATAATAATAATAGCGGATTTTTATATAGCGGGTACTCCAGCCTATGACCAGACTCACTACGCTTTACATAGTCATTACGTAAAAATACATGCACTCGATCAAACATCGCTTTTGCCACGATACACCAAAAGACGGAACAGTAAAGGTAAAAACTGTTTACAACTATATACACAAATGACAAAAAAGACAGAAATAGACTATTTACAACTATGTACATAAAGGACAAAAAAGACAGAAATAGACTATTTACAACTATGTAACTATGTATACAATGTGTAAGTATGTCGTATTTCTTAGCGTGAAATACATTTTATGCTTTTGCGCAAGTTTTAATCTCTCCCTTAGATGAACTTTAAAAAGAAAAAGGGGGGTGAGAAGGAGGGGGGGGGTGTTGTACTACTTCTCCGCTTTGTATTAAAAGTTCTTTACAACACATCCCAGCTTTCAATCTGCTAAGTAATGTCAGGGAAGCTTTAAAGAGAGGACAGGACGGTGATTGTATCGTTAGCTAATGTTGAATATGCTTGAAAAGGAAAGGAGAAAAAAAGATGAAGAAAGAGGAGAAGGAAGAGGGAGAAGAAGACGAAGAAGAAGAATGATGATGATGATGATGATGATGATGATGATGATGATGATGATGATGATGATGATGATGATGATGATGATGATGATGATGATGATGATGATGAAGGGCGAAGAAGTGAAGGAGCAGGAGAGAGAGACAGACAGAGAAACAGACAGAGAGACAGACAGACTGGCAGTTAAAAAGATAGAGAGAGACAGACAGATAAATAGAGAGAGAAAGAGATGGAGAGAGATAGACGAAGTGAGACAGAGACAGACAGAGACTGAAGGAGACAGAAAGACAGACAAACATTAATCAAAGAAAATCTATGATCCCTCTAGTCCTGTCCACATCCACAGCCACCTAATCCATTTCCTTCCTTCCAACAGCAATGTTGTCATTTGCTTGGTTTGACAGCCACAGCGCAGCCGAGTCTGGCTAAGTACCTTTAACAAGAGACCAGCGTACGTTTTGGCTAGTCTCAGTTACGCGGTGTGGGATCGACATTCATCCGAGGAACGTTTGCCATTCCATTAAACGTCACACTGTCGGACCGCTTTAGTACAAACAGGAGGAAAAGCAGCAGTGATCCCAGCTGTGACAGCAGCACTATCATAGTGTTACAGTAGAAGTGACAGCAGCAGTGATCCCAGCTACATTACATTACATTACATTATTATTGCTTTAGGTCCAGCGGACTCTTCCGAGCCAAATCAGGACCGGACAACCCCCGATCCGCATAAAAGATCTGCTGAAACAACCCTAGCGGTAAAACCGAAAGCTCCCCACCAGCCAGTCACTTTACAATAAAGACATCCCACGCAGGGGACGGCTGAGGCTTCACCCCAACTTATCGAACCCCCGTTTACAAAAACAAAATAGAATACAAACATCATTATAAATTATCAACAAAACACATACATATAAAATGCCTACATTGCTAAATAATAACATCATAGGAAGCCTTAGTGACCACCTGGCAGTAAGCGTCCAATATTCCCAAGCTGATCCAACAGACCTCATACACAAAAAAGGAGTCTTGTCCCGGAAGAGTTTTCAAGAAAAAAGGTAGGAGACTGGTCTAGCGAAGAAGACGATAGTATAGCAGATTGATAGAAAAGAGCAGGAATGAGAAAGAGCAAATGAGAAAGACAGCGACAGTGGGAATTTAAAGCACTAAATTTCCAGAAAGTGGGGATACTATTTATACTGAAACCCCCGGCACCCCAACGGGGGTAGTGATCCCAGCTGTGTCAGCAGCACTATCATAGTGTTACAGTAGAAGTGACAGCAGCAGCGGCAGTAGGCAGCGCGGCAGTAGGCAGCGCGGCTGAGACTCGTCTAAAACAATGAAAGCAGCAGCAGTAGTAGCATTCCATCGCATGTACTTTAAAGATCCTGACGCTCATGTTCCAGAAGGGCGGGTGTCGGCTGCATCATACGTAACACCCAGTAAGCACCAGGTCCCCTCTCCTCCCCTTGCCCGGTCTGCCCAGGTTGTTCTCAGTGGTCTACAGCGTCCTCCCATTCCCCGGTCTGCCCAGGTTGTTCTCAGATGTCTACAGTGTCCTCCCATTCCCAGGTCTGCCCAGGTTGTTCTCAGTGGTCTACCTACAGCGTCCTCCCATTCCCCGGTCTGCCCAGGTTGTTCTCAGTGGTCTACAGCGTTCTCCCATTCCCCAGTCTGCCCAGGTTGTTCTCAGTGGTCTACAGCGTTCTCCCATTCCCCAGTCTGCCCAGGTTGTTCTCAGTGGTCTACAGCGTTCTCCCATTCCCCAGTCTGCCCAGGTTGTTCTCAGTGGTCTACAGCGTTCTCCCATTCCCCGGTCTGCCCAGGTTGTTCTCAGTGGTCTACAGCGTACTCCCATTCCCCGGTCTCCCCAGGTTGTTCTCAGTGGTCTACAAGCGTCCTCCCATTGCCCGGTCTCCCCAGGTTGTTCTCAGTGGTCTACCTACAGCGTCCTCCCATTCCCCGGTCTCCCCAGGTTGTTCTCAGTGGTCTACAGCGTTCTCCCATTCCCCGTTCTGCCCAGGTTGTTATCAGTGGTCTACAGCGTCCTCCCATTCCCCAGTCTGCCCAGGTTGTTATCAGTGGTCTACAGCGTCCTCCCATTCCCCAGTCTGCCCAGGTTGTTATCAGTGGTCTACAGCGTCCTCCCATTCCCCAGTCTGCCCAGGTTGTTATCAGTGGTCTACAGCGTCAAGTGGGCGCATTGGGCGAATTGAGTTAGGGCCTATATCGGCCAACGCCTTGAGCACGTCTTGAGCTAGAAAAGCGCTATGTAACAACGATATCAGTAGTAGTAGTAGTAGTAGTAGTAGTAGTAATAGTAGCAGCAGTAGTAGTAGTAATAATAGTAGTAGCAGTAGTAGTAGTAGCAGCAGCAGCAGCAATAGTAGCAGTATTACAGAGAAAATGGACTAAAGAGTCTAAGAAAATAATGATTTCAAACAACAGAGTACAGACTATCCTATCCTTTCCTGTCCCATAACCCGGAGGTCGAAGGGGCCCCACAGATGATCGCTTAACCAGCACACTCCATCTTTCTCTGTCCTCAGCAGACCTGAAGGCTTCGCTCAGTGTCAAACCAGTCCATTCTCGTATGTTGTCCTCCCACCTCTTTTTCGGTACAGACTATATAGAGAATAATTTAAATAAATAAAGATATATATACACATTCACTTTCCATTTAGAAAGACAGGACCATCAGTCTATATTCCAAGATAAGACTGCTGCGCTCCCTTGTCATCTCCATCTTCCTATACGCTTGCGAAACATGGACCCTCACAGCAGATCTACAACGAAGAATACAAAGCATGGAGATGAGGTGCTACAGAAGACTTCAGGGCATTTCATATACCCAGCACATCACCAACGACGAAGTCCGATAGACTATCACACAAGCCATTGGACAATAGTTTACGATGACATGCTCACAGTGGTGAAGAAACGGAAACTCGGGTGGTATGGCCATGTCACCAGATCATCAGGCCTTGCAAAGACCATCCTGCAAGGCACAATGCAAGGAAGTACAAGAAGAGAGAGACCGAAAAAGTGGTGGGAGGACAACATTCGAGAATGGGCTGGTTTGGCACTGAGCAAAGTCATGAGGGTTGCTGAGGACAGAGAAAGATGGAGTACGCTGGTTAAACGATCATCTGGGGTGCCCCTACGACCTCCGAGTTACGGGATAGGATAGGATAGGACACACTCAAGATTAATATTCAAGATATTGTTTATCAACATAAAGCACTCTGAGCTAGTTTTAAAAAAAAAAGATAATAGCGCTAAAGAACCCCATCTACGTATTGGGTAAAAACGGAAAAAACAAATTGGCACCACTACCAAAAAAAACTATTGGTCAATGACACAGGCGCCCGTATGGGAATGTGAGCATATCCTAGTATTAATTACTACTAGTATAGAGTCCACTCCCATTCCGACCCAGGGTCCCTGTGCTGTATGAGTACAAGATGGTCGTTCATCTTCTTTTCGCTCCTTACTGAGAGAAAGAAGAAGATGAGTAGTTCGGTACATCTTTGTGCTTCCTATGCCCATGTTTGTCCATATAGAAAAAACAGTCGGTGTTGGCGCAACCTCTTATGCCAAAGACCTTTCTTGCCTAGACCATGAAGAATGCTCAGAGCCCGCCTCCTATGATCAGAGCCCGTGTATCGTTTTTCTATGAAACAGGCCACGACTCAGCAGTCTCAGATAGTCCGCGTGGGTGCGAGTACGTGTGACCAGACCATCCCTCAATCTTGTGCGAAGATTGCCGAAGATTACCGACAAGTTCCGGTTGTCCTTCGGCGTCTACTTCGTGCCTTTCCGTACAAGCTAAAAAGGGCAGTGAAATCAAAGACTTTTTTGTATGAAAATTGAGAATATAGTTACCATTCGGGAAAGAGAGTAAAACAAAACAAGATGGCAAGCAATTCAAATGTATTTCAAGACACTGGCATACATAACGATTGCAAAGAAAGCAGTTTTAACAGAGTTAATATTGTTGGTGGTGTTGGGACTCGGCTTTATCCTAAAAAAAGCAAAGGGAAAACATGGAACGATAGCAAAACACTATTCAAATCGGACTAGTCAGGTTTTAGATACAGGGCAAATCGTTTTCAGGAAATGGGGATGCGCAATGACCTTAACCTTTGAGAAAGTACACACACAAATGATCCAACATTACATTACATGGTTATTGCTTTAGGTCCAGAGGACTCTTCCGAGCCAAATCAGGACCAGTATAGCCGAATCAGGACCACAAAATCAAGACCACAACTTCGCAGAAAGAGGACCCGCCCCCGATCCGCATAAAAAAATCCGCCGAAACAACCCTAGTGGCAACACAGAAGGCACTCCACCAGCCGGACACTCTACAACAAAGACATCCCACGCAGGGGACGCTGAGGCTATACTCCAACTTATCGACCCCCGTTCACAGACACAAAACAGAATATAAACATCATTATAAAAATATCAACAAAACACATACATATAAAATGCCTACATTGCCAAACAACAACATCACAGGAAGCCCCAACGACCACCCGGCAGAAAGCGTCCAACACACCCCCAAGCTGATCCAACAGGCCTCAACCACAAACGAGGAGCTTTGTTCCGGAAGAGTTTTCAAGAAAAAAGGTAGGTGACTGGTCTAGCGAAGAAGAAGATAGTATAGTAGATTGATAGAACCGAGTAGGAATGAGAAAGAACACAGGAAAAAGACAGGGACAGTGGGAATTTAAAGCACTAAATTTCCAGAAAGTGTTTAAAGCACAAACTTTCCAGAAAGTGGGGATACTATTTATACTAACCCCCCTCCCCCTCCCCCGGTACCACCACGGGGGATGATCCAACACGCTGCGTAGTAGTTAAAGTATGCATGATGTAAACATGATGAATTTCGGTTCAGCTATTCTTGAGATAAGGCCGAAATTGTGTTTTGAACAAAATTACAGTGAAATTCGGAGCGATGGACCGACCCGACTGACCGACAACTGGATGGCCCATGATTTGAAGTACCAGTGTATCAAAACTCATCAAGATCTCTGTAGCCGTTTTCGAGATATTGAGCAAAACGTTTGTAATGTTGTTTTTAGCAATAAAATGATTCCAGTGTCCTTGACTTTTACGGTAGAGCAAAATAGTATGGCCCGCGAAGAGGCAAGCCACTATCCTATATAATGGTTCTATGAAGTTTCTTGATGTAGCCGAGTGGAAGTAATTGACTCCCGCCTATCGGCCAAGCCCTCGGGAACATTGAGGTTTAACGTCTACACCCACCATTGGCGATATGGCAGACGGGGATAACCATCCCATGGAAAGAGGGGTAGGGACCTGAATCAACACTGAACCACGAAAGCAATCACACTGCTAAAATGGACAGTGAAAATGGCCATATTTTATATCGCCCACCACGGGATTCGAACCTGGGTCATCGGTGTGCCAGGCGAACGCTCTACCAATTGAGCTACGGCGGTGGGACAAAACCCCTCGAGAACACGGCCCAACCTAACATTTAATTTTCATTAACCCTCCTAAGAAGAACGTAAAAAATAGTTTCCTTGCAAAGGCGGTGAAGCGTTTTGATAGTAAACGGATTACCGGCTACTAGTGCCACGACACTCTTTGCAAGTCCTTGCCACTAACCTGCATGAAATGCCCGTCGACTATGTACCACCAAAAGCAGAAGACGAATGGTCAGGCGAGGAGAACATATATCGTGTCATCTTGTCCTGCGTAACCCAATGACCACACAAAAGGATTCTGCACAGCAGGGGCCATCCATTCACTAACTTAACAGTGAATGACTGTCTGGACTGACTGGAGAGGACTTCCTGTCGGGACCCATTGTCTGATACAATGGCTCCTAAATATTTGAAGCTATGCTCTGTGTTGAGGGATTGGCCTTGGACTCTGATGTCCGTGTTGATGCCATTGGTGTTGTTGGTCGTCATTTTGGTCCTCTCTGCACTTATTTCCATTCCATAAGCTACGTTTTGTTTACTTTTGGCAAAAGTGGGTTTACCCTAAAATTCGCATTGTTATTGCATTAAACGATGATAACATGGGTTGTCGTTCCTCAACCTAACCGCTAAAGTTTGAATTTTCAATGTCGGTTCGGAGAGGGAGTTATTACCCCTGTTTTTAACGGCACAGCTGTGTGACCTTTGACCCAATAACTGAGAGAACCGGGCGGCTGGAAGTGTGCGTCTTTGGTGTCTGGGATAGAGTATGGTCTAGTTTACCAACCTCAAACGCAAAACCTTACGAGCAATTGTTTTTACCGGCTCTGTCTCTTACCGTCCTCAGTAGCTGCTATTTTTAGCTCCAGAATGTTGACTGACTAGCCAAAGTCTGTTGCTGTTAATAGGGGGGGAAAAGACTACAGAAAAACTACGGCATTTATTCAATAAAAAAATAACTATTCTTTCAAAAGAGTTTTATTTTTATGGAGGCGTTTTTTTGTTTTTTTGTTGTTGTTTTTTGAGTGGGGCAAAACTCACGGTAAATGTTAAAAAGGATATGTGGAGGAGACGAGGTGAAAGTGGGTTCATTTGAATTTGAATGTTCATTCTATGAAGCACACATTCGTCTCAAGTTGCATACAGCAGCAACAGTTATCTTGCGGCCAGGCGTGTTGGGGGATAAAACCATCGAGTAGAAGCATGGGGCAGGCAAGAGGGGCCGGGTAGCTCAGTTGGTAAGAGCGTCTTGCTAGTAACCGAAAGGTCGCTGGTTCGAATCCCGGATTGGTCAACGTGTGATCATATTATTTTCCCCTTTACCAACAACTGGCCCGCTGGTGTCAGTATAAATCGGTCCAGTAGTCACCTATATGCGAAAGTGTCGTGTGACTATAATCTACAAACAAATGGGGCAGGCCATAAGAGCGCAGACAGAGTAAAGAGTAAGAGAAGGGAGAGAAGAAAGTAGATCTTTGTGAATGAGACTGTGTAAAGATGGTTCTGAAAAGCCCAGATCGATCTTCAGTTTCCTCCCTTTACGACTGTGCCTGGATGCGCGACAATTTTTTGACTGTCGAAGAAGTACTAAATACATTTTTTTAAATTTTATAAATATAATTAGTTTTATATAAAATAATTCACTTAAAAGGGTTGCTCAAGACGGTAACAAAATATTCAATAGCATGCAGAAAATGCTTTGTTTGGCTGAAGTCAGGACTGAAACCCTATCGGCCATGACTTACACCTGAGTTATGATGAGCCTCTCTCCTGCCCAAGCATGCCAGTCAGAAACTCGATCGAGGCTATCCCCAGGCTAAACTATACTTGCTCTGTGCTCCGCGCGTACTGGCTTCTAGGATACTGATTCCGGGCCAGCTTTGAAAGGGTGATGTTTGACTTGGACTGGATTTGGGACCAATAAAAGCAAATTGATGTGGATTATGGACGCTGAAAGAAGAAAGGGAAGAAGACAATAAAGAAGAGAAAAAAAAAGCTGGGCCGAGATCCGGACTCGAGGAAACAGGATATGACTGACAAGACGGAAAGGACAACATTGATTTCTGGTGTCATACAGAGCATCTAAGAGTGAGATACTATTAATTACTCCTTCGGATGAGAGTATAAACCGAGGTCTAGTATGGGAACGCACCCGCGCATTCCATCGCACGGACTTTACAGATCCTGACGCTCATGTCCTAAGCAAGCGAGTGCCGGCTACAAAAATACACCCAGCAAAATTCTTCTTCCCCCATACCCGGCATTGTGAGCTGCCTGGGTGACAGACGATGCGCTCACAGGTTTCAAGTGGGCGCCATAGGCGGCTTGAGTTAGATCCTGTATCAGCCATTGCCTTGGTCAGCTCTTAAGCTAGAAAAGCGCAATATAAGACTGACTAAATAAATAAAACTAACAGCCTAGCGAGAGAGAGTTGGGGACTTGGAAAAGAACATGTATTTTGGGGTGTATCAAACTAGCAGCAGCAGCAGCAGCAGCAGTAGTAGTAGTAGTAGTAGTAACAGCAGTAGTAGTAGTAGTAGAAGTAGCAGTAGCTAAAAGTAGAAGTAATAGTAGTTGCAGCAGCAGCAGGAGTAGTATTAGCTTCTCCAACATTGTCAAACAGACACTTTCTATGTGGCCTTTTCACTCAATGGGCTTGTTCTTTCAATGCTAAAAACCGACAAACACCCAACGAGATTAATCAATCGAGGTTGCTTAATCATATCCCCTGTCAGTCAGTCTTTGGTCGCTTGCAAAGGGTACCAAAGGAGAGGGTCGGAGTCAGTGGGGGTGACCACGTTTAGGTGGTGGGCAGGCGGAAGATAGGATGAAGGATGAGGTGAGGGAGGTGGGGGTGGCTGCTTGGAACTATAAAAAAAAAACTGTTAACTTTTTTACCAACAGTTAGTCCACTATTGATAGTACTATCGTGATTCTATCCTGTCCTACCCCATCCTATCCTATCCCTTAACTCGAAAGTCGTTGGGACACCACAGATGATCGTTTAACCAGCATACTCCATCTTTCTCTGTCCTCAGCAACCCTCATGGCTTCGCTCAGTGTCCAGCCAGTCCATTCTCGAATGTTGTCATCCCATCTATTTTTTCTATTTTCCCCTTCCTCTGCCTCCTTGCACCGTGCCTTGCAGGATGGTCTTTGTAAGGCCTGATGCTCTGGTGATGTGGCCATACCCTCGGAGTTTCCGTTTCTTCACCACTGTGAGCGTGTCATCGTGTTGTCTAATGGCTTGTGTAATGGTCTGTCGGACTTAATCGTTGGTCATGTGCTGGGTATATCACCTGTAGCACCTCATCTCCATGCTGTGTATACTTCATCGTAGGTCTGCTATGAGGGTCCATGTTTCGCAAGCGTATAGGAAGATGGAGATGACAAGAAAGCGCAGCAGCCTTACCTCGGAGCGTAGACTGATGGTCCTGTCTTTCCAAATGGGCTTCAACCGTGTCACAGCAGAAGTCGTTTGTGCGATCCTGGAGAGGACTTCCTGTCGGGACCCACTGTCTAATACAATGGCTCTTAAATATTTGAAGCTATGCACTGTGTTGAGGGATTGGCCTTGGACTTTGATGTCCGTGTTGATGCCATTGTATGGTGCTGTTGGTCATCAATTTGGTCTCCTCTGCACTTATATCTATTCCAAAGGCTCTGGAGTTGGTGTCAAGCCTCTGTACCAGCTGTTCAAGTTCTTGTTCCTCTCCAGCCAATCCATCAATGTCATCCGCAAAAAAGAGGTTGGAGATCGCTCTACCCCTTATGCTGACTGTGCCTTCGTGACCTGCAAGGGCATCTGACATGATGCGCTCTAGGAAGATGATGAAGAATGTTGGACAGAGTAAGCATCCTTGACGCACGCCGATTGTTGTTCTGAACCAGTTCCCGATGGCGCTGTGGTGGACGATGGCACCTGTAGCCTTGTCATACAGGCTTTTGATGACTTCAATAATGTTAGGTCTGATGTTATACACTCTCAAGGTTGTCCACAGAGCTGCATGCCAGACTCGGTCAAACGCTTTCTTGAAGTCTAGAAACACATACTATTGTTTGTTGGTGCTGTGGGTATTTTCGCAGATTATTCTGAGATTGGAAATCTTTTCAGTAGTACTTCGCTTTGCCCTGAATCCTGCTTGTTCTTCAGCTATGATTTGTTCAGCTTGGGGTTTCAACCTGCTGAGTATTATTTTCAGGTGGACTTTGCTGGGATGGCTAATGAGGTTGATGGTGCGGTAATTTTCACATTCACACTCCTGAAGGTTACCCCTTTTGGGGAGTGATGACAAGCGACTGGGTCCATGGGGTAGGCCTCTCTCCACTCTGCCAGATCTTGTTACAGATAGTGGTGAAAGCGTTTATCATCGCTTCTTCTTCTGCTTGAAGCAATTCTGCGGGTATGTTGTCCACTTCCGCTGAATACCCCTTCTTCAGCGATTGCACTGCTGCCTCAACTTCTTTTCGGAGAACTGGGAGGATTTCTTCTCTAATCTGGAGACTGGCTAGAACTGGTGGGTCTGCGTTTGGTGTGTGCAGTACTCTGTTCCACTATCCAAGACTTTTTGTTGTTCTGTAAGGCATGTGCCAGACTTGCTTTGGATCGTGGATACATTGGGCTGTTTAACACTTGTCAGTCGCTTCACAGTCTGGTAGGCATTCTTGCTGTTGTCCTTCTTCAGACTGTTCTCTATTTCTTGGCATTTATCTTCTATCCAGTTCTCCTTTGCTCTGCGCATGCCTTTTCGGATGTAATTGTTGATTTTTCGGTAGGCACCGTTCCCTGTGATGTGCTCTGTTCGTTTTTTTCAACTCTCTTCGTTTATCACACAGATCCAAAAGTTCAGGTGTGATCCACGGTTTTTTCTTTGGCCGGTGCTTGCCAAAGATCTTAGTGGTGGCATCTATCACAGCTGATGAGTTGAAGGTGGTAGTCATGGTGTTGACATCTACTTCACCAGCTCCCAAAATGAGCAGTGGTGCAAATGTCCGTTTAGTTGTGGCTTGGAATATTTCTGCTACCTCCGGGTCTTGCAGTTTGTCCAGATCGTGATAGAGTTTATTAATCCCCGGTCTCCCAAGGAATTATGCTCAGTTGTCTGGGCCGTCAGAGGCGCCTAAGTCAGCAAGCGGGCGCCTATTGAAGCGCGTGCAGCTTGATTTCCATCCTGTCTCGGCCAGCGCCTTGAGTCGCTTTTGCGCTGGAAAAGAGCTCATCAAGGACGATAAATAAATAAAGCATCGTATGCACGCCACACACTGAGACAGCGCAACTGACAATGTGTGATAAGAAAGGCAAGAACGCGAGTGCGATACACATCGGAATGGGGTAAGAGAGAGTGGGGTGGAATGGGGGTGAGATGGAGAAAGAGATGCATAGGAATGAAGAATGTACGGAGAGAAAGAAAAGAAGAAGAAAAAAGAAACGAAAAGAAAACCCGAAAAAAAGCTGCAAAAGAATAGAGAAAATGAAAAGGAATTCAAAGAGAAAATTAATAATTGAATAAAACTTAGAATTAATGAATGACGGAAGAAATAACAGAGGGGGAGAGAGAGAGAGAGAGAGAGAGAGAGAGAGAGAGAGAGAGAGAGAGAGAGAGAGAGAGAGAGAGAGAGAGAGAGAGAGAGAGAGAGAGAGTTAAAAAAAAAAGAAACGCCAAGAAAGAGGCAATGACAAATAATGTACGAAAAAAAGACAAGGGGAGAGAACGCACAAAATAAAAGCAAAAAGACAGACATCGACAAAACATAAAGAAATGTACTATGACAACAAACATGAGAAACAAAATAGAAATAAAGAAAGAAAGAAAGAAAGAAAGAAAGAAAAAAGGACCACGGAGGAAAAGAAACAGAAGAAAAAAGAGAAAGAAAGAAAGAAGGTAGAAAAAAAAGGTAAAGATAAAAGAGAGAAAGAAATTTTAAAAAAAAAAAACGAAAGAAAGACAGAAAAAACTAGAAAGGAAGGAAAAGGCAAAAGAAGAAAGGTAGAATGATGAGTGAAACCAACACGAAAGAACCCCTCCCACTCCCCACTATCCCTCTTACCCCCCTTCCCCCCTGCCTTCCTCCCATGGTAAAATCCTAGCAGTTGAAAGATAAGCCATGTGTATTGTTATTTCTCATCTGCGAAAAGAAAACATTGTGAAAATCGGAAAACCAACTTACACTGGCAGCGATTTGATCTTCCACAAAATTAATGCTGCCTTCGCTTTGTAACCTGAGTACACAAACACACAAACACACACACGCACACACACAAGTATGTAGAACATCAAAACTGAATTTATTTTAGAATGTAGGAATTGGAAAGTGTTTGGTTTTTGTTTTTTTTACGGAAAGAACGCAAATTTCTTCTAAAAATGTAAGAATCTAATGCAAAATTGGCTCTTTCCGTCTAAAAAATTGACCTAGTCCGTCTCCTATAGGGGACGAAATAGGTCGAACTTACTTCAAAATTTTCCCGAGTGAGTGGGGAATTTCTCCGTCCCGGATAGAGCACTCCCTTGTACTTAAAACACTCTCAATATCATGCACTACAACTGCACTCCCATGCACTAAAAGAGCACTCCCGCGCACTAAGAAAAAAGTGGGTGGCTGGAAAAAAAAGTGGGTGGCTAGCCCCGCATAAAAAGCAAGATCGTTTACCCATTTCAAGGCTTATGTGTACACACGCACACACAAACACACACATACAACACTTTTTATCCTGATTATAGATCTACTGGTAGGCTCCAGGAAAGCTTCGTCCTTCTTGAGTGAGGAACGAGAGTGGAGCTTGGAGGGAGGAAGAGAAGTCGCGGGTTGTGGAATGGGGGTGGGGGTGGGGTGCCAGATGATGTTGGGGTGCGTTCGTTCCCGCCAACAATAGAGGGGTTTCGTTTGCATTGTGCATTTTGACGGGTATTAGTGCCTATACAACAGTGATTTTCAATTGATAATATCGTAGCAGTATCAAAAGCATAAATGTCAGAAGTCGTCAGTAAAATCCCCCGCCGTGGCGGACTGGACTTTAAATTCAAGACGGAAAAGAACAAATAGGTCCTAGTTTTTATTTTCTAATAACAAGCAAAATCTAATTACGTAACAAGAATACTGCTCTGGTTGTAAAATGTGTTTAATATCTAGTATAACAGCCTATTATGTCCTATCTCTACCCTAAATATAACCTCGGTGCATAAATGGTCTATAGCCCTCGCCGCTAATGAAGGATAATCTGATGCAGTTCCACCCTGGAGGCGCGCGGTCGGCATTTGGCTGCAGGTGCCACGTGCAAACTGCGTCACAATGATGCCATTATAAAACCTTGGAGCGTAATCGCTGGCGCTTTGATAAAAGCAGTTACAGGATCTCCTTTCTTTCCTCATTTGCGGACTAGTAAAAAAGAAGTGGTGTTTTTACGTCTATTGCCTAAAGGAGGAGAGGGGGGGGATAGAAGATGCTGGGGAGGGGGTGAGGTCGGGCTTTTGTTGTTTTATTTAGACTAGATCTGTGTACTCTTCTTTCAGTTCTTTTTACCAATCTTGTGATTGACAAGCCATAGGAAGGAGAGAGAGAGAGAGAGAGAGAGCACTGAAGAGAGAGAGAGATTGATTGATTGATTTATTATTGCTTTAGGTCCAGCGGACTCTTCCGAGCCAAATCAGGACCGGACAACCCCCGATCCGCATAAAAGATCTGTTGAAACAACCCCAGTGGGAAAATTGAATGCCCTCCACCGGCCAGTCACTTTACAATAAAGACATCCCACGCGAGGGACGGCTGAGGGTTGACCTCAACTACGCGAACTCCCCGATTACAAAAACAAAATAGAATACAAACATCATTATAAATCATCAACAAAAAACATACATATAAAATGCCTATAGTGCTAAATAGTACATTCATAGGAAGCCCTAGTGACCACCCGGCAGAAAGCGTCCAACATTCCCAAGCTGATCCAACAGACCCCATACACAAACAAGGAGTCTTGTCCAGGAAGAGTTTTCAAGAAAAAATGTAGGTCATTGATCTAGCGAAGAAGAAGATAGTATAGCAGAGTGGTAGGACAGATCGGGAATGGGAAAGAGCAAATGAGGAAGACAGCGACAGTGGGAATTTAAAGCACTAAATTTCCAGAAAGTGGGGATACTATTTATACTGAAACCCCCGGCACTCCAACGGGGGGAACTGTTGCCGCAGTTAATTTGTCATGCCTACAAAGGCAAGACAGGTTTTCAACTGGGGCTTTCACTGTACCCTTTATAGGTTAGAACAATCTACAGTGGCAAGATTGCTCATGACCCCAAGGGGTGAGAGAGAGAGAAAGCACTGAAGAGAGAGAGAGAGAGAGAGAGGGGGAGGAGGAGGAGGAGAAGGAGGCAGAGAGAGATTAGTTGACTAGGTCTTTGCAATGAACTAGAACATAACTTTTATCAATGAAAAGACTTTAAATAAAAATCTTTGGTTCGTCTAACTCCGTGTAAAGTATGTCTGTCTGTCTGTCTGTCAACAGTCTGTCTGTATTATCTAAAACTGAAGAAAATCAGACATTACGACAACAAATCCTCCCGTGGAAGGCGTCATATTATGCTGCATTTTTTTTCTTCACATTTTGGTATTTCGATGGACTACGAACATCACGATCTAACACCACTACAGGAAGCTCTCGTTCATAAAACTGTTACTGAAGGGTTTCTCCGGACCATTAAACTATCCACAGAACAACGAGAGAGAGAGAGAGAGAGAGAGAGAGAGAGAGAGAGAGAGAGAGAGAGAGAGAGAGGTGAGGTAGATAGGTAGGTAGGTAGGTAAATAGATCGTTTACTGTAACAGATCGTGAAAATCAAATTGACTGAACCAACTATCAGTTTAGACCTAAATCGCCTAGCTCAGCTTGGGACGTTTCGTCATTGTTTACATTGAATAATTTTCACAACTGAATTGAAGAAGTTTTACATAAAAGGTGTGTGTGTGGGGGGTGTGTGTGCGTGCGTGGGTGTGGGTGTGTATGTGTGTGTGTATGTGTTTGTGTGTGTTTGTACGTTATCTCGATTCCGAGGCAGGTTCTTTGCATTTGAACTTGGCAATAACAATATTTGACTTGGACTTGACACAGTACAGGCTTCCCCCACTTCGTGCAGGGCATTCTGACCTAATGTAAACCATAGCAATATAAACTGTCATAAAATACTACCAGCCTTATTTCTCCGGAAGAGGAAACTATGACTGTGATGTCATTGTGCGCGTGGCGGCCTAAATTAGGCCCTCGTGCTGAAGTGTAAATATTTATCTCACAGTAGAGACTTGTGTGTATGTGTTTACTGGGGTGTGTGTGTGCGTGTGTGTGTGTGTGTGTGTGTGTGTGTGTGTGTGTGTGTGTGTGTGTGTGTGTGTGTGCGTGTGTGTGTGTTCTGCCAGATGAGACTTGATACCCAAAACTGTAGCTAAAAGTGCGGTGTTTTTTTAAAACGTCTTAACAAATTGCATTTGGTTGTTGAGACAAAGACGGGTCCTATTCCAACCACAGATAAAATGTGTCTGGAAAAACGAGAGACTGTTTTTGTTGTTACCAGAAATTTAGTTTAAACTTCATTATTAATTCAAGTTAGATGCAAATAGCGCTTAGGAAAACTATGAAAGGCTTGTTTAACGGCTGTCAGTGTGCTGGGGTATGCGTGAGTGTGTGTTTGTGTGTGTGTGTGAGCAAGTCAGTGTTTGTGTATGTGTGTGTGTGTTTATGGTTGTAAGTATGTCTGAGAGTGTGCGTGGGTGAGTGAGCGTGTGTGGGTGCCTCTGTGTGTGTGTGTGTGTGTGTGTGTGCGTGAGCTCGTATGCGCATGCGTACGTGTAGGTGTTTTTGCGTGCTTGTATGACTATCTGAGGTCACCGAGGGTTTTCTCCGGGCACTCCGGTTTCCTTCCTCCCTTCAAAATAATATTGGATGCAGTCAAATTAATCTTTAAAAAATACAAAACTATTTAACTTTCAGTTTCCTAATAGCGATCTCCCTGCCTTTACACCACGTGTATGCCTTGTATACTGTTGTCCTTGTTGTGTGTCTGTAATATATTTGTTGCACGTGAGCGTGTATGTTGGTATAGGTCGCCGCGCTTTGAGTTTGAAATCATTCGAAGTAAAGCGCGTATTAGCATCCGGTATTATTATTATTATTATTATTATTATTATCTGTCCTTCAATCTGCCCTTCACTAACATGGCGTCGCTTGTAATAGCATAAGAATGACACTGCGCTTCGACGGAGATACATCTGTTTTAATTTTATTTTTAAACAAGAATCCCAAGTTTTGTTTAAAAGGTATAGTCTTATAATAGACATACCTTTCAGTTCAGTTAGATAAACTTGACAGAGAAAACGTCTTTATTTTTCGGAGAAACAGAAAAGTTGATTATTCAACAGACGCACTAGGATAGGTTCTTCAGATTGGAGGTAGTTTCAGGAAACAGGTAGACAGATGGCATTTTGTCCAGGATAGGTGAGCACACCTACCCTTGTGTTGGACCTCTAGCTATGCAGCCGGTGTAATGTAATGTGATGCGCCCTGTGACATAGTGTCACAGCAACTGTGGAGACAAAGGTGTGTGTAAAGTTTAGGTAGGTAGTCATTGTCGTCGTGCCTACAGAGATGTTACTGGAGTTTATTGATCGCGTCTTGCATGGATATATAATACCTATCAGATGCTATCCTCAGGGGAATGGAGGGAATGATATGAAACATCCATTTAGCAGCAACTGTGAAGAAAATTTCATCATAATGACAAGTCACGTTAAACACAGTCTAACGAAAATAACATTTTGATGCTGTATTTTAGTTGTTATAGCAGAATTTCAGTAAGTATTCGTCTTTGTAACGAAAGACAACAAGCTGGAATAGGGGATCAGAGGAGATGTTTTCTGGACTTTCTATATTAGAACCAGTTTTAACATTATTTGTAAGACTCTATTCATTCATTTTTTTAATTACGAAGTTTCATGAGTGACGATTTGTCTACAACGAGTGTTTGTTTCCAGTGAAATATGAAGAGTAACACGTCACAATGAGATGGAGTGGGGTTTAATAAAAAATATTCTTTGTACATTCTGCAATGAAGTTTCACAAAGTGACGATAACTATGCTAAAGTGATTTCTTTCACAGCGACTCCGTTTCACCTGCGGGGGAATTAGCTCGTACATACACCTTCTTAAGATACAGCAATTTTGTCCTTTAATAACCGAGGAAAACAAGTTGCAATAGGGAGAAGATTTTCTGTAGCTTATTTTCACGTACAAATGCCTCGTATGCAACAGCCCCTTCTTATGATATGATACAACGGGTGTTTGTCTTCGATAGTCAAGGGAAGCAAGCACTAGTGGGGATAGTTTCTCGCTTTTGGTGGGTCGTGATATATTATTTCTGCGCAGGTCAGACCAAGATTCCTTTGTTTGTTATGCCATACAAGTCACATCCTTCACGATAACGGAGGACACTTACCTTTTTGTTTGTTTAGATTATACGCATCTTTTTGTTTGTGTTATTCGAGCCGAAATGGTTTATATTATATGAAACAGTGGGAGCAAGAAAATCTTCAGATGTACCCTATAGTTGCTGTGCCAAAAAAAATCTTTTAATAAAATCTTTTTAAAGGTTGGACTTTACAGGGCGACATTTATTTAAACGTCAGTTGTTCTCATTTCACGCTTTATTGTAAACAATGCGTGAGGGTTGAGGTAGCCGAGCTGGCAAATAGCGGCTAAGTAATACCGACCGCGTTTCATACCGCCTGGAGTGACCGTATCTACCGTATCCATAACGTGAACCCGATGCTTAGATAGCGCGAGTGTTCATTACTCTTTCCGATGAGCCTATATAGACCGAGGTCTAGTCTGAGCCCTCATGCATTTATTCGCACGGATTTTAAAGATCCGGGCACTCATGTTCCCGGTTGGTTGAGTGTGTGCAAGATACACAATCCCATCTTGTAAACACTACGTTGGGGTGAGGGACGAGGGTGGGAGAAGGGTGTGAGGGACGGGGGTGGGAGAGGGTGTGAGGGACGGGGGTGGGAGTGGGGTTGGTTTCCATCCCCTCTCCCTGATGGTTTTGACTTTCCCCGGTTCTCTAAAGAATCAGGTACCTCATTCTCAATTGGGATGACTAAAACAATGGTTTGTATATTTTAAAAAAGGGAATAAAATATAGTTCAGACTTCCTTTTTGTTATGCATACAAATTGTTTTCTTCGGTGATACTATTAAAAAAATAGTTTTCTTGATAAAACGAAAAAATATGCTATATAGGGAAATCAAATTACTTGATCCTTTGAGCGCTGATACGGTTTTCTATGATGAAAGAACATTTTTACATGGTTTATGAGAAAAGTTCATTTAACAGGTATTGTCTACTTGACCACTTTGATCTTTCGAAATGTTAATCATTTTCATAAAAAAAAGGTGGACATGACAGAAGGAAATAATGGACACTTTTGTGCTTCGATGTAATTGGGGCTTTTGTTCGCGGATTTTTTGTAATTACGAAAGAACATTTTACTGTAATTTAAGTGGACATAACTGGAAGTTTGTGCCTTTGATAATGCCCACCAATCATTTTAAGTTGCAACGTTCGAATATCGCCTGCAAACCTTTTACCTTGTACACTCTCAGCCCACTGAGGTTCTTTTCTTCGAAGAACAGGTTTTATGTCCATTCTTCCATTAGTTTTACCTCCATCACAACCCTTTTAAAGATAGCCTACCACTTGTATTCCTACAACTAGTTGACGTTGGTATAAAGTTCCAGACAGTGCCCAACTGTTCTACTTTCACATTGGCTGTGTGAATATTACCTTTCCTGTTTTTTCTCTCTTTATTTTTACATACCAAAAGCGTTTTGATGCATAGACCAGGAAATGTATGCAGTGCATTTGAATATTTATTTCCACTGTCCCCTGGGTGCGTGTTACTGAAGGTTCCTTCATACTTTCATTCATTCCCTGCATGACGTAAGATTAAGGCGGTTTAAATTTTAAGAAACAAACAAGTTCCAGACAGTAGAAGATAAGGGTTCGGTTTGTTGCCTCAATACAGAGGAACAGGATGAAGGGAAAAGGTTGCTAGGATGAATATAGTTGGATGTAGTGAGCTGTGCTGAAAGATAATGGCGGCTATTGTTTTCGTAAGGTTATAAAGAGTTGCAGTTAGCAGTATTTTTCCCCCGAGAGGTTATATGACGGTTTGCTTTGTTGAAAGAAGAAGAAGAAGAAGAAGAAGAAGGGGGGGGGTGGAAAAAAGAGAGAAAGTGAACGATTGTGTATGTGAGAGAGAGAGAGTGAGAGGGGGGGGGGGGAAGAAATAAAAAGGAGAAAAAGCGATAATGGAAGATAGATCAAAAGAAAGCTATAAAGCAAGGAAGAAAGTAAATGATCGTGCGTGTATTTGACAGAGAGAGAGAGAGAGAGACAGACAGACAGACAGAGAGAGAGAGAGAGACAGACAGACAGAGAGAGAGACAGAGAGAGAGAGAGAGAGACAGACAGAGAGAGAGAGACAGACAGAGAGAGAGAGACAGAGACAGAGAGAGAGAGAGAGACAGACAGACAGAGAGAGAGAGAGATACAGACAGAGAGAGAGAGAGAGAGAGAGAGAGAGAGAGAGAGAGAGAGAGAGAGAGAGAGAGAGAGAGAGAGAAACTGAAACACGTTTATTACATAAGGATAGTAGCTTTAGGTCCAGAGGTCCTTTCTTCCAGCTAGTCCTTAACACATGCAAATATATAATAGATGTGAGTACATTGTAACAACATACATGAGCTACAAATAAGTGAGAGAGAGAAAGAGAGAGAGGAGAGAGAGACTTATATGTTTATTGTCATTAAGCTTACAGCCCATCAGAGAGAGATAAGATAAGATAATTTTATTTAACAAGGGTAAAAGATTAAGCACATCTTGCCCTTGAGGCTTGTAACAGTAACAATTAGTAAAAGAAAATACCTTTATAACAATAACAACATATAATGTAACAATACTGTTTAATCAAAATTTGCGCGCGCTCATACCCACACAAACACAAACACACCCACACACATACACACACACGCACACACAACTTATGTAAAACAATCTAATTAAAGTTATGAATGTATAACTCTTGCTAAGTAGCTAATTAATTAATTTTAATGTGCTGTAAAAGATGGCTTCAAAAGGATGTGTATTTATTGACTGCACTGCGGAGAACTTTTGGAAAGTTATTCCATAAAGTGGAACATGAATATGACACACTGGTTTTAAACAGATCCATTTTTGGAAATGGGATATTTAGTTTAGTAGAAAATCTGGCAGTTTTCCAAGAAAAACTTGAAGAAAGATAGGAGGATGTATTACCAGAAAGGATCTTGTGCATGAAAATTCCTTTATTAAATTTTAATCTGTTGGCAATAGGTACTATGTTGATCTGTTTGTAATAATTCAGACACTTTGTTTTAAAGAATAACCATTTTAATAGCTCGTTTGTGAATCCTAAAGAAAGGTTTCATGGCATTGCTACTAGCAGAATCCCAAATATGTGAAGAATATACAATAAATGGTTGAACATGTCCTATGGAAATAATTCTACTAACATTTAAAATATGTTGCAACCAAGACAAATTACTGTCTACTGTCACGCCAAGAAGTTTATGCCATTGTACTTCTTCAACTGTTTTGTTGTAAAGCTTTAAGGGAGTTTCATGGAAGACCTTTGCCTTTTTTGTCTAGTTGTAATTAGCCTGGATTAGTTTTGTCCAGATTAAGCGTCTGGTGATTAAATTAAGCCCATTCCTGTATTCCAATATTAAAAAAAAACTCTTTGGATTCTAATAACACGGCATCAATCATAGAATTGAGGTGATTAAACCAGTCTGCATGTTCAGTTGGATGTCTGTATAAAAAAAACCAATAATAATGGGCGCTGCATGTTATATGTCAATTTGAATCTAAACAGAATCTACATGATGCTGTTCAAGAAGATAAAGACGCTCGTATTTCATTGATTCGCTTGTATAAACTAATAACCATGTTTCGTTATCTTTTTCTCTGTGATGCTGTAATAAAGAATAACCAGGCACTACTATTTCTGAATCATATGACTTTTCACATAACCATGATTCAAAGAAACCCAAAACATGAAATGGTGTGTCCTGATTATTAAGAATGGGTGATATTACGTGAGTTTTGTTTATTGCATGACAGATGTTCAAATGACCAATGCGGAGTCCATCTTTAGAAGGTCAGATGGTACAAGACATTGTATACACGTATACAACACAAATAATATTTTACGGAGATAAAAAGAGGTGGTGCATTGATTTAAATGTTTACAGGGATAAAAAGTGCTGGTGCTTTGAATTAAACGTTAATACACACACGTATGCACTTTAAACATAATGTGTCCTGTTGAAGGTGTCCTATCACGACAATAAAATTATGGACTCACTAATATATAAAGCACAATAATGAACGCTGACGTCCTCACAATTGTCTCTGTCTCACCAGTAAGTTCAGAGGAAACTAAAACTGACTTGTTGAATGAAAGTGAACACTTGCATACACTTAAATAAGAGGAAAATTCAACCTAGAGCGTTAGAGAGAGAGAGAGAGAGAGAGAGAGAGAGAGAGAGAGAGAGAGAGAGAGAGAGAGAGAGAGAGAGAGGAAGGAAGCAAAAGTAACACAAAACAAAAACATACACACACACGAACACGCACACACACACACACACGCACACACACACACACACACACACACGCACACACACACACACAAATGGAAAAACAAAACGAAGAACGGTGAGCTATAAACTGAGAAGAACGATTGTAGGAACTGACAGTGTCTAATTAGGTTCCACTTTGCTGACTGCCCAAACAACAAGACAACCCAAAGAGTACATGTACTCCACTCACACTGCTTAGCTGAGACTAGCCGATGCTTAACATTTGCCTGTCACTTGTGAAAAGTGCTCGGCGGGTATCAGCTACGCTTTGTGCCACTCACTGCGGTTAACTGCAGTACTACTAATGCGGTAGCTGTCATTGTTTTGCCAGGCTAAGTATTGTTGACCTGCCTTTTCCAGTTACAGGGTCCAGATTGACCCCTTCCCATCACCCCTTATCCTCTCCCCTCCCCCCTCGCATCCCCTCAAACACGCATGCACGCTCCCTCTTATTTCCACCCATCCCACCTTCACCCGAATCCTCTCGCCTCCTCCACCCTCCACTCTTCTCCATCTTCTCACCTGTCCCATACCCAAACCCCGGGTGGTTGTTTGTGTCTCTCTCCCCACCCCCCTCACCCGCCCTCCCGCTACTATCTTTCTTGGTTTAAACAACAGATAAACAGACTTTATTTCGCCAAGTGACATATTTACAAAAGCACCGATTATACTATGATGTTGGTGAAACATTGTGTAAAGAACTGTTACTCTTTTAAACTTACTGTACATCTTTTACCATACCCAGGGCTTCTCCATTCACTCTTTCGCCTCTCCCTCCCTCTCTCGCATTCTATTGCACGTGCGTCAACCACCCACACATCCACACACACACGCACATAAATGATATATACATTTAAAATAGGCAGCTAGCTGCTACACACACTTAACACGTACGGTTAAAGTAATACAATAAAATAGTTTAGCCATGTAAGAGAACATAAGATTAAAGTTGAAGAATAATTTAGGATAAGACACAATAATTAAAAATGAATTTTAAATATTAAGAACTGACATAATTTAGGATATGGAAGTTTGATATCATTCGAAATGTATTGATACCCCAGCTGCTTCCACCAAAAAAACACCCAATGTTTTATTCAAAGAAAGCACCTAATGAAATAAACAAACAATAATATCATTATGTGCTTTCTATCTTCCATTAATTCCAGGTCACATTCCATAAACTACTTTTTACTACTACTACTACTACAGTTTACTATCCATTTCTATCGGGAAACTCTGGGCCGCCTCCCCTGGGGAAGGCGTAGTCGCAGCCTGTCGCGCGCCCAAACCCAACCTACCTAATATTATTTATGATTTTGAAATTTTGCTGGGGGAGCAAACCTGAGTATTCGGAGAAAACCCCCGAAACGGTGCCCGAGTCGAAAGTAAATAATATTCGGAGCTGGAGAAACATAACGCCCAGATGCCGGATCAAACGCACACCCGTCGGCGCTATTGGTTTCTGGCTTGTGGACAAGGCAAGTTAGTCCCGCCTTAGCCCACTTGGCCACAACGCTCGCCAAGTCAGACCTACCGATTAAATCATACAGTTTGTTCCATGCTATTTAATCTCAGGACTGATCGCACGAAGCAACCGGTCACACGCTAACAACAGAGGCAGAAGTTGGCTTTCGCTGCGGCTCGCTCATATGTTTCTTTCCTTGTTCCTGTAGTGATCTCCCTTCGTTTTTATTGTCCTTAACCTTTTTAATATAGGACGTAAAGCTTCGCTTTTGTGTGTGTGATCTCCCTTTCCCTATACGCTATGTGTCCGGGAACGGTAATCTACCTAAGCTCTCCCTTGTTGCTACGTACATGTGAAAGCTATGGCCAAAAGTTCCAGTAGTTCGGAGGATAGTAAGAGAGAAGATTGTTTCCCATATTTAGCTGTTTTAGTTGCAGGTAAAGGTAAAGGTAAAGGTGGTCCCATAGCCTTGTGGCAGTAGCGGAGCTTGGTGTTGGAGATCACACTTATCTTGGGCCAGCGTAATGAGGGTGATGCCCATCTCTCTCCCTCGCTGCTTTACCTTCCCCACCCTTAAGAGAGTAGGTACTCAGTCACAGTTGAGTCAACTGGGGGCGTTGTTATTTGTCGCTTTAGTTGCAGATAAGGAGGAAATTCAACAGAGGAGACAACCGAAACGATGGTGGGTACGGTCATTTTTTCAGTCTCAATGTCAAGGGCGCACCCCACGTTCTGATTGGTTCGAACTTGTGATTTTATCACAGGAATTAGAACATGTTCTGTCTTCTCAATCTAAGATGGAATCGCCTGAGATTTTATTGTAACAACTTGTACAACTTATTGCAGCGTGTGACTGGGTAAATCTTATGAGAATCGGTAGGTCTGACTGGGGCTTAAGTGAGACTATCTTTATCTCTTTCTTTTTCTCTGTCTTGTCTTTTCGTTGACTACCTGTAGGCTTCTTTGTAGTGAAGAGTCTGCAGGTTTTGAATCTGGGTCAGGCGTGCCAGGCGAACGCTTTGCCACTGCGGTGTGGGTCGAAGAAGAAGAAGAAGAAGAAGAAGAAGGAATGAAGGCAGAAGGACAAGAACCAGGCGGAGAAAGATGAGGAGGGGCACAGCGCGAGAAGAAGAACCCAGATTCATTGAGATGTGGGGGGTTAAAATGAAGCCATTTGCTGACGACATTGTCTGAAAGGAGCCGCGTGTAGCCCGCACAAAAACAAGGCTTCTTCCCCTGTCGCCAGCAGCCGCTCTCTGATTTATCTCCCCTGTCTAATGGAATACACAATGAGCTCCGGTCCCATTGGAAAGGCATGATCGTCAGAAAACTAAAATGACTTGTTTCGATTAGATAACATTGATTCGGGGGTTACAGTTGAAACGGTACGGTAACTTTTTGACTCAGATGCAGAGCACTGTGAGTCTATGTATTGAAAAACCCACCCTCCTCAAAAATCCTTAATTTTGCACATCTGTGCGAGATGAGTCCTGAATAGTCCAAAAATAACATTTAAATATATTAATTTTTTTAAAAGTCTGTGCGACGTTCGCCGTCGGCTTTTGCAAAACTTGCAGGTGGATTATTATCTCGGAACCTATTATTTTCAACTATGACAACAAAACGGTAAGATGGTGTATACCCATGAGACCTCATAAATGATCAGTGAATGAATGACTTCACTTCCAGGTCAATATCACACAAGAGATCAAGGAAAGTAAATCATTATCATTGTTTAAAATTAGACTCCACAAATTACTATTTTCACTTGCTCCTAATATTTAAGATGATTGTATACATTTTGTTCTTTCCTATCTTGCGACAGTTTAATTTGTTCATGTGTGAATTAGCTTGTGTATGTGTGTGGTTGTGGTGGAGGGGGTGGGGAGAGTGGGAATAGGAAAGGGGTATTGGAGGGAGGTGGGGGGAGAGGGTAGGTGTATTTAGGTACATTAATGTTCTTAGTAATTTTTTTAATTCTTACCAATGTTAAGGTTTCTGTTAGTTTAAAATCAATTTTATGTTAATTATTTTGTTTGTTCTGAATTTTTATTGTTATTTTTATTACTTTTATTTTTTTTTACAATTTTATTAAGGAATAGCTGTAAGACAGGTCCATAGGACCTAATGTTATTATCCAATTAAAGTTCGACTTCGACTTCGACTTCTCTCTCTCTCTCTCTCTCTCTCTCTCTCTCTCTCTCTCTCTCTCTCAGAGTGCACACATTCACTCAGAGTTCACAATGATTAGTGTTTTAATAAGATCGCGAGTTGAAAATTTGTTTTTAAATGCATGTGTAAGCGTGAGCAACTGTGAGTGTGTGTGTATGCGTGTGTCTAAAAACAGCATAGTGTCAACAAGACGATAAATCAGACACTGAACTGAGATCACAATGAGCTCTCTCGGAGTGCATAAATTCACTCAACGAGTGCAAAACGAGCACTCTGAGCTCTTAGAAAATTGGCTCTCGTAATGATAAATGAGCTGAGAATACTGCTGCTGAGTGCGACTCTCAGTAGTGACCTAAAAAAAACCGTTAAGTAAGCCTTCCTAGGGTTTTAGGTAAGAGTTGCACGACCGCTTCCTGCCTGCTGTATTTTGTAACTACAACTCTCCCCATCAACGCCACCAATTCAGTCTCCATTTCATCATCATCATCATCATCATCATCATCATCATCATCATCATCATCATCATCATCATCATCATCGTCGTCGTCGTCGTTGTCATCTTCGTCATCATCATCTTCATTATCACCATCGTTGTCATCATCATTATCATCGTCGTCATCATCAGCAGCAGCATCATCGTCATCATCATTATAATCATCATTGCTGTCATCATCATCATTATCACCGTAGTCGTTATCATCATCATCGTCATCATTATCGTTATCATCATCAACAACAACAATAACAACAACCTCATCAAATGTTGATTAGAATTCTTTGATTTCATTCTTTTTTTTTTCATTCTTCAAAATGTATTGTTTTCACCATAGTGATACAAGACCTTCCCACCGCCCTCACCTCCACCCATCCCATCTTAATGATGACCAGCATGCGGTACACGTCAGTGTTTACACTGATTGCTGTTAGTAACATAACCAATACTTGCTAAACGGTTTGATTGATTGATTGATTTATTGTTGCTTTAGGTCCAGCGGACTCTTCCGAGCCAAATCAGGACCGGACAACCCCCGATCCGCATAAAAGATCTGCTGAAACAACCCTAGTGGGAAAACTGAACGCCCTCCACCGGCCAGTCACTTTACAATAAAGACATCCCACGCAGGGGACGGCTGAGGCTTTACCCGAACTACTCAAACCCCCGGTCACAAAAACAAAATAGAATACAAACATCATTATAAATTATCACCAAAACACATACATATAAAATGCCTATATTGCTAAGTAATAACATCATAGGAAGCCCTAGTGACCACCCCGCAGAAAGCGTCCAATACTCCCAAGCTGATCCAACAGACCCCATACACAAACAAGGAGTCTTGTCCAGGAAGAGTTTTCAAGAAAAAAGGTAGGTCATTGATCTAGCGAAGAAGAAGATAGTATAGCAGAGTGATAGGACAGAGCAGGAATGGGAAATAGTAAATGAGGAAGACAGCGACAGTGGGAATTAGTTTAAAGCACTAAATTTCCAGAAAGTGGGGATACTATTTATACTGAAACCCCCGGCACTCCAACGGGGGTACTGTTGCCGCAGTGAGTCGGTCATGCCTATAAAGGAAGACAGGTTTTCAACTGGGACTTTCACTTTTCCCTTTATAGGTTAGAACAATCTACAGTGGCAAGATTGCTCATGACCCCAAGGGGTCTAAACCACGGTACAATCAAAGTGTTACGGTACAATCAAAGTGTTGCACAAAACATCCACGCGTTATAGAGGAAAGATGTTAAAATACTTACAACTTGATGAGCTGAAGTCTTCCGCGGCCTGCGCGGCACCGTCAGACTATTAGACTAGTTCTGAAAACAAAGAAAAAAAGAGAACATTTTCACACAGGTGTAAGGAAGACGACGGAAACTTTGTAATATAACAACAATAGCAACAACAAAATCAATAGCAAACGCCACATTCAGAACGAACGAACATAGAAGCTTAACGTCCATATTGATATGGCCACCATTGGCGAAAGGGTAGACGGGGATAACCATTCCAGAGTACTGGGGGATAAGGGCCTCTATCAACACTGAACCACCAGAGCAATCGAGGCTGCTAAGATGGACAGCGAGAAATGGCGTTTCGCCAAAGACGCACTGTGGACAGACTCTTCTGTGATACATGGGCTGTAAGCTATTATACTACTGCTACCTCTATGCTATGGAAGATACACGTTCTTTTTGCTGTCGCGGATCCACTCTACCTGGTTAGTGCCCCTGTGTACAAAACTGGGACTCGCTGTCCTTAAACCTTTCTCTTGGGTTTATATCCACGTTGGGAAAATATACGAGAAGGGAATCTGTAAAAACATGCCCTGTAATGTTACCATTTCGCGCGCCCATGTCTCTTTGTAATGTTACCATTTCGCCCGTTTGTTTCATTGTTTTGCAGGTGGATTAGTTCAGTCAGCGTTCGGTGGAAAAATAACCAATTACCAAAAACGTGATGAGCGGCGCCACCAAAAATAGAACAAAGGGAGGTAATGGAACCAAAACCTCGACAAAAGCGAGGTAATTACCTCGTGTCATGTGATTTCGAGATTGTCTGCTCTTTTAAATGGAAGCAGCGTGGTTCCGTGTTTGTTTTTCAGACAAGACGAGTTGGAATTATTTCTCATTGGAGTCCATAGGGGAGGCGTAATATACAAAACACCCCTGTAGTCAAATAAAGTCACAGCAGCAAGAATTACCCTAATTCACGTGAAATTCGGTTTGCAGTCGGGCAGTGGCTTAATAATTCTCATTGCAGAAAATATTAGAGCTGTGTTTAAAGCATACATGAATGCTTCTCAATTAAAATGACTTTTTCTCAGTGCTGTGTACAATGTTTGGACCTGGTTTTTACACCTCATTTCGCTTGGAACTACAGACGAAGCACTTCAGTGTATAAGCCTGTAGAGAATCCTTCCATATGGTTTGTAGTATCTACTTTCACCTTTTAACTTGTTTCCATTACATTATTATTGCTTTAGGTCCAGCGGACTCTTCCGAGCCAAATCAGGACCGGACAAACCCTGATCCGCATAAAAGATCTGCTGAAACAACCCTAGTGGTAAAACTGAAGGCTCTCCACCAGCCAGTCACTTTACAATAAAGACATCCCACGCAGGGGACGCTGAGGCTGTACTATAATTTATCGAACCCCCCCGTTTACAAAAACAAAATAGAATAAAAACATCATTATAAATTATGAACAAAACACATACATATAAAATGCCTACATTGCTAAATAATAACATCATAGGAAGCACTAGTGACCACCTGGCAGAAAGCGTCCAATATTCCCAAGATGATCCAACAGACCTCATACACAAACAAGAAGTCTTGTCCCGGAAGAGTTTTCAAGAAAAAGGGTAGGTGACTGGTCTAGCGAAGAAGAAAATAGTATAGCAAATCGATAGAACAGAGCAGGAATGAGAAAGAGCAAATGAGAAAGACAGCGACAGTGGGAATTTAAAGCACTAAATTTCCAGAAAGTGGGGATACTATTTATACTGAACCCTAACACAAGTGTCCTCGTACAAAATAAAATGAAATGTTTCTTCAAAATTAAGTCGCAACCTTTGACATTGTTTTTTGTTTTCCGTTTGTGACACGATTCAATGTCAGATATGTTCGAGTGACTTTGATTCATGAGACTTGTAGACGTGTAGAATAGAAACTGTGTTTACGAATTGTCTCGAACATTAACAGACAATACTAAATGTGAATTACAAAGATATAAATACAATTAAGAAATACCTTCTGTAAGAGCTACGAATTTACGGATTTAGTTTTTTTTTTCTAAATTTCAAGTAAACCCGTAGACTGATAAAAGCAGCCTAAATGTAATTGAAATTTGAAAGCACAACATTTCACACGAAACAAGAGTCGATCGCAAGAGACCAAGACAAAGTTTCATGGGTAGAGTTGTCAAACAAGAGGGAAGACAATATTTCACGAAATGCAACTGCAGGGTGGTGTCATATTCCTGAAGACAAATTTTGTTATATGAAATGTAAACTTGAATGTCAGATGCCCTTGCAGATCACGAAGGCACAGTCAGCATAGGGGGTAGAGCAATCTCCAACCTCCGTTTAGCGGATGACATTGATGGATTTGCTGGAGAGGAACAAGAACTTGAACAGCTGGTACAGAGGCTTGACACCACCTCCAGATCCTATAGAATGGAAGTAAGCGCAGAGAAGACCAAAATGATGATCAACAACACCAAAGGCACCAACATGGGCATCAAAGTCCAAGGCCAATCCCTCAACACAGTTCACAGCTTCAAATATTTAGGAGCCATTGTATCAGACAATAGATCCCGACAGGAAGACCTCTCCAGGATCGCACAAACAACTGCTGCCCTGACAAGGTTGAAGCCCATTTGGAAAGAAAAGACCATCAGTCTACATTCCAAGGTAAGGCTGTTGCGCTCCCTAGTCATCGTCATCTTCTTTTACGCTTGCGAAACATGGACCTTCACAGCAGATCTACAATGAAGAATACAAAGCATGGAGATGAGGTGCTACAGAAGACTTCTGGGCATTTCCTATACCCAGCACATCACCAACAACGAAGTCTGACAGACCATCACACAAGCCATTGGACACCATGATGACTTGCTCACAGCGGTGAAGAAACGGAAACTCCGATGGTATGCTCACGTCAACAGAGCATCAGGCCTTGCAAAAACCATCCTGCAAGGCATGGTGCAAGGAGGCAGAAGAAGAGGGAGACAGAAAAAGAGGTGGGAGGACAACATTCGAGAATGGACTGGTTTGACACTGAACTAGAAGCCATGAGGGTGGCTGAGAACAGAGAAAGATGGAGTACGCTGGTTAAACTATCATCTGTGGTACCCCAACGACCTCCGAGTTACGGAATAGGATAGGATAGGAAGGAAACCTGAATCAAACTTTTGCCTTGGCCTAGCCAAACCAAGTTATCGTCGCAATCCACTTTCACGTGAAATAACGTTATAGTCTCTGCGATGAAATTTTACAAACTGACGAATTTCACCACCACTGCGTCGTCCCTTCGCTGGTTCACTGCCCCATGTGCTGAGGGACTGAACGGGCACCCGCGAAATGCCATTACCTATATTTACAGTTCGACAACATTTCTGGCATGCTTGGCTCATCCCCAGCAGTCCCTCATCACCAAACACCTTCTTTGGCCTAGTCTTCTTTCACATTTACATCAAATGCTTTTCAAACACTCGCTCCTCCGCCTCTTTCACATTCACACCCAATCCCCAAAACGTCTGCCCCTTCCCCTGCCTCCAACTCACTCCTACACTCCCGCGCGGTCACCAACCCAACCCCATTCCGAAATAGTTGTTACTGCAGCCTTTTGCGTGACTTGGACTGACCAAAATAACACAATTGCAATCTATGATACTGTAGCTTGTTCTCTGTGAGTGGTCCTGATTCGGCTCTTAGCAGTCCGCTGAACCCTATAATCATTGACTATCTAATCTAATCTTGTTTTCTTTGCCGTGTGTGGGTGTGCGTGCGTGTGTGAGTATGTTTGTGTGTGTGCGTGTTTAAGCATGTGTGTGTGTGTTGGTGTGTGTGTGTATTTATGTATCTATGTAGGTATGTGTGTGTGCGTGTATGCCTGTGTCTATATCTATGTGTGTGAGTGTGTTGTGTGTGTGTGTGTGTGATCTTCTCTGGGATAATCCATCCCTCACTCCGAAATCTTGGAGCGATGTGTATGGATAACCCAAACTATAATTTGCTTGGCGTGCTATTTCTCTCTCTCTCTCGCTCCCTTTCTCTCTCTCTCTCTCTCTCTCTCTCTCTCTCTCTCTCTCTCTCTCTCTCTCTCTCTCTCTCTCTCTTTCTCTCTCTCATCCCCTTCACGTTTTGACCCGACCTGAGATGTCCCACCCAACCTCCGCCCCAAATAAAATGCCGGAGCGATGTGTACGGACAAACAGAAGTATAATTTGCTGGCACTTGTTATCTCCCAGTCCCTGCCAATCGAAGACTTTTCTCAGCAAACGTTGACTGAAGCCACTTCGACGATTGCCTCCCTTGCCGCTGACGCATAAAATTTATGCCCCGACATGGACAACCTGCAACCATTTCCTTTTAAATCAAAGGCGAAAATGGTGTATCTTTTGTCTCGTTCTGAGTATATGTACCTTGATGTATTGGTAACCAGAATGGCGCATCTTTGTCGTTATCTCGTATTCAAGTAGACTTACATCTAAGTCAACGTGTTTGCTTATGCTGATCTAGACTTTGGCGTTAGGGCAAAACGTTACACAAAATGAATAAATGAGCAATAAACACCTCCCTCAGCAGCAGCCTTAGTCATTATCACCAATACATATGTAGCAACTAGGGACAAAGCGATCAGTGTCGGCCGCACTGGGGGCGAGCCGAATACCAAGGACGTCGCATTAAACCTGTCTCGGGTCCAAAATGAGTGACACACACATTGCAATACCACACAAAAGAAAGAAAACAGACAATCAAAAGCCAACCAAATGTAGTTCCAGACACTCGACCGACAGATCGACATTTGGCTCGTTCTGATTTGCAGACTATTTCAAAGTATTTCTAGATAATATTTCGGCTCGCAGACCATTGAACGTGTAAAATACGTCCAAAAAAACTCGCCACCACCACCAAAAATCAACACTCGACAGGCTCCGGGCACAACGAGGAAATGAAATTACGGCAGATGTAGTCACGCCTTCAATCCACCACAAGCATTGACTGAAATCGACGACACCAAGAAAAGAGCAGGCCGAAGAGGGAGCAGAGAAAGAAAACGTCAAACAAACAAAATACAGAAAGAAGAGGTGGAGAGAAGAGTACAGAAGAGGGAGAAGAAG
>CM072527.1:45426597-45439097 GCA_036898135.1 Oncomelania hupensis
GAAAGAGAGAGAGAGGAGGAGGAGAAGGAGGAGGAGGAAGGAACGACGAAATAGAGAGAGTGGGGCTCCATAAGAGAGGCGGAGAGAGAGGGAGTGATTGAAAGAGAGAATGGGTGAGGGAGGGACACAGAGGGGGAAGTGAGAGAGTGAAAGAGAGAGTAAAAGAAATGAAAAAGAATGAGGAATGGAGGAAAGGTATGAGAGAGGGAGGTGAATGAAGGGAGGAGAGAGAGAGAGGGGGAGAGAGAGAGAGAGAGAGAGAGAGAGAGAGAGAGAGAGATTGAAATATTACTTCTTTATGTATTTTAGAACGGATTGACGCCTGAAAGGAATAAGGGAGCGAGAGAAAGAGGAAGAATGCGAAACATACAACAAAACACCATCATAGCAGGCGCACACGTACACAAACACAAACACACACACCCAACGCCACACGACCAACCCACACATGCTCAATTACTCATCTAAAGCAAGAAGAACACGGGCTATTTCTCAATAACACGCGAATGTATTTTGAGTATTTAGGTCCATCATCATCATCATGCAGTGTGTCTTGGGCAAGAAAGACCTGGCAGGGCCCAATCCTCTCCAGGCTATTGGCCACACCCGATATCCACGAATACAGTGTGGCTCGCCTTGGCCCCGAGCACGTGGTCGTTGAACCTGTAGTAACATGAGGTTCCTCCATCCAATGGAGTACGCTGGTTAAACGATCATCTGTGGTGCCCCTACGACCTCCGAGTTATGGGATAGGATAGGATTTAGGTCCATATCTCCACGGAAGTAGTCTCCCATACGCTCATGTGTTCGTGGACGTTAACCCTTGCTCAAGAAGAAGAGAGTACCCACACGCACTTCAGCTCCAGCTCCCCCTACCCTACCCCACCAAGTATTTGCACACTCTCACAACCCCTCCATCCTCCTTCCCCCTCCCCACCACCACCACCTCCACCACCACCACTACACTTCCCACACTAAACCACGATAACACCACCACCGATTCCACGCTGTTCCAGCCTACCCTTACCTTAGCGCTCACTTCTGGAATTCCCTTTTAAAAATATTTATTTGCGGTTGCTTTTTTTTTCGGTGTTTTTGTTTACCACTTTCAGCTAAATAATCTTTGTATGGAGGCATCTTTTCTCAATAATCATTTGCTTACAAACAGCGTAAGATTTCTCCAAATAATATATTTTCTTTGTAACTCACTTATTAGCTTATTATTTACCTAAACAATATATTGTTTACGTACATAAATCATGACATAGGTAAAAAAAAAGGCCTTGTTGCTAAATAAGGAATTATTTACTTATATAATGCATTAGTTAGCAGATTGTGTGAAATAATATATTATTTAGAACTGCTGCTCAATAATGTATTATTTAGAAAGTGTTGCTAAACAAGGCATAATTTACGTAAACAATTCAATGTTTAGTTGTTTGTAGATTATAGTCACACGACACTTTCGCATATAGGTGACTACTGGACCGATTTATACTGACACCAGCGGGCCAGTTGTTGGTAAAGGGGAAAATAATATGATCACACGTTGACCAATCCGGGATTCGAACCAGCGACCTTTCGGTTACTAGCAAGACGCTCTTACCAACTGAGCTACCCGGCCCCACCTCAATGTTTAGGGACTGCAATGTTCATTATATAGGGGATCCCAGGACGCGCTTTAAAACTTGATTTGTGTAATTTTGCTGCTTTCTATAATTATATGCAAGGCCTTTCCAAAGTATGTGTATTCAAAATGAATGTTAATTATGTATTTGTCAATTTAAATCACTACACAAATTCGAGAATAAAATGTCTGTAACGTCACGAACACAAACGAAAGGTCAATGTCAGTTTTGTGCGGGAGTGTTGTGTTTCAATATCTCCATCAGATAAAAAAAAAAAAAAAAAGCTTTCAGTTTGCATTTATTTACCCCAAAACGCAGAAATAAATGTAGAAGAAGTGGCAGTTGCAGGAATATTGAATCGACGTTTCTGCTTTTTTTTTTCTTCACACGATCGTCGTTCACTTGCGAGTTCTCCACGTTTATTTACTCTGAAGTCAATCACGTCAGTGCAGAATTAATGAGGGATCACTCTTTTCCGGAGCAGTTACCGTTGCAGTTTGGTATACATTACTACTGTTGCGAACATATAAAAATAGAGTGAATAAAGTAGTTGCCTCATTCTAATTCGTAAAACAGTGTAAAATCACGATTTTCCAATTTTCTTTATTACTACACGCAACCTCACAGTAAGACGACTTGTATCAGCGAACCCCTTAAATAATGAAAATTGCAGTTCCTTAAAAAAATGCATTGTTTACGTAAATAATGTATTAATTAGCAACATCTTTAATAATACATTATTTAGCAAATTATTCTAAATAATGCATAACAAAAAATTATTTATCAACATTTCAAAATAATACATTATTTCAAACAATCTGCTAGAACATGCATTAACTTATATAGGAAAATTATTCCTTATTTAGAAACAATGTCTTATTTACCTGTATCATGATTTATTTACCTAAGCAATATATTATTTAGATAAATCTTATATTATTTGTAAACAAATGATTATTTAGAAAATATGCTTCTATATAAAGATTATTTAGCCGAAAGTGGTGAAAATAAATATTTTACAAAGGGGATTCCAAACTCACTCTCATCTCTACACACATACAAATTAAAATACAAAAACTAACATAATAATAATAATAATAATAATAATAATAATAATAATAATAATAATAATAATAATTATTATTATTATTATTATTATTATTATTATTATTATTATTATTATTATTATTATTATTATTATAAGGAGGAGAAGGACAAGAAGGATGATGATGATGATGATGATGATGATGATGATGATGATGATGATGATGATGATGATGATGATGATGATGATGATGATGATGATGGTGATGATGATGATGATGATGATGATGAGAAGAAGAAGAAGAAGAAGAAGAAGAAGAAGAAGAAGAAGAAGAAGAAGAAGAAGAAGAAGAAGAAGAAGAAGAATTGATGCTATATTCGTTCTGTTCCCCCAAATCGCCCCTCAGGTTCAAAGTGCGGCGATCTGTACCAACGTACACGCTAACATGTTTCACCCACACTCTCTCTCTCTCTCACACAAACATACACACAACAAACATACACACAACAAACACACATCTATCACTCAACGTTAAACATGTGGTGTAAAGGCAGGGAGATCGCTATTAGAAGACAGAAAGAAAATCGAATTTTAATTATTGAAATTTTAGCTGGACGGCATCCAATACAAATTATTGACGTCCGTATGACCCTATAAACAATAACTAACTAACTAACCATTATTGAATGGAGGGAGGAAACCTGAGTACCCGGAAAAACCCTCGGTGACCTCAATAGTTTGGTACTTAAGTTCCCTTGTGGGAATCGAACTTGCGACCTTCGGCATAGGAAACCGACCTCTACCCCACTGCGCCGCGAGGCCACCCCACGAGAGAAGACCTACAACTACAAGACAATTAAGAACAAGAACAAGAACTACAAGGACCAGGACTGTCGACAACATAAAAAGAAGAACTATAGAAGTAGACCAACAAGACCACCAACTGCAAGAACCAAGAACTAAAAGTGTAGACCTAAAAGACATTAAAAGAAGAACTATAAAGTAGGTCTACAACACTTTTTATTTAAAGGGATCCACACTGACCATGCCCCCTCGACAGATCCTTTTAACATTCACAATGAGTGTTGCCCCCACTGAAAAAATAAGCTTACAAACAAAACAAAACTTTCAAAAAAATGGGTTTTTTAAGTTATTTTTTATATGACTAAAAGTCCGTAGGTTTTGTTAATAGCAATGACCAGACAATATTCTTGACTCTAAATATAGCAAATACCAAAGCCGGTAAGAGCCAGAACCCGTTATAATAATTGCTCGTACGGGTTTTCGTTTCAGGTTGATAAAATAAGCCCTACCCTACCCCAGACACCAAGACGCACTCTTCAAGACTCGTGGTTCACTCAGAATAGGGATCAAAGGTCACACAGCTATGGTATTGATGTACCGTTAAAACAGGGGAAATAACTCCCTGTCAGAAGCGAAATGGAAAATTCAAACTTTAACAGTTGATTTAAGCAACAAAAGCCATTATTGTTTAATGCAATAACAATGCGAATGTTAGGGTAAACTCGTTTTCCACAGAAGTAAACAAAGCCTTCGGATTGGGGCTTCTAAATAACAAGAACTAAAAACAAGTAAGCCTAGAGTAGGAAGATGAAGAACAAGAAGTACGCGAGTAACACTACAAGACAAATAAATTAAAATTTAAAAAAAGAACTAGAACAAAAACGAAAAGATAGACCCAAAACTAAAAGACATTACAGAACGAGAACTACAAGGAGTAAGCCTTTAGCGCAACAAGACATTACAGAACAAGAACTACAAGGAGTAAGCCTATAGCGCAACAAGGCATTACAGAACAAGAACTACAAGGAGTTAGCCTTTAGCGCAACAAGTCATTAGAGAACAAGACCTACAAGGAGTAAGCCTTTAGCGCAACAAGACATTACAGCACAAGAACTACAAGGAGTAAGCCTTTAGCGCAACAAGACATTACAGAACAAGAACTACAAGGAGTTAGCCTATAGCGCAACAAGACATTACAGAACAAGAACTACAAGGAGTAAGCCTATAGCGCAACAAGACATTACAGAACAAGAACTACAATGAGTTAGCCTTTAGCGCAACAAGACATTACAGCACAAGAACTACAAGGAGTAAGCCTTTAGCGCAACAAGACATTACAGCACAAGAACTACATGGAGTAAGCCTATAGCGCAACAAGACATTACAGAACAAGAACTACAAGGAGTAAGCCTTTAGCGCAACAAGACATTACAGAACAAGAACTACAGGGAGTAAGCCTATAGCGCAACAAGACATTACAGAACAAGAACTACAAGGAGTAAGCCTTTAGCGCAACAAGACATTAGAGAACAAGACCTACAAGGAGTAAGCCTTTAGCGCAACAAGACATTACAGAACAAGAACTACAATGAGTTAGCCTTTAGCGCAACAAGACATTACAGCACAAGAACTACAAGGAGTAAGCCTTTAGCGCAACAAGACATTACAGCACAAGAACTACAAGGAGTAAGCCTATAGCGCAACAAGACATTACAGAACAAGAACTACAAGGAGTAAGCCTTTAGCGCAACAAGACATTACAGAACAAGAACTACAAGGAGTAAGCTTATAGCGCAACAAGACATTACAGAACAAGAACTACAAGGAGTAAGCCTTTAGTGCAACAAGACATTACAGAACAAGAACTACAAGGTGTAAGCCTTTAGCGCAACAAGACATAACAGAGCAAGAACTACAAGGAGTAAGCCTTTAGCGCAACAAGACATTACAGAACAAGAACTACAAGGAGTAAGCCTTTAGCGCAACAAGACATTACAGAACAAGAACTACAAGGAGTAAGCCTTTAGCGCAACAAGACATTACAGAACAAGAACTACAAGGAGTAAGCCTTTAGCGCAACAAGACATTACAGAACAAGAACTACAAGGAGTTAGCCTTTAGCGCAACAAGACATTACAGAACAAGAACTACAAGGAGTTAGCCTTTAGCGCAACAAGACATTACAGAACAAGAGCTACAAGGAGTTAGCCTTTAGCGCAACAAGACATTACAGAACAAGAACTACAAGGAGTAAGTCTTTAGCGGAAAAAGACATTAAAAGAACAATAACGAGTAAGAAGGAGACGACGAAGACGACGATAAAGATGATGATGGACGAGACCGTGTCAGGGTTGCAGACGATTTATAGACGTTTGTAAAACCGGGGTCCTCCCCATTTCCCAATAAATAACGGGACATAATGGAATTTCTTCGAAGATAAATAACAGGGTTGGCTGAACCCATGAGAGAAAGTGCTCAATCATAAGTCTATGTTCAGTAACACTAACCTTCCAAACACTGACGGGTTGCACCTATGGCACAGTGGTTAGGGTACACTATACTATACTATACTATACTATACTATACTATACTATACTATACTATACTATACTATACTATACTATGCTACGTTAAGCTGCGTTACGCTATAATATGCTATACTGTACTGTACTGTACTGCTTGGAATACACAGAAAGGCAGACAGACTGACCGACAGACAGTTAAACATACAGATTGACAGGCAGACAGACTGCACTGATAATCTGGAGAGAAAAAAGGAGATAGCAGCGGTTTAAACCTCTAATCAATACATTTTTGCGATATCGAAGGTAAACAGACCTGGAAAAGCCACAATCCAGGACCAAAGAACACACATCAGATTCTCTCTCTCTCTCTGTCTCTCTCTCTCTCTCGCTGTCTCTGATTCCCTCTCTCTCTCTCTCTCTCTCTCAAATTAATGACATCACTACAATTCAATACCATCAATACAATGAGGTGTCGGATAGCGCAGTGGTTGGAGCACTCGCTACTGTGTCGCAAGTTAAGCACCGTCCAGTGCGGTTAGCACTTGGATGGGTGACCGCAAAACGTGAAGCGACAAATAACAACGCCCCCAGTTGACTCAGCTGTGACCGAATACCTACTCTCTTAAGGGTGGGGAAGGTAAAGCAGCGAGGGACAGAGATGGGCATCACCCTCATTACGCTGGCCCAAGATAAGTGTGATCTCCAACATCACGCTCCCCTACGGCCACAAGGCTATGGGACTACCTTTACCTTTACCTTTTACCACTACAATTCCTGGAAGTGTTAATCCAAGTTTTCAGCTATTTGGGTTCTCAGAATCACGATTGACTCATCATATTAAGGAATCTGATGTCGCCATTCCAGGTTATAAGGTATTACGCAGGGACTCACAACAATGTAAGGAACCTGGGTTGCCTCAGTTCTGTACATAAGTGAATCAATTAGCTATAACGGTTCACGCATATTGAACAGTTCGTAGATTCGGTATGGATTGAAATTATGTTAAAAAAGAGTATCTCCACTCCTTGTAGGTTTTTGTTATAAGAACCTTTCACAGCGAGCAAACTGGTCAGATAACATAACGCAGATGTTAGAAATCGTGTTGCTCGAATCGAAGGAAATAATTCTTTTGGGAGACTCTAATTCTGATTTCATAAAACCGAACAAACTGTGGCTTGATACGCTCAGCCTCTATAATTGTAAACAAATAGTAAACAGGTCACAGCATCTATCAGTAAGCTTATTTATAGATCACATTTATGCCACTGATCACCGTTACACTGCTGCATGTTGTGTTCCTGCCAGTGGTTGCCATTTTCCTGTCCGTTTGACATGGTCCACAAAGGGGGTAAACATTCCAAAAGCTGGCCACGAGACAATATAGTAACAATCCCTTTCCAAATTTAACGAAGACATATTTCTGCATGACCTTCGTCATTCCTCCTGTTTATAATTTAACTGACCCTGACACTGCCTTAACGCACTGGCTTAATACCTTTACAAACATATATGATAAGCACGCCTCATTGTTCTCCACTTACGGTACCTGAAGTCCTTCACGCACTCACACATTTAAAGCAAACAGGCACCTAGGGCATAGATGGGCTGGATGGCAAAATGCTTAAGTTGCCTGCTAGATACTTTTTTATACCCTCACGTACGTTTACAATATCTGCTTACAGAACAACTATTTTCCAATTGGCCTAAACAGGCTAAAGTTATTCATTTTTTGAAATTGGGTAATAGAAAAGACCTATCAAAGTACAGACCTATCCCTATATTGTCTGTCATATCAAAACCACTTGACAAACATAGCTTATAAAGCGCATTTCAACCATAATCAATTACTTCACCCTAACCAATCTGAATTTAGGGCTCATCTCATGTTACACTGCATTAACCAATCTTGTTGACCAGTGGTTGGACAAGATTAATTATAATAAATTTTGGGGTGCCGATTTTGTAGATTTTGTCAAAACTTTTGACGTCATCGACCACATGCTGCTTCTAAAAAATAAAATAAAAAATAAAACCAACTCTCACTCTATGGACTTGGGATTAATTCAGTTCAACATGTTCTTTTCTCAGACACATCAACATCCAGCATGCACGTTAAACAGTATGGCGTACCACAAGGGTCGGTATTAGACCCTCACTGCTCTTCAATATATATATATATATATATATATATATATATATATATATATATATATATATATATATATATATATATATATATATATATATATATATATATATATTTATTTATTTATTTATATATATATAGATATATAGATATATAGATATAGATATATATATCATCAGGCCTTGCAAAGACCATTCTGCAAGGCACAGTGCAAGGAGGTAGAAGAAGAGGGAGACCGAAAAAGAGGTGGGAGGACAACATTCGAAAATGCACTAGCTTGACACTGAGCGAAGCCATGAGGGTTGCTGAGGACAGAGAAAGATGGAGTACGCTGGTTAAACGACCATCTGTGGTGCCCAAATATAGATAGATATAGATATAAAGAATTCATGTGAACGTTTTGAAGATCAAACTACCATACATTCTAGCAAAACCAATTGAAATCATATATCAGTACCACTGAAGGAAAGTTTAAACCAGTTGACTGAATGAACTGAGCTAAATCATATGTCAATTAACCCCCCTTCCCCCCCCCCGCCCCCAACTAAAACAAATGCATGATAATAACACCCAGACAAAAACGCAATAATACAACCTCAACATTTCGGAATTTAACCGTTAGAAATAAAATTATTGAAAAATTCAGCCATAATAAAGTGTTTGGAGTCGACATTGATAACAACCTTTCCTGGTCAAATCATACTGAACAACTTTCCAAAACAGTATCCAAGAAAGTATATGTTCTAACTAAAATCAAGCACTTCTTACATCTTGATGCAAGTTATTCTTTAATGCACACCACTGCTTATTTTTACTATCTTCGTTAAATAAAGAATTATCGTATATTATTCTCTCTCTCTCTCTCTTTCTCTCTCTCTCTTTCTCTCTCTCTCTTCCACTCTCTCTCTCTCTCTCTTCCACTCTCTCTCTCTCTCTCTCTCTCTCTCTCTCTCTTTCTCTCTCTTCGAGAGAAACAATTGTAAGATAGGCTTCCGCCTTAAAATCTGTCTCCTAGTTGTGAATGCTATGGCGGAGTCCAGCCAGAGTCTCTCTCTCTCACACACACACACACACACCCACACACACACACACACACACACGCACGCACGCACTCCTTCCTCTCTCTCTTCTTCCCATCGACCTTTGTGGACATTTACGATTTTCTCGTCTCACAAACTACAAGTTACCGAGCAGGTTAAGACGACAAGAAAATGAGCAAAAAAAAAAAAAGTCTTAATCGATTTTTTTAAGTTGTTTGACTTTCACACAAAACTTTTGTAAAAGATTTTTTTCTCTTTCTTTCCAACTCCCTCTCTTTTTTTCTTTGTTTCTTTCTTTCGTGTTTCAAATCCCAATCCAGAAGCTGGTTAATTGTTTCAACTATTAAATGTCTACTATGTTTTACAGGGAGGAATGAACACCGAAGTTAACGTCTGCACCCAGTATAGGCGATATGGCAGCGGAAAAACCACCATCCCAAAGGAAAAAAAAATCAAGGGACCTAAATCAACACTGAACTACCAGAGCCATCATACTGGTAAGATGGTCAAAGAAAAGGTCACTCTGATCGTTTATCTCACCACGGAATTCGAACCTTAGTCATCGGTGTGCCAGACGAACGCTCTTCCACTGAGCTACGGCGCTGGGTCACACATTTGCAAGAGCGTTTTGTGGGAGGAAGAATCATAGAGATTTTGTTGGCGCGATACAAGTGGACATCATCATCATCGTCGTCATCATCATCATCATTATCATCACCAGCAGCAGCATTATTATCTTCTTAATCATTATCATCATCATCGTCATCATTATCATCATCATCATCATCATCATCATTATCGTCTTAATCATCATCATAATCTTCATCATCATCATCATCATCATCATCATCATCATCATCATCATCATCATCCACGAGAAGTTCACATCACATTGCGAAAGGCCCTAATTTTTCTCCTTAATGTCTTCTACTGGCGCTGCGTGCATTGTTGCTGCCATGCTGTCACGGAAATAAACTATGTTCCAAGTTCATCCACAACAGGCGGCATATCCTTTACAAATCAAGCTTTTTTTTTTCTAATAAGCAAGTAAGAAAGAAGGAACGAAAGCAAGAAAGTAATAAGAGAGAGAGAGAGAGAGAGAGAGAGTGAGAGAGTGAGAGAGAGAGAGAGAGAGTGAGAGAGAGAGAGTGAGAGAGAGAGTGTGTGTGTGTGTGTTTGTGACTCGTTCATTGTCTATTATCCAACTATGTGATTTAGACATTGAAAATAAGAGAAATAAACCTATTAATTCTATAAATAAATAAAAAATGTAAATAACTAACATAAAAATTATCATCTCAATAACTAGGATAACTTGAACAAAATTAAATGAAATTTTAAATTAAAATAATGTTCTCTCTCTCTTCCCGCCACCCCCCACCCCCATCTCCTCTCTCTTTCTTTCTCTCCCATAACCCCCCCCCCTCCCCCTCTTTCTCTCTCTTCCATATTCTTATGATGATACACATGGAAAGAAAAAGATGATTCCAGATTGAAGTGTTCTTTATGAATTCAAACGAATAAAGGACGACATGCTTTACTTCTTCGGTTGAGAGTATAAACCGAGGTCTAGTATTTTTATGCATTTTTTTGCTACAGTTTATTATCCCTTTCTATCGGGAAACTCTGGGCCGCCTCCCCCGGGGAAGGCGTAGTCGCAGCCAGTGGCGCGCCCAAACCCTACCTACCTAACATTATTTGTAAAAAAAAAAAAAATTGAAATTTTTGCTGGGGGAGCAAACCGGAGTACCCGGAGAAAATCCCCGAGACGTTGCCCGAGTCGAAAGTAAATAATATTCGGAGAAACATAACGCTCAGATGCTGGATCGAACCCACACCTGTCAGGCGCCATTGGTTTCTGGCTTGTGGACAAGGCAAGTTAGTCCCGCCTTAGCCCACTTTGCCACAAATAAAGATTCTTGTAATATGCAATGTTCGTAACCGCCTTCTCAACATTCCCCCCCTCCCCTTCCTCCACCCTTTTACTCGACTCCCCCCCCCCCTCCCCAAGAGAAATTTGGGCGCAAAAATCTGTTAGTTTTTTGTATAATCCATTACGGGAGGTCACCCGGTTAACAGTACGCGCCCCAGCACAGCACGGTCGAGTGGACACGATTGGGCTTTGAAGTCGAACACACGGAATCAGAGAGCAAGAAGCCCTTGCCATAAAAAGATAAGGTCACTAAACAGGCAAAACAGGCATAGCTTCAGAATTGTTGCATTGCTGTGTTATGGTAACCTTCAACTTCAAATGGACTCAGTAAAAAAAAAAATCACAGACCAGGAGAGAGAGAGAGAGAGGGAGAGAGAGAGAGTTGGGTGCGGGGAGGGGGTTACGTCGGTTTCAAATGGTTTCCACCAGTTTGTCCAGCAAAGCTGACTATAAAAAGTAAGACCAGTTAATACTACGTGGGGCCGGGTAGCTCAGTTGGTAAGAGCGTCTTGCTAGTAACCGAAAGGTCGCTGGTTCGAATCCCGGATTGGTCAACGTGTGATCATATTATTTTCCCCTTTACCAACAACAGGCCCGCTGGTGTCAGTATAAATCGGTCCAGTAGTCACCTATATGCGAAAGTGTCGTGTGACTATAATCTACAAACAACATACAACAATATCCGTCCCCTATACGCTTATGTGTCCGGGGACGTTAATCTATATAACTAACTACAACACTATATATTTTGATGTGACGATGTTGATCATTGAGGTCAGGGTGGCGATGTGGTGTTTCGTCCTTAATGCTAACGCAATAGGACGTTAAGCTTCGTGATTCCTCCTTACAACACCAGGGTTTCGGACTACAATATAATGATTGTCTTACGTAGCGAGACAGAAAAGAAAGAGAAGAAGACAGAGAGCGATGAACAGGATTACGAAGGGGGTGCGGGTTGGCGCTGGGAGTGGGGGGGAGAGAGAGAGAGAGAGAGAGAGAGAGAGAGAGAGAGAGAGAGAGAGAGAGAGAGAGAGAGAAGAAACATTCATCCAAATCAGTTTTTCTTCAAATGTGCCTACGCAGTTTAATCACATTGCTATTCTAGGTGAATGATATTGTGTACTTGCAATCAAGAACAAGAACGAAAAGAACAAATTCAACAGAAAAAAACAGAAGAAAAAAAAAAAGAAACAAGCAAATAAACAAAGGCAGAAGTTTTCATGAAAGCCTAGACCTGTGGTCGGGGCAAAGGGAATGAACTCTAAGCGTGCATCCGGAACAAGGGGAGGGGGTGGGGGGAAATGTCACGTGCCGCCCCTTAGCACAATGCACACAAACTGGAGACAAGGCCTCTTGAGACGCTAAAAAAAAAAAAAAAA
>CM072527.1:45444097-45451597 GCA_036898135.1 Oncomelania hupensis
AGGCCGGGGCATTGTGTTGTGTCCTTGGGAAAGCACTTTACTCCCGTTTTCCTACTCCTTCGGATGAGAGTATAAACCGAGGTCTAGTCTGTGTCGCATACATTCCATCATAACGGACTTTAAAGATCCTGACGCTCATGTCCTAGACGGGGGAGTGCCGGTGACAAGAACACACCCAGCATGCACCTAGGTCCTTCTCCCCCATCGCTGGCTGCCCATGATTGTGCTCAGTTGTCTGGAGCGTTATTACGATGCGCCAAAAGGCTGCAAGTTGACGCCTCAGGCGCCTTGAGTTAGATCCTGTATCGGCCAGCGCCTTGAGCAGCTCTTGAGCTGGAAAAGCGCTATATAAGAACGATTAAATAAATACTCTTCTTCCTCCTACTCCTCTTCTTCTTTTCATTATTATTGATCGTCTCCTCCTCATTCTCATTATCATCATCATCATCGTCATCAGAGTGGAGTAGGAGGGGGGGGGGGCGAAGAAAATAACGACGACGATAAAGAAGAAGAAGAAGAAGAAGAAGAAGAAGAAGAAGAAGAAGAAGAAGAAGAAGAAGAAGAAGAAGAAGAAGAAGAAAGTAGAGATGATTGGAGTGGGGATGAGAGAGAGAGAGAGAGAGAGAGAGAGAGAGAGAGAGAGAGAGAGAGAGAGACAGACAGACAGACAGACAGACAGACAGAAAGAAAGAGAGAGACGATTAAGACTCGCACGATAGACCCGATTGTTTAGTTTTGCAAAGCATGCAACGATAGCGTGTATTTACTTTTGATTTGATTTTGCACTGTTGCTAGAAGAACCTTGGTATAATGTTGATAATTTTCGTCGGTCCATATTGTTGAGAATTTTCTGGAATTACTTTTTTTTATTATTGATCGAAGCTTCCAGATATTACGGGTAAAGCTGGTCGAATCCTCTGGATTGGTAAACATTATGTGACGTAAGACAATGCATAGTTCCGGTGACGGGTTTCATTTTGATTGGGTTTTATTGCGTCATTCTGGAATGTTCGAATCTTTTCTCGATTACAGTTATTATTATTATTATTATTATTATTATTATTATTATTATTATTATTATTATTATTATTATTATTATTATTATTATTATTATTATAATGCTGAAAGCGCGGCGATCTGTAACCAACATACACGTTCACATGTTACAGACCCTCTTACATACACAACAAACACACATTCGTCACTCGATCATGTGGGTGTAAAGGGCAAATCGCTAGTAGACGACGAAAAAAAGGAAATCGAATTGTATTTTTGAAATTTTAAATCCAATACCATTGCAGAAGGGAAGGAGGAAACCAGAGTACCCGGAGAAAACCCTCGGAGACCTAAAAACCTCCCTTGCGGAAATCGAACCCCCGACCTTCGGCATAGGAAACCGGCGACTTACCCACTGTGCCACCAGACGACCCTATGGTTTGAATTATTCACTTTGACTAAATAGAACGGTGTGCACACCGACTCAACTAAAGCTTTTTAGTTTTGAGGTTAGGTCAGCCAGGTAAGCTATAAATAGCTTCGCCGATGCCTCCTTTCATTTCCTTTTACTGGAAGAGAGGGTGCAGGCAAGCTATAAATAGCCCGCAGCAAGCAAAATGTGAAGGCACTAAACAGTGCTGCTCACATAGGCATGGAGCTGGTGTGTGTGTGTTGAGGCGCTCGCACACGTATCAACTTTATTGCACATAAAAGTGTTTCGATGGGTATGAAATGTGATGATAAACGATGGACGTTCGATGCCATTACGTACGCAGCGGGGGGGGGGGGGGGTGAGGGAGGGGGATACATGAACGCACGCCTTTTCTTGAGAGCAGTTTGCACGCATCTGACGTTGAAAGGGTTATTCAGCGTTGGGAAAAAGACTCAACACGTTTACTCTTCGTCGCTGTCTAGATGGTCCTTGTAAGAATCCCCCAGAAATACGTACTCATGAAACAAAAGGTTCGACGAAGCTCAGTGTAATGCGTTTGTTCCATATTCTGCACTAGCGCCACAACTGCGTCACGGCGTTGTCATTGTGAACGTCAAGGGACGTCACCGGGTCGAGAGTTTTGCCCCTCGAGTCCTTAAAATTTTTCTTCCCCCATTATGATTTTTTGTTTTTTCTTCTTCTTCTTCTTCTTCTTCTTCTTCTTCTTCTTCTTCTTCTTCTCGCTATGCATGTGTATGAGTGCAGTTTCCTCCATCATTCCTTACTTTCTTCCTTCTTTATATATTCGCTCTGCTTCTCTCTGAAATTGTAGGGTTTCAAGGTACACAGTCATGTCGTTCTCCTTGTAACTATATAGTACTCTATATGCTTCCTGCTGCGGATGTTCTTTAAAAGAAGAAAAAAACCACGCAATTAGAGCTTATCATCATCATCATCAGAAGTAGTAGTAGTAGTAGTAGTAGTAGTAGTAGTAGTAGTAGTAGTAGTAGTAGTAGTAGTAGTAGTAGTAGTAGTAGTAGTAGTAGAATGGGTGGAACAGAAGTAGGTAGAAGTAAGTAGAAGTAGGTGTCGCTCGTTTTATTTAACTGACATTATTATTGTTATGTTAGAGAGATAGTAATAGTATCTGTGTGTATGTATGTGTTCATGTATGTCTGTTTAAATGCGTGAATTTGTATGTATGGTTTTTATGATCCTGATGAAAAAAAAACGTTAATAAAACAACCAACCAACCAACCAACCAACAGAAGTAGGAGCATGAGGAAGAACAAGTTGTGGAAAGTGGGATAAAAAGAGAAAATTAAACTTGATTCGCTGATGGATCAAACAAAGAAGAAGAAGAAGGACAATAACCACAACACAACAACGACGACAACAACACTTACAGAAATGCAAGAAATTAGATAAACAAACAAAATGATAAGCAGGAAAGGCCCGCCGGAATGAAGATAAAAACATATTATGAAAGGAATGAAGGAAAGAATAGCATTAACATCATCCTCATCATCATCCTCTTCGTTCTTTTCATCATCCTTTTGCACATCCTCATTATCATCAGACACTTTGAACTACAGCAAGATGTTTGCTAGGATCAAACAAGCAGACAGCTGGAACATAACAAGCACGAGAAATCTTGAAAGACGTAATGACAATATCAAGTTCAAAACACACACCCACATGCACACACACATGCACACACACACAAACACACACACACGAACTCAAAGATAGAGAGGGGCGTTTTAGGAAAGGAGAAAGGACACGACAGATACAAAGGAAAGAATAACATTCTGAGAACAATTAGTAAGAACGGACCATATGTGATCATGAAAATAGAAAGAGAGAGGGGGAAAGAGAGAGATGATGATGATGATGATGATGATGATGATGATGATGATGATGATGATGATGATGATGTGATCTTGTAAGGCGCCCAAAAAATCCATGTACGTAGTGTTCATGCTCTATGCGCACTAAGACGGTGATTCAGCCATATTAAAACAGGTAAGTTTTCAGTCCTTTCTTGAAGCTTGGCAGGGATGGAGCTTGCTTCAAGCTCAGGGGAAGGGAGTTCCACAGAGTGGGTGCAGCATTTTTGAAGGAGCGCATTCCAAGAGTCTTTTTGGTTGTGTTGCTTGTGCGCACCCTGGAGAGAGACAGACAAAGAGACAACCTAGATTAGATAGATAGATAGATAGATAGATAGATAGATAGATAGATAGATAGATAGATAGATAGATAGATAGATAGATAGATAGATAGATAGATAGATAGATAGATAGATAGATAGATAGATAGATAGATAGATAGATAGATAGATAGATAGATAGATAGATAGATAGATAGATAGATAGATAGATAGATAGATAGATAGATAGATAGATAGATAGATAGATAGATAGATAGATAGATAGATAGATAGATAGATAGATAGATAGATAGATAGATAGATAGATAGATAGATAGATAGATAGATAGATAGATAGATAGATAGATAGATAGATAGATAGATAGATAGATAGATAGATAGATAGATAGATAGATAGATAGATAGATAGATAGATAGATAGATAGATAGATAGATAGATAGATAGATAGATAGATAGATAGATAGATAGATAGATAGATAGATAGATAGATAGATAGATAGATAGATAGATAGATAGATAGATAGATAGATAGATAGATAGATAGATAGATAGATAGATAGATAGATAGATAGATAGATAGATAGATAGATAGATAGATAGATAGATAGATAGATAGATAGATAGATAGATAGATAGATAGATAGATAGATAGATAGATAGATAGATAGATAGATAGATAGATAGATAGATAGATAGATAGATAGATAGAAGACAGCGAGAACTGAATCAATGAATTAATAAATGAACGAACGAGTGAATCAATAGCCATAGCGTAGCCACTTATTAAGCGTGTTTAACAGCGCCAAAGTCAAAAAGAAAGTAGAACGAATGCCCTAGGCAACCAAAAGACAGAGCAAGACAAGCAAAGAGGGAAGATAAAACATGCTCTAATGCACACATAATTTTATAATACATAGACAAAAAAGGCGAGAGTGAGAAGCATATAGAAACGGCCATACACAATGGACCCAACCCCCAAAAACCCATGTTCCCCACGCCATCCCGCCAACCCACACCCCACCCGCAGCCCCTCATCTGCCCACCCATCACCTGCCCTTCCCGCTCTCCCCTTCTCCTGCCTACCCCCTCTCCTCCCTCACATTCCATCCCCACCCCCCACCCCAACTGAACAAGCTCCGGGATAGAGGACAGGACAGACCAAGAACAAACAGAGACACCAGAAGAGTTCGATCTCCGATGCAAAGCTGGGCCCGGCATCGGAGAGGAAGGGTCTGTACGGCTGGGATGGGATGTCAACCATTAGTAAGGGTGCACAATTGGCTGGTCCCCATCATTCCGCCTCAACTGTCTTTGCTGTCCTCGGCTGTCTTTTTATTTTCTCCAAAACCCTTGATTTCCCCCCGCTCCCCCCCCTCCACCCCCTCCACCCCTCCCTCCAGCCATTCCTCTCTCCCATACCCACCCACAATATCTTTTCTTGCATCCTCTCTCTCACCCCCGCCCGGTATCCTTCCACACACACACGTACTCAACCATCAACTCCATCTCTCTCTCTCTCTCTTTCTCTCTCTCTCTCTCTCTCTCTCTCTCTCTCTCTCTCTCTCTCTCTCTCGTTCAAAAAGTTATAAATTATCTTGTCGTTGATTGAAACTCGCTGATTGAGAGTGTGAATGATACGAGGAACGATGGTAAGATTCGGTTCCCACCTAAAGTCTACATGTCTATCCTTGACGTGAATTAAAACAATGTCTGAGTCTGAGGCTCTCTCTCTCTCTCTCTCTCTCTCTCTCTCTCTCTCTCTCTCTCTCTCTCTCTCTCTCTCTCTCTCTCTCTCTCTCTCTCTCTCTCTCCCCGTTGGGGTGCCGGGGGTTTCAGTATAAATAGTATCCCCACTTTCTGGAAATTTAGTGCTTTAAATTCCCGCTGTCGCTGTCTTTCTCATTTGTTCTTTCTTACTCCTGCTCTGTTCTATCAATCTGCTATACTATCTTCTTCCTCGCTAGACCAGTCACCTACCTTTTTTCTTGAAAACTCTTCCGGGACAAGACTCCTTGTTTGTGTATGAGGTCTGTTGGATCAGCTTGGGATTATTGGACGCTTTCTGCCAGGTGGTCACTAGGGCTTCCTATGATGTTATTATTTAGCAATGTAGGCATTTTATATGTATGTGTTTTGTTGATAATTTCTAATGATGTTTGTATTCTATTGTGTTTTTGTAAACGGGGATTCGATAAATTAGAGTACAGCCTCAGCGTCCCCTGCGTGGGATGTCTTTATTGTAAAGTGACTGGCTGGTGGAGAGCCTTCAGTGTTACCACTAGTGTTGTTTCGGCAGATCTTTTATGCGGATTGGGGGTTGTCCGGTCCTGATTTGGCTCGGAAGAGTCCGCTTGACCTAAAGCAATAGTAATGTAATGACGTCAATTAAAAAATTGTCTGAGTCTGATGCTCTCTCTCTCTCTCTCTCTCTCTCTCTCTCTCTCTCTCTCTCTCTCTCTCTCTCTCGTTCAAAGATGTAAAAATTATCTCATTAAAGAGAAATGTCCAAACTCCTTGCTGGTGGGGGCGTTAGGGGGAGGGGGGAGTTACAGACAGACTGACAGACAAAAGCTATACAAGGATGAGAGAAAAACACAAGACTTCCTAATGATTAGATTAATTCTTCAAAGACACGAACGTGCAGGCGTATAAATAAATAGCTGCGACGAAATGCACACAATTTGTTTGTTTTTTTTAAAAGGTTTCAGCTAAAAGTTGTTTGTGATTGTGGCTGCATAGTTTGCAGCGTGAGATTCTTTGTTTGTTTTATTAGATAGATTATAGAATGTGACAATGTGCGTGCGTCTTTCTCTTTGTAGGTCTGCCTTTTCATCTGTCTGTCTTTTGACGTCTCTATAATATACTCGAACGAGTATGTCTGTTTACGTATGATGGACGAATATTCCCAAATCACTAACTTCCTGATTGGGAGCCGAGGATAGCAGACTGGAAAAAAAACCAAAAGCATGAAGGAAACTAAAAACAGAATCAATTCTAGAATTTCTTTCACGACAAAATCTCTGCTACTCAGTACTGAAGGAAGAGGTTGTGGCCTAATGAAGGACACGGGAAAGATTCCTGCAGTGTCTACTTCCTCCAGAAGGTGAATAAGTGGAAGAGGTATTGGGGGGTGTGCGTGTGTGTGTGGGTGTGTGTGGGTAGGTGTGTGGGTAGGTGTGTGTGTGTGTGTGGGTGTGTGTGGGGGTGTTTTATTTTTAAAAAATATAGTTACTATGCCTTCAGTATTTCAGGTTTGTGTGTATGTGTGTGGGTGTTTTTTTTCCAAAGAGAGAGAGAGAGAACCAGAGACAGAGACAGAGACAGACAGACAGAGACAGACAATAGAGAGAGACAGAGAGAGACACAGAGAGAGAGCGCGCGCAACAAACCCCAAAATTGGGCATTTGTCAAATTATTATTTAACACATTAACACAGAATGGTTCAACATGTTCGGATAATCATCCATATTGACTAGCAATGATTGATGTCCAAGAACAAATAACTTGTTTACAGTAACTGCTTGTCCATTGCGCATGCAAGTGTGAGTGATTTTGTGTCTTTTGAATGCTTCATTGTGAGCTTTTTGTGTGCATATTTGGTGCGCCTGTTGGTTTCAATGCTTACATTTCATTAGTAGAAGGCGGTGTGCTGTTTTAGAGTGCTTTGTCACGATTTCTTAATAAATTGTCAAAATGTACGGATTGGCGGAGACGTTCATCAAGTCAGCTCTGCTCTTTGCTAACAAGACTGGCTTAATCACTGACGTCCATGTTTTCGTGCTTCACTTTTACGAAAAGAGAAGAAGAAGAAGAAGAAGAAGAAGAAGAAGAAGAAGAAGAAGAAGAAGAAGAAGAAGAAGAAGAAGAAGAAGAAGAACAACAACAACAACAACAACAACA
>CM072527.1:45456605-45516605 GCA_036898135.1 Oncomelania hupensis
TGTATGCATGCATTCCATCACAGGGACTTTAAAGATTCTGACGCTCATGTCCTAAACAGGTGGGTGCCGGCTACCCAAATATACCCAGCACCAATTAGGTCCCTTCTCCCCATGCCCGGTTACCCAGGACTGTGCTCAGTTGTCTGGGTGTTGGACTAATGGGCCCAAAGGTTGCAAGTGAGCACCTCGGGCGGCTTGAGTTAAATCCTGTATCAACCAGCGCCTTGAGCAGCTCTTGAGCTGGAAAAGCCTTGTACAAAACGGATTACATAAATAAATAAATGCTGGGTGCTATATACTCGTTTTCCACTAAATGAACCAGTCGAGCTCAAAGTATGGTGATCTGTATCAACATACTCGTTCACATGTTTTACACACTCTCACATACACAACACACGCACACATCCATCACTAAAACATGTGATGTAAAGGCATGGATAGGGAATATGAGATCCGCCAGTCATCGTTTAATCTGCCGATGTATTGTTCGCATGTTTTAGTGTTCATAGCCTGTATGTCCACAGCGACCAATGAGGGTTCAGTGGGGATGTCAGAAAATGAGGAGATGCAGATCCTGGAGGAGGACCAAGGAGACGGCTGGACGCGAGTGCGGAAGTCTGACGGCAGTGAAGGCTTTGTTCCTTCCTCCTATATCCAGTGCCACTACTACGGACACGACCAGGTGTAAACCAAACGCTGCCGCCCACTCTTTCCTTCCCTGGGAACCTTGCTTCTTCCTCCCCTCGGGCAAGCTGCATCTCTTCCCAATCCGGGGAAAGTCGGGACATTTTTGTGTTTCGTGCTCATTGATCAAATGACATTTTGAAATGAATTTGCTAGGTGTGAACTAACATTGCCAAACTAAAGAAGATCGTGACGGTAGAAAAATGTATGGATTACAGTTTAGCAAAGCTTGACCTAGACCTTTTTGCTTTGCCTGCCCAGTCGAGGCGTAGGCATGGAGAAGGGAAACCTGCCTGCCTGCACGGTCAAAGTAATGAACAGTAAGACAAGCCTATCAACAACCTTTCTTGCCAAGGCAGGTGACTTGGGCAGTCTCACGAGCACATGTATCACACACCGTGGAAAGTCGGACAGCATGGCTACCGGCTTGGGAGAGCTGCCAGGCAGTCCTGTATAGGTCAAGTCCTAATTTGATGAAGACTCGAAGCACTCCCAATAGTATTTGGAATATTTAGAAGATGACCAACATGTGGGTTGGCTGTGTGTGCTTGAGTTCAGCTTCGGGTGATTATTTATTCCGAGAACCTAGCCCACAGCAGCTTCATGGACCAATCTATGATGAATGCTGAGCATGTTTGGACACGGATTGGGCAGGTTTAACTCCAATCCCAATCCAAATGCAAATGGATCGAGAGAGGTGTGAGGAATAGGGAAAGTTTTCTGGGACTTGGATTGTGTGGATTCAGATCTAAATCCCCAAAGCAAGTTCATGGTGATAGTTTCTTTGATTTAGGTTGGATAGATTTAGATCCAACTCCAATCAGAGAAACGGCTGCAAGTTTACAGAGTGACTCAAATGAATGACAAATGGTTATTTGGCCTGAAATGGAAGAATGATAATACAAGAGAATGTTCAGCAGCTGTAGTGAATGCAGAAAGGCTTCGCTGCCTTGAACAATTGATGCTATTGTCCAGAACAGTCTGCATGACCGTTTCATGTGTAAACAGCATTGAAGAAATGTGCAATTTGGTCTTTTCGATGGTTCATCCATGATGTAGAGATCAACTTTTGCTGATAAAAAAATCAGATTTGTCTAGGCTAAAAGTCAAGGAGCATGTTAGTGGAAGACCATTGGAAGAGAATGCAATGGGACACATTGGTTTGGCGAAAAAGTTGTGAAGTTGCGTAAAAGTTTAGGAAAGATGAAGAAAATATCTTCATTGTCTTGAAGAGGGACATGAAAGTTGAGATCAAATATTGTAACACCATCATCATTCTGCCTACAAATTGTTATGTGATTCCAAAAAATGGCTTTTAGCATAGACACGTAAAGCATCAGCATATAGAACAGTTATAGGAAAAGGAAAATAACATACACATTTTGATTAAATTTTAAAAAAATCTATGAGAGTAGCTAAATTGTTTGCTAATAAGGATGTTAACTGAAGTTTCGGACAGTTCTTTGAGCCCCTAAAATTTAATAATTCATGGACTGACACCGTTGACAGTGCGGGGGAAAGGGGTTTTGGCGAATGTCAGAAATTTGTTAAAATGAAAAAAAACGAGAAGCAACTAAAATATGAGGCTGTATACAAACAACTGGGGAATTGATAATGAAATTGTAAATATAACACAACCCATCCTGTCTCCGTGAATGGTTGAGGTCCAGTCCTGGAAACCCATCTGCTTGGGCTAAGCCATACATACTTAGTGTTTGACAGTGAGTGACCTGTATCAGAAAATAGACCCAAAGGCAGTGACATTGATTTTCTGTACAATGTTTGATAAATTCGCATGAAAGCTTGCCAGTTTTAATTGTGTCAGATATTTACAGATGGAATAGACTTTTTGACGCCTTTGGGCGGCTACTAAGGTTATAGAGGCAGTTGACCCCAAAAAGCCACGCTGACCTTGGGATTGGCCTGTTCAGAGAAAACGCCCTCTTTTTTTTTAAAACATTTTAAATGATTCATGAAGGTTTTTTTTTGAGGGGGGAGGAGGGGGTCTATTTAACCTTGTGTACATTGTCAAAACGATGTTTACAGAAATTGTTTCGTGAATGTTTAAATTTTTTTAAAAACTGAGAAAGAAAACAGAGAGAAACATCTGGAGTTTTAAACTTGAACAAATGTAGAGTAAGGTATCGTGTGTTTCTGTGTGTAAGGAATGCTAGAGTATAGATGTACATTTTTTAACAGGGACATTTTTCAGTATTTAATCCATACCTGTTGTATGTAAATCATCATTGATAAACGATCTCTAGTGATTATTACGTTTAGCGGCGCATCCTATAATTCATACACCCCTGTGCTAATACTGATTCTGGAGTCCTCCAGATTTCCTAGGTATTGCAACACACACACACAAAAGTATTTTTAGCGTTGAACCACTTGAAGGTGTGTTGACATAGTGTACAGTGTGCATTTTCCAATGCTCATATTGAGTGCAGTAGATGGAAGTAGTGTGAATCATCATCGTCATCAGTACTGCTACTTATACTCTGTTGTAAACTTTACATAGGAGCTTACTAACGACTTGCTTTTCATAACGCAAATCAGCGTTAACAGATTTCTAGTTGGGACAGACTTGTTCACTTCGATCACTAAAATTTATATATATATATATATATTTTATTTTATTTTATTTTATTATTTTTTTATATATATATAAATACAATTTTAGATGTGTGTTCTTTGTGAATTTTGATAACATTTTTAGACAATGTGTACAGTTCGATTCTGTGAAATGTGCAATGCCAGATAATGTATGCGATTTTTTTTTCAATGTCAATACTTTGGTCTTCATACGCTTCCTTCATCTATAGTTTTGTGAGCTATTTGAATATTTTTAGACATTTTGTTTTATTTTAAAAAAACAAAAAAAAACAAAGTAAGCCTGCAAGTCTATTCTATGCTTAGGTTTTTTGAGACGATGTTGAGCTGAACATTTGAAATATGTCATGAACTGATGAAGTATATGTCACAATTTATTGTTTTGGAGGGTGATTTAGATATTGTGTGTGTGGTTTGATTTTGAAGAATTGCTGTCTAGATTTTGAGAAATTGTAAGTTGTATATTATTATACTAGTGAAACATTGTGCATTTGATGGAACAGTTTTGTCTAAAAAGAAGAGAAGATTTTTACGGAAAATGTTATAGTGTGTTGTTTCATGAAAAAGTTTTGTCTAAATATTTGCACAAAATATTTTTGTGAACAAATTTTATAGTGTTTTTTTTTTTTTTTTTGGTTTGTTCCCAAAATGTATTATGTTTGGGAATTTTATTTTATCAGATTTCAGTGTTTGTATTTGCAAGAGTTAATCTAGTTTTATGGTGAAGGCTCTTTTAATTTTTTTTTTTTTAAATCCATGTGTGAGCAGTTTGCATGTGTTTGCTACACTGATATTTCAGCAAAGGCATTATGTTCATATCCTGTTGTTTGGTTCATGTGTAGACTTGCGGTTTTTGGATGACATAACATGTCCAGCAGACGAAGACAATCAGTCAATTTCACTCAGATAGAACATTTTTTTCTTTTATGAAGCTTGTCATTCAATTGTGTTCCTCGTTGTCTGGTGCATTGCTCCATATGTTGGGGTGACATTCAACGTCATTCAAGCTTTAGCAAGTGCAACATCACAAACAAAGCATGATGTTTGATTTCTTCTTACTTTTTTTTATTTTATGTCCATTAATTGTGTGCATTCCTCGATAGTGAACAGATTATAGCAGAGTTGGATTTTTTCCAGCCTTGTTTGCTTAGATCCCTGTCAGTTTCAGTAATATCATTTTCAATAGCTTAGATCCCCGGGTGTTTCAGTAATATCATTGTCAGTGGCTTAGACTCCTTTGAGTTTCAGTAATATCATTTTCATTGGCTTAGATCCCTTTCAGTTTCAGTAATATCTTTTTCATTAGCTTAGATCCCTTTCAGTTTCAGTAATATCTTTTTCATTAGCTTAGATCCATTTCAGTTTCAGTAATAACATTTTCAGTGGCTTAGATTCCTTTCAGCTTTCAATAATATCATTTTCAATGGCTTAGATCCCTTTCAGTTTCAATAATATCATTTTCATTGGCTTAGATCCCTTCCAGTTTCAGTAATATAATTTTCATTAGCTTAGACCCTTTTCAGTTTCAGTAATAACATTTCCAATGGCTTAGATCCCTTTCATTTTCAGTAATATCATTTTCAATGGCTTATATCTCTTTCAGTTTCAGTAATAACATTTTCAATGGCTTAGATCCCTTTCAGTTTCAGTAAAAACATTTTCAGTGGCTTAGTCATTATGTCATATTGCGGGGTTTGAGGTTTGGGGATCACTGTATTTTATACTTGCAACAAAATCAAAAAAATAATGTTTTGATTGACCTGAGCATTTTCATTGATTTCATTTGGAATGAGATATGGTACAAACATGTAGTTACCTGATTACAGCAACAAAAAAATATCTTTAATTTGCAAGTGTGTGATGCATTTGTGTGGTCCAATTTAGAAAAAACAAGAACTGATTTTTAAATTGCAGCGTACATGTATGGTCATTAGTGTTTTATCTTTTAAACCAGATTTGTTATTTGATGTCCTCCGTTAAATGTTGTTGAAAGCACAAACCGTGGATATTAAAAACATGTTACTTCAAACAATAAATTCAGGTGCCAGTATAATATATATTTGCTGCTTTTTGTTCAGGCCAATAATGAATCCATTATCCCACCGCCTAAAAGTTTACCCTGTATGGGTTTTAAATCTAATTTGGATGAATCTGACACAGCATCATCGTCTATACCTTTGTTCAGACTTGTGTAGGTCGTTGGTTTTTAGTAACATCCATAAGCAGGCTGGTTAAAGGGCCTTTCAGACGTGAACGTGTTTTGTGGCAGAAGGACATGCTTGTCGCAAACCACATTTTAACTCATTTTGACACTTGCACACGCAAACCTTTGACTCGGTAGTATAATTCCTATTTTATTTTGCGCGTTGCCGAAGGTGTTTACCCTTGTTGGGGTGCCAGGGTTTTCTGTATAAATAGTATCTCCACTTTGTGGAAATTAGTGTTTTAAACTACCACTGTTTCTGCCATTCTCATTTGTTTTTAATCTGTTCTATCAATCTACTATCTTCTTCACTGGGCCGGTCACCTACTTTGTTTGTTTTTTCTTGAAAACTTTCCCAAAACTCCTCATTTTTTTATGGGGTCTGTTGGTTCAGCTTGGGAATATTGGACGCTTTCTGCCAAATGGTCACTAGGATTTTCTATGGTATTATTGTTTAGCAATGTAGGCATTTTATATTGTTAATATTTTATAATGATGTTTATAAATAGTATCCCCACTTTCTGGAAATTTAGTGCTTAAAATTCCAGCTGTCGCTGTCTTTCTCTGTTCTTTCTCATTCCTGCTTTGTTCTTTCAGTCTACCATACACTATCTACTTCGCTAGACCAGTCACCTATATTTTTTCTTGAAAACACTTCCAGCAATGTAGGCATTTTATATGTGTTTTGTTGATATTTTATAATGATGTTTATATTCTATTTTGTTTTTGTAAAGGGGGGATTCAATAAATTCACCCCTTGGGGTCATGAGCAATCTTGCCACTGTAGATTGTTCAAACCTATAAAGGGAACAGTGAAAGCCACAGTTGAAAACCTGTCTTTCCTTTATAGGCAAGACAGATTCACTGCGGCAACAGTACCCCCGTTGGAGTGCCGGGGTTTTTCAGTATAAATAGTATCCCCACTTTATGGAAATTTAGTGCTTTAAATTCCCACTGTCGCTGTCTTCCTCATTTACTCTTTCCTATTCCTGCTCTGTCCTTCACTCTGCTATACTATCTTCTTCTTCGCTAGATCAATGACCTACCTTTTTTCTTGAAAACTCTTCCTGGACAAGACTCCTTGTTTGTGTATGAGGTCTGTTGGATCAGCTTGGGAGTGTTGGACGCTTTCTGCCGGGTGGTCACTAGGGCTTCCTATGATTGTACTATTTAGCACTATAGGCATTTTATATGTATGTGTTTCATTGATGATTTATAATGATGTTTGTATTCTATTTTGTTTTTGTAACCGGGGTGTTCGCGTAGTTGAGGTCAACCCTCAGCCGTCCCCCGCGTGGGATGTCTTTATTGTAAAGTGACTGGCCGGTGGAGGGCATTCAATTTTCCCACTAGGGTTGTTTCGGCAGATCTTTTATGCGGATTGGGGGTTGTCCGGTCCTGATTTGGCTCGGAGGAGTCCGCTGGACCTAAAGCAAGAATCAATCAATCAATCAATTCAATAAATTCGACTATAGCCTCAGTGTACCCCTGCATGGGATTCCTTTATTATAAAGTGAACGGCTGGTGAAGTGCCTTCAGTGTTACCATTAGGATTATTTCAGCAGATCTTTTATACAGATCAGTGGTGAGCCCTCTTTCAACCAAGTGGCGGTCCTGATTCAGCTCTTTGCAGTCCACCGGACCCTATAAACAATGACTAACTAACGAATGAAGGTATGTCCGCTGTGATCAGTCAGAATGCTACAATGCAAAATGTCCCCATTAGGCAGCCAATGAAAAACAACGCCAGTTTCATTTGCACAGAATTCAGTCGATCATTTACTCTTTTGACTCCTGCTTTTCTTGAGAGGTTTGTTGCTGTAGTATTTGTGAATTAGTGATGGTTTGGGAATAAAACCTTGCTGTTTTAGCGCGTTACAAGAACAATAGCTACAGCAGCTGCTGCTGTAGCTAGCTTGCATTTTCTATTGAAAACGACGGACACCATTTTGTAACTATGCAGCTTTCCCATATGGCTTTGCGAATCACAATGCATTGCTGCGTCTGAACACAACAGACAAGCAGAGCATTGCCTCCAATGAAACATGTTGACGTCTGAAAAGCCCTTAGGAAATTTGTGTTGCGTGTGTGCCGACTTTTCACGTTTTGTTGTTGATTGTTAAAACATTTATCATCTATTTTCTGTAAGGAAACAAGTGCAATTTTTATTTAGACTAGAATGTTCTGCATCCACCATTCCTGTTGTATACATAACAATCATGCATGATATGAGCGTGACAGTTGATGTCACTGTAACTTGATTCACATTTTTATGTAAAAGAATCGATGCCTAGACGGTATCCTTTGGAATGCATTGTGTGTGGAATGTTTGGAGAAATGTTATTGCCAATTGTATATTGTATTGAGTGATGGTAAACTAATTGTCGTGCTTGTTTTATCTCCCGTTTGTTTAATATCGACTGTTTTGTTTATTGCTTGGTGGCATACACACTTCGTGTGAGCTTTATTATTACAGTATGTCGAGAGAAGTTGGAACGGATGATGTTCAAAGATGAGTGCTTTTTTTATTATAATGGTTTAAATAATAAATACATAATCGTGGAAGCTAACTTCAGCCATTGGCAAAGATATCTTTCTGTCACTTGTTTGAATTGTAATCACTTCTTCGCTTGGTCCATTTTTGCAGCAAAATTATGCCAACAGTTAACAGATCAGCTTTGTTTCGCAACATTTATCAGTTTTTCACATTCTGTGACTATACAATTTGCTTATATTTTGTAACCCCCAAATTTGTTTTTCTGACGATATTTGCTTTTGGTTGCCATGTTAAGGTTTCTCTCTTTCTCTTTAAACATTTTTAAAATACTGCTATATATTAAAGTTATGTATATTTTATAAGGCCAAGCCCATGTCTTAACAGATTGTAAATCTCTGGCTGCCATGGTTTATTCTCTCTCTTCTTTGCTCACTTCCAAACTCAAAGACTTTCGCCTGCCAAGCAATGCATGGTTTTGTAAAGTGCAAGGTCCATGGTTTTGGTCACTGGTATGGAAGTATTATTATATGGTGTGTAGTGGATGTGACTGTTTAGTGTTCTACTATGTATGTCATTTGTGTTGTGGGTAATTTGTAAACCCAATCTTATGTCCTTTTTATTGTACATATAGTCTTCCCACCAGTTTGAAAAAATTTTAATTTTTTTTTGTTTGTTGGAAAGTCCATACTCGTACCACAGTGTCTGACTGGTTCAGAAGTATTATTAAAACGTAAGACATACATGGTTGGTATGTTGGTATGGATTTAAAAACCTGCTCTAAGCGGAGTGTTTTAAAAAGTCATAAATTGTATACCATGTATTTGTACTTGTAGTCACACTTTCTCAGACTCACCATGCCTATGGCCCTATCACCTCGTATTCAGTTATTATTGGTGATTATAGACCACCCTTTTCGTTTTGTTGTTGTTGTTGTCTAATTGATGCTTACTTATTTATTTGTCTGTTTAATCCAGACTTGTCACGAGTATACATGATAGTTTTAATGGTTATTTAGTCAAACTTTCGTCATTTGACACAAATTTTGACTCGCCTCCATTCAGCAATGAGAGTCTTTTCACTTTGTTCTATCAGATTCTTCCAGAAAATTCTGAAAATGGCTCTAATTTGTTTTCCGTGCCTTTGGTTTTTGAGTTGACTCGACGTTCATTTGCTGTAATGTATCAAACTTTGTGTTTGCATGGATGTTTGATTGACAGTTGTATCTGAGCTGCTCTTTGAGCTGGAAAGTGTGCTATATAATTTAGGCTGTCATTGTGGATTTTGTCAGCCTTCAGTGTATGTTTTACAATTAGTTTTTATAAACTAACTCTTAGTCCTGATCTTATAGATTTTGATGAATTTTGAGAAATTCGACAAAGAATTCTTCACAATTATTTGCAGTTCTTTGTTTGTGTATTTCATTTGAATTTTTATTTACGTTATTATATTTTATTTTATGTATTTTGCACTTTTTTTTTTTTTGGCAGGCTGATTTTTGTACATACACATTCTCTTTGCGTAATTGAATTTAATCTCCAATAGCAAATGTGATCTTTTTCGGTTCTTTCCCTTGAACAAAACGTGACCATGTGATTCATTGTTAACCCTACGACGTTGCCAGCACAAGCTTTTGAGTTTGAGTGAAAATCTTGGGTCATGGTGTATAAGGACATTAGATGCAGACCGAATGGGTGAAACAGAAAAGGAACGATGGAGCAGGATGAGAGAGAGAGAAAGAGAAAGAGAGAGAGAGAGAGAGAGAGAGAGAGAGAGAGAGAGAGAGAGAGAGAGAGAGAGAGAATGGGAAAGCAGAGTAAAATGGAAATTTTGTCATTGGCAGAAATGAATGAGTGTGAATGAGCATGAAAAAAAGTTTATTTTATTAATGTGAGTGATTTTATTTTTTTTGTTTACATAGTTTTAAGAGCAACTAGTTCACTGTATGGTACACGGGAGATGTGAGTAATTTTGAGTTGTAATTTGAGCTTAAAAAGCTTAATGGACGAGTGTTTCACCATAACCGAAGCTGTTGAACAACTAACAGGTTTGAAGAAAATTGTAGAGAAAGGAAGAGTAACAAAAAATGAGAACGAAAATGAGGTGCAGGTTTTTATAACATAACACATTTGAGTCAGAACAATAAATGGCTCAAGGTAAATATTGTATGTCTGTAATGATGCAAGAATTTGAAGTGATGTTCCATGTGGCGCACCTTCGCTATACATATTGTTGGAGTTATCACCTACATTATTATATTGTAATTACCAGGCTGTTGTGTATACGTTGATATGGTACTTTGTATGTTCGATGGCTGTTTTGTGTATGTGACTAAATGTCTTCTCCTTTTAATACATGTTTGTTTGTTGTCGTTTCTTTTGTTGTTGATAAAATTGGAACTTAATGAACAAAACCTCCTATGTGGACCTGAGGGAGAAAATCCATTTTGAAGTTCTTCATTTGACTTGAAAAGGATACATTAATAATTTAATAGGTGGCTTAAGAAATCATGAACATGTGCTAAATTTTGCAAATTGGATTTTTTATTGACCTCTGCGGTGTAGTGGTTCAACTTCTGTAATATATGACTATGTAGCAGACTGACTTGACTTTATTTTATAATTAAAATCTTGTTTCTTTTTTTTCTTTTTTTTTTTGATATAGTAAGAATTTATTTTGTGATTTAACTTTATTTTTTAGATGCTTCGAAACCAAAGAAGAAATGTATCATAATGTTGAAATAAATGCATTAGTTTGTAGATAAATACTATTTGTAGTGTTTGTGGTATACGTTCAAATAACTGTTACACAGTATAGTATAGCCACACCTTTCAAATTAATATTGAGGCACAACTTTTCACTCTGGAAATGTAGTGTTTTTGAGTGGTCAATATTTTTGTAATGGGCTCTATGCACAAGTCGGCGCGCGGTCACGTGGCGCGGGAATAACAAAGCGGCCATGGCTTCTTTTAGCTCACTCAATCGCGTGTACTCCAATGCTGCTTAAAAATTTTAACTTTACTGACATTTTGGGATATTGTGAGGTTTTGAACATAGCACATTCGTGCAATAATGATTGCAGACAAATTATTATCAGGGGACAGGCTTTTTTTAAAGAGCGATTTGTCACTGACATTCAGTTTAGAGTTCATCAATATTTCATCTTTCAGTGGAAAGCGATGAAAGGAAATGTTCGTTTCTTTGCATAAAGGTTTTACGTCGGAGTTAAAGCATCCAAACGCAGCACAGTACTTCACCATTTTCAAACTCGAGCACGCTGTGTTATTCCCGCAGCACGTGACCGCCACGCCTTTGTGCATAGAGCCCATTTTTACACTTTTGATAGTATCATTAGTGGCGTTACTATTTTTATTAATCATGCCCTGAAGATTTAGGTTCCTCTGTTAAATATAATATAAACAGCTGAAGTTTGAGAGAGAGAAAAAAGTTACGACATCTGTGCTATTTTGTTTTCCTTCTCTCTTTTGAGTTCGATTGATTTTGGAGAAAGCCACTGCACCTGTTTTGTGCATCCTGCATAATGTTAACTTTTTAAAAAATCTGTGAGATCCTAATTTATGTGTTTTTTGTGTGTGAAAATTTCACATGATGAAAGTTCAAACCTGAAGTTGATTTTTATTTTTTTTTCTTTACGTGGTGTACTTGAATGTCTAATATTGGGCCTTTTTTCTTCTTCAACGTATTTATTATTTGAAATGGACAAAATTGTTTAGCCAGTGATGCTTTGGTTAGATCTGCACACGGCAGACCAGAATAAAGACGTTGTCTTGTTAGTGTATACTGCACCCTCCAGTTTCATTCTGGAATTTCTGAATAATAAAATACATGCTAGATGTTGTTAATTTGTTCAGATTTGTATCAACTCTTGTGTTATATGTTGATTGGGAATCCTTGCTTTTCTTCAATGACGTTTGCTAGCTTGGCAGTGTTAGTACCGAATTGGAAAGAAGTCGGAATTTTGCATGTTGATAGATCTATCTTGTTACAAGTTGGTTCTAGCTTTTGTATCACGTGTGCTGTTTCTTTGACACCAAAAGAAAAACAAACTATAATTCTTTTAGGAAGTATGAAGAGTTCATTGTGAGTTCTTTGCTTATCGTTATGGTTACAAAATTTGCTTTGAACGATTCCATATTTCTATAGGCGTGTGTGTGAAGTTTGGTTTCTATAGGTCCTGCGTACATATGATATGCCAAGTATGGTCTTCAGTTGTGCAAGAAAGTGAAACTTCTCTATGCTTTTTGTGTGCATGCATGTCCCCTCCATCATTATCAGCCTAAAGCTTCCCACAACATAAAAGATGTACATGGTCTGTACAATCATAATTTTTAACATTGTACATAAACTCCAAAATGTCAGTTCTCGTTGCATGTCTGAATTTTTTTTTTTAATAAAGTAAGTGCTGTAAAGATGATGTAGGGGTTTTTCTGTAATGGAGTCATTTTCAACTCGTTTTAACATGAAAATAAAAACATCAAATGAAATGTGTGAGAAAGATCTTGTGTGTTGCCCGTGTTAATTTTTACATGGAACTGTATTGTAATCAGAGATGAGAATCTTCCGCCTTTTAGCGGAAATCCGCTCTTTCGGAAGGTCCCAGGGTCATTGTTGAGATCGGTTTAAATCCGGTGAGAATATGTTAGTGTATATGACTAGGGTGAGTTGTTGATTTTTGATCTCCAGCTTATTCCCACTCGTTATTCCCATGCGGATTGTTGTTATTTGGTTCGCTCTCACTTCGTTTTCGTCGATCCACCAAGCTGCCGTAAAAAGCCGAGATAACCCGATTTCTCTTTCTTCCGTGTGTCCTGGTAAACGTGCAGTTTAGTCATCCCGTTTTTCTTCGCATAAGATTCCGGCTGTTCCCAGACACTCCCGCTGACAGTGACGTCACTCAAATAGGCGCTTGAAGCCCTTTCTCATGCGCTGAGTTGTAGTGCGAACGATGGAACAGCCAAAACATCACATGGTTGATCAGCCATTGTCTAGAACAAAGCGCGACTTGTAAAATGCTTAGAAAACTAAATCCTGGAGAAAAGGCTCTTGCTACCCACATCTACAGTGCTGTAAAAAACAAGTGGAACTTTTTTAAGTGGTTAGAAGAAAAGTTGAACACAACAGTCTTAATTCGTTTAAAGGACAAAAAGATCGAAAGAAATGTGGCGTTGAATGCAGAGGCATTGATGCAGAGGAATTGAATTGAATTGAATGCAGAGGCAGAGAAACAAGCCAGACTGGCTAATAAGAAAGCTCTGACTGCCCGACTTCAGGTTTTGGTGAGGAAGAGAAGTGAGATTAGAAGTCAAAAGCCACCAGCCAAGAAAGCAAGAACTGGATAGCTGCCTGGCTTCAGTTATAAAATACATGCGTACATAGTTCATTCAATAATTGTGTGTGTGCAGACTGTATAGCATGTTGGTATCTGCCAGTTTTAACAATTCTTAAAAAAACCCATAAGAATGCTGTATACACAAAGAACTGTAATCCTAGTGCATGACGTAATTGTAAACTTCAGCCTGACTTCAGTGCCTGACTACGACTTCAAGGCTGAAGTTGTTCATAATGTATATATGATTATAGCATCAGAACTGTTTTAAGAACTACTGCCTGAAACCATCCGTATTTCTGCTTTCCTTGTTGTGGTTTTTCCAAGATATTATCTTGAAATTGTAAACCTTGTTTGAACAGTCAATTGAGGTATTTGTGATTTTATTGTTTGGTGTGACTGTAAGAGTGTCAGCGAGGCTTCAAACTGATTCTATGTATAAATGTACAACTCTGTTTTGGACAGTAATTATGTGCATTGGTAAAGCCTTGTCTTGTCATTGGTATTTAAACCATTCTTGTCTGCAGTCAAAAGGAATGTTTGTTTAATACAAGGCTTAACTGATGTTTGAAATAAATTCATTAGGCCTATGTGTTGAACTGTGGAGAGCTAACAACAGCATTTTAGTACCACAAAAACAACTGATCTGACCCCATAAAATAAGGCTCAAAATGCATAGATTGTAACCGTCTTTTCAAAAATTTTCCGGGGGAGCATGCCCCCGGACCCCCCTAGCATCGCGTACCTGCTTCGAGGTACGCGCACTCGTGGCTTCGCCACTCGACAGACTTTGGAATTTGTCCTCCTTTTTGTCATTTTAGGATTCTCATCTCTGTGTAATGAACATAATGTGCGTCCGCTGAAAAGGGGAAATAAGCCCCATAATCAACCCACCCACTCCTAATTGGCGACCACCAGACTGGTTTAAATGGTACGATGGCCAGTGCTCGTAGCCTTTTTTTTTATGTTGGTGGCAATATGGATTTGAACTTGTGAATCACAGCTCTAACCAACTGGGCCGTCCTGCAACTATAGTACAATACACAAAAAGACAAAATTTCCTTCATAATTTTATTTTTTATGATTATTTGTGGGGAAAAATGGAAGGGACATAATATTATAGCAAAGACAGCTGTGAGCGAGTGGGATACAAATTATATACAGCAAAACAAAAAATTTTGTCCACAAATATTAAATATGTGCTGTGCAAGAAAAAATCCCCCGAAACCTGCATTTATTCCATTCATACCTACAGCCATTCACTAACAAAGCAAACTGCATGTGATGTTAGTTTACACAAATTGTGCACACAAGAAGGGGAACTGAAATTGTACATGACATGATAAGCGTTGCAACTATTTTGTAAACGATAAACACCTAATACTCTTTGTCTTCCCTTTCAACCTATATAATGAAGATGGGGGTTCCTTTATAAATCAGATGATCACATATTAATATAATATATAGTAGACATTTGGTGCATACAAGAAATATACAAGCAAGTCATCAACATGGTCCTCTTTCATAAAAATCCTAGCTCTCTATAACCAGCATGAAATGCACATACAGCACACACCCATTTTCAACTTGCATTGCAAAACTCAAGGACATGTTCATCAAAGTTGCAGTCAATAATTTGTGACACTAGAAAAAAATACATTTTCTGATTAGATTTCCCTCTAATCAAGTTTCCCCTTTACTAACTGCATTTAAATCTCACACTACACAGTTGCAATAAAATAAGATGAAAATCAGGCACTAGAATAAAGCCAACTGATGAAACAACAATAAAAATAACAAGTCAAATAGTTTGTGGTATTGGTTTGTCTTTTAGAAAAAAAAATAATTTTTTTTTGAACTTAAAAATGTTTTGAACTTTTTACCACCATATGTATCATACTGATTGCAGATTAGTTAGCCATTGTTGTTAGGGTGCATCAGACTGCAAAGAGCCAATGATGGCAACGAAACCTGGGTAGATTACAATGTACAGATCCGATATCTGAACTGCTTGGATATCTTGACAACAGTGCAGGTAGGGGTGTGATGGCAGGAGGAGTAGGAGTGGGCGGTGTTAATGCCGCAAAGATGAGAAGAGATCATTTGAACAACGAACATTCCATTTTGTTAGTGAGGGCAAGACGATGCTGTACTGAAAACACAGACACACAATCAGCGAGTGACACGCCTCCCACATCTAGTAAAAAAGAAGCAAAAGGTATTAGGATACACCTAAAAAAATAGTTCACTTTGAAAGTCCAGCATGAAATAGGTTGAAAGACATAAAAGTTAACAAAAGCATTCTTGATCAACAACAATGTGACAGCCGTCGGCTGTAACTGTAACATTATTTTATAAATACACCACCACATCCATTTACGATAGTGGTAAATGGTAGCAGACAATTTACAGAAATTTTGCATTAAAATGCAAAGTAATACCGACATTTATCTTTCAACGCTCTTGGCCTTGATCTCCGGCTCCAAATACACTCATGTATGATCAAATACACTACAGCAAAAGCTGCATTATGCTATTAAAAAAAAAAGAAAAAAAAGACTGTGACCTTGTGATGACCTTGACCTTCAGTGACCTTGAACTTGGTCTCATGGATATAACACCATCTTACCAAGTTTGGTTGTGATAGTTGAAATAGGTTCTGAAATATTAAGCCACTTGCGAGTTTTGCACAGACGGACTGTTTAGGACTTACCTCACACAGATTTGTTTTTTAAAAAAAAATTGTGGGAGAGGGAAAGGGGAGGAGGAGGTTTATTGTAGCAGAGGGGGGGGTGAGGGGGAAGTGTCAAAAATGAGAACAATTTAATTAGAAAACAAAAGGTTAGTAAATTTTAAATTACACTGACAGGCACAAACCACAAAACTGAAGGATAAGCTTGTCAGGGAAAACAACAACAATAAAGATGTACATCTGGAACACATGGGGGAAAAAGGAATGCTAGGTTATATAATATATATACAATATTACATTCAACACAAATGTGAGCAATGCAAATTAGTATGGTGTTAAATGTACCATTTGGGCTACAAGTGTAAACTCAGTAGACCAGGTTGCAGGAAAGTGATAAACAGACTTAGTTATTTATCTTTTACTGCAACAGTGTTAACTAGTGTGGAGAATTCTGAAACCTTTCAGGCTTTTTGTGTTCCTTGATTTGGAGCCTAGATGATAGATATACAATGTAAATCCAACAAGAGAAGTGCGACATAGCAACTTGTTTAAAAAGATGTAATTTTCTTCATCCAATTCACACTAATAATGACCATTTTTTGTAATCTCAAACTGCAAAATAGTTACGGTTGCCTTACTGATCTGAACACACAGATGAATAACATCAGTTGAAGCAACAGAAACTTATTGATGCAAACAGAAGAACTGTCATCCCTTCAGGGTCACTCAAAATAAACATGTTTGCATTCAAAATACAAGACCGTCTACAAAGTCAATTATTGGAAAGCAGTTTCAAAAGTCAAAAAAGCAAAAAGAACCAATAAACTGTGGTAAATGAGTTCCCTTTTTCCGAGCTACTAATATGCCTCTGAATAAGTCAATAACTAAAGGCAAAATAATAAGCTAAGTCGTCTGCATTTGGTGGGATAGAAAATAAAAACAGACGATATGTCCTTATCATTTCTTGCAAGCTAAGTATCCACGTGGTGGGACTGGAAAGCAGTGAACAGAGCTTCAAACAATGGCTTCCCTAAATATAAAGTCTAAAGGTTACGTGTATCACTGCCTGTGTAACGTGCAGATTTGGAAGCACAGCATGCATCTTTACACAATCAACTTCCTGCCGTTCCGCCAAAGAGAACTTTCTGGCAAAACACCGAGTAAGAGTATCATTTATAACATTTGTGCAGAAAGCATAGCACCAAATATAAATGTAATACAATCTGTTCTCAACATAGCAAACTATTCCTTGCAAAAAGACTACAGCAATGCACAGGTTTAATCTTTTCCTCACTTTAAATATATCACGCTTTGGAAGCATTCTTTAATAAAGATGCTCTCTTCACTATTTAAATTTGCGTGGACCTTCAACCCACCACACAAACATAACATCAAACTCCGCATTTCCTTTCTGTTCAGTCCCTACTCAGTACAAACTATCAATACAAACTGCAAACATTAATTCAACAATGTTAGTTGAGGCATCATGTCAGTCATATCGCCCCCCACAATTAAAACTGCCATATGATAGTATCATTTCCAGCTGGCAATATAACATCCACGCTAAAACATTTTAAATATTACATAAACATTACATACTCTTTTAAAAATTTAATAGTTGCATTATAAAACGCAACAGTTCTATTTATGTTCTTTTTTAACTCATGGCGTAACGAGAACAAATATTACTGTTATCTGGCCATCTGGAAAAAAAAGCTGGGCATCTCATTGTGCAACTGTTATATACCACAGTGCTGTTCTTGTACAGCCGTCTAGTTTACGCACACTAATGAAATTAATAGTCCATAAATAACTTCTTTTTTTTCTGAAACAAACTTGAAAGTGAAATATTGTGAAATCTGGAATCTTACATTTGGTAGCTATTCAATAATGAAGGCTTACAAAGCGTTTAAAATTAGAAGGTAAAATTTTAAAGTACATATATAGAGATCTGAAGGTAAGTTAGGAAAGTGAAAGATTCTGAAAAATATGCAGTGCAATATGCATTACTAGGATTAATCAACTGATGCAAACACAATTATTACCTACAAGGACATGATTCCAGGTACTGCTCATGAGTTGCTCATATCAACCATTACTAGTTGAATGTGGCTTCAACATCTTGAGGAAATTATTGTTTTGATCTGATGGCTGTTGACTCGTATATTTCTACAAGAGAAACGGTCCACAATATCAATAAGTTGGCAGTGTGTGACCTAATTTACACCAACTCTTCACTACACCTTAATATTGGTTACAATGTTACTTAAATGACATTACATCAATGAATCAACGATGAAACACTTTTTAACACAAAATTGAAACAAATGTGTTTGGAACTTAATGGAAGCCAATATAAAAAAGAAAATAGCAACCACAGCAGAAGAAACTTAGAAAGAGTCATTTGATCACAGCTTCCAGCTTCTTTGTTTCAATGCTTTACAAATCTAAGACAACGCGAGTCACAACTCTTGTAGCACTACAGACCATCAACATAAATCAAGGACCACAAGCAAGAAAACATAACATACTTAATAATAATATCAACAACTACTGCAAAATACTATGAGCAGGACTAATTAACATCTCCTTTCCACAATATCATCCAACCAACGCAACGTTGACCATAAAGCTATTAATGGAGACAAGCGAAATTAAAATTGAAAAACAATCATAAAGCCTATAACAGGGTGGAGAACAACTGAATCAAGAAATCTCTGAAATCCGGCCGGGGCCCAGGGGCCAAGCCCCGGTATTTGCCCCCTGGAAGAAAATGAATTTATGCTATTTTTAAAGTAATTTAGGGCCTCTCCTGAAAGCAAAAAGCATAAAGTAAACATGAATAGAAACAACAACAACCAAAAAAAAAAGAATGTTTTATGCACATGTCTTTCAAAAAAGTTAAGAATCTTGATTTGTAGGCCTAACAAAGTTTGAGAAACACCACTGTTACACACAAACTCCACATTTCAAATTTTACTGGGCACACGTTTGTCTATTTTTTAGCTGTAAACAGGCAAGAATTTTTATAATTTTAGAGATATTTAGGGGTACGTTAGTAAAAACACTACATCTTAGGTATTAGTGACTAGTGTATAGATTTAAATGAAATAAAATGCAAAATGAACAGAAATAAATCTCTTTTGATTATCTACCTTTTTGTACTTCTCTTGTCATGTCTTGTTTTTGATTACTCCATGTGTATACAAAAAAAAAGTTTTAAAAAGTCCAAACAAGCCCCCTCCTCTTCTTCACTTTCATGCCAGTCTGAAAGATCGTATGCATGCACACTACTGACACTAATTGTCTAATGTCAGTACCGATCTCTTCCTCCGACTCCAAGTCCATTTCTCTCACTTTAATGTCTGATAAATGGAAGCCTGTAAACTCTTCTTCATCAGTCGAAGAATCCAAACCATCCATTTTAGACACACACAAGAAAATTTGGGGAAAAAAATCGAAAAAACAAACGCATCACAGAGAAAACTTGTGGAAATGCAGTCGAATGTTTTCACAACAGAATTTAACCGGAAGTCAATTGCCGGAAGTCTCGCAATCTTTCAAACAACGCGAGAATATAAGCACATGGTTGATACGGACGCTTTTGGACGTTTTGCCTGTTTAGACCTTCGGCCGCTTTTGGCCGCTATGCCCAGTAAAGGGTAGCCCTCAGCTTCTCACACTCGGAACTCAATATTTTTTTTCTCGGAAATGCAAATGCCTTCCGCGGAAATCCGCGGATTCGCGGAGAATTCTCCACCCTGCTATAATAGTAATGTTAATTATTTTACTGCAAAGCCACTATCAAGTAGTATTCTATGAAAAGCATCTTATTCAGAACCCAGCTTACCAATTAAAACAATGTCTATAAATATGCAGCTATGCCCAAATAAACGTAACAATGTAAAACTATGACAACAAGCTATTCAGCATATATATCAACACAGCCCGTAAGCCTAAATCTGAAGACCAACGTTTTGATTGCAATCAGGGAAAATCACGACTTGAGTCACTGATTTCGTGAGACTATCACCAAGTCGTCTCAATCAAATCAGTTCGAAGCGTGATTTGCGATGATTTTCCATGTTTAGAACATGCCCTAAGTTCAACGAACTGATTGCGAGAAATAACTGATTGCGAGTCATTCAGCATGGGAACCAATGAAATGCGCTACTTTGATCACATGATCTTGCGAAAATAGCGACCAGATCCAAGACCAGCTTGCTAGGAACGCCGAGTGTGAAAAATACCTGTGAATACAGATGAGACGGTCACATCAATGTTCATAAGATATCGTCTTTTTATTAAATATAGCAAATAAAATGCTACCATTAATGCAACAATTCTTCGTCGCTGGTTTTCACTCTTTTTGACTTTAGGTGCAGCAAGGGAAACAACTCTTGTGCTTTTGTTTATGTGCAGTGACTGTGCGCATGTTTACCAAAATCATTTACCAAAATCAAACGTTTTAGTGTGACTACCGACGACTCGCAGCATCATACTCCCATTCAAATTATTATCGGCAAACATTCAATGTCATTGTGATTGCAAAACGCTCGTCATCAGACCTAGGATTTACTTTTGTCTATGTCAAGGATGTACTAGATCTGAACCAAAATCAACAGCAATGAATGAATGAAATTTCTAAAAGGACACACCGTTTATATGCTGATCGAGAATACTAGCAATGCAAATTATCTGCTTCATCAACAATGTTACACACAAATAAAGTTAAGTAGCAAAAACTACTAAACGAAACATACTCTTATGTAAAAATTCCAAGACGAAAGTTCGAAATGTGCTCTTGTGCAATTTTAACAATCAATCAAATAGCATGATGATTGATAAGTACGTTTCCAACAACAGACCACAACTTGCAGTAAATTCTCTCACTGGACACTTCCCAACCATTATTGAAAGTCAAAACATTGTTGTAATATAGTGAATCAACAGGTAACATGCTAGTTAAAGAACAGAAATGTGTTCCAAAGCTGAACCGTTCATGTCTTCCTCGCTTTGTTTCCTCTCTCTGCAGAAACAAACTTGTTTTTCTCCATTCCTTGGGAAACACAATCTTCATAATTGTGGAAACACAATCCACATAATTGTAAAGGTTGTTTAATAACAAATATTTACATATTAGTACTTGTTATTATTCTTATTGTTCGAGTAACTTGTTCAGAAAACTAGGAAGGGCAAAGCCCATACGACTCACATGCTCCTTACAAAACTCGCAAATATTTAACATGAAAACGAGTGCCCAGAAAAAAACAAAATGAAATGGTGGCATTAAAATGCAAAGTAATATTGACTTTGATGTTACTATGCTCTTGACCTTGCGATGACATTCACCTCCATCTCCAAATACACTCATGTACTATCAAATAAAGTACAGCAAAATTTGTATTATGTAAAAATTTAAAAAAAAATGTGATCTTGGGACGACCTTGACCTTCAGTGGACTCTCGTGTGATCTCTCATGCATGTTAGATCAAATACCCTAATGTTGCATATTACTGGTTAAATAATTCCACTGTATGAAGATTTGTTTTTTGTATGTTTTTGCAAAAATGACCTTGATCTACATTACATGATTGTTGCTTTAGGTCCAGCGAACTCTTCCGAGCCAAATCAGGACCGGACAGTCCCTGATCCGCATAAAAGATCTGCTGAAACAACCCTAGTGGTAAAACTGAAAGCTCTCCACCAGCCAGTCACTTTACAATAAAGACATCCCACGCAGGGGATGCTGAGGATATACTCTAATTTATCGAACCCCCGTTTACAAAAACAAAATAGAATACAAACATCATTATAAATTATCAACAAAACACATTACATATAAAATGCCTACATTGCTAAATAATAACATCATAGGAAGCCCTAGTGACCACCTGGCAGAAAGCGTCCAATATTCCCAAGCTGATCCAACAGACCTCATACACAAATAAGGAGTCTTGCCCGGAAGAGTTTTCAAAAAAAAGATAGGTGACTGGTCTAGTGAAGAAGAAGTATAGCAGATTGATAGAACAGAGCAGGAATGAGAAAGAGCAAATGAGAAAGACAGCGACAGTAGGAATTTAAAGCACTAAATTTCCAGAAAGTGGGGATACTATTTATACTGAAACCCTTGGCACCCCAACGGGGGAGACCTTGACCTTCAAGATCAATGCAAAAAAGGAGCATATATGTAAGATCAATCTATCATATTTAAATACAACAAGTTTGGACTTTATATCTCTAATAGTTTAGAGTTCAAGATCACTCAAAGTACTTCAAAGTAATTTTCCTGGGAAAATGATAAATTACAAATCTATGAAAACTGCAAACACAAAAATAACAAAATTGCATAAACTGCACAGAGAAGACACCAAACATTCATTCCACAACAACATCATCCTTAAACGCATGCACAGGAATTTCAGTAACCTAAATAACATAGAAAAAGAATAAAATAAAACTAGAGAAGCAAACAAACTTAAAAATGGGGGGTTGCTCTATTATGTAAGCTACAAGTTGATTAAGAATATATATATATAAAGTACTAAATAAAAGTTTAAAACAAATTAATGTCCTGCTATATGAACGAAAACTAGCATACATAAAGTAATTTTAAAGTGTTTAAAATAATTTTGGCATTCTGCCATTTAAGTTAGTCTAAACTAACATAAATGAATGTAATTCGCAAACAAAATCTAGACTTAGTCCATTGCATGCTTGTTAATAACAGTTTTCAAGGCAGCTGGAACTTCAATAAGAGGTTCAGTTTGCCAGTGTTATCGCAGAACTACTGGCCGAGATCAGGAATCAGATGATCGATTCACAAAAATTTGTATTTTTCATCCCAAAGTCAGACACAAGGCCCCAAGACCACAACAATCTTTTGTGCTCTACTTCAAATATCATAGTATGACGCTACTAACCGAACCAAATGTTTCAGCATCATAGACATCGCAAGACAGCTAAGTAATTTGTTTTTTAAATTACACTTAAAATAAAGAGGAAACTATAAAATCATCATCATCATGAACTTATAACGAGCTCTTGCTATTTTACAATTTAACAAAATATGCTATTCATAGTTCTAATGATATTAAAATTTTGTATAAAAATATGTTAGTCTTACCACAGACCAGCGACATATCAGATTCAAGACAAAGCAGGATAGCATGTACATAGTTTTTGATAAATAAAAAAAGTTTCATCGAGAAACAAAATCACAATATACACACACTGTTACATGGATGAACAACACTAGTAGAATATCTCAAGTTTCCATTCAGCATTATATCATCACCACAGATGTGCCAATAGGGAGATGTGCCAACCCATCTGGAAAAATGTTCAACCCACCTGGCATGTTTGTTTGCAGATGTTTGCCTAGTGGACCAATGTCACACAAACATCCGAGATCTGTCATACCAAGAAACACTCCTCGAGATGATGCGTAGAAATAGGAAGAAGATAAGGAAGTCCGCACAATAAATGCTCCATCACAACAACAAGAGAAACGTGAGGGAACAAAACCACTTACTACAGTTATCCAAAACATCTTGGCCGACATTGCCTCAAGGCAAAGGCTAAACAGGGAGCCTTTTCCTCCACTGGAAGTGTTGAAAGTCGCACGCATGATCTTGACTTCTCCTCTATTGCTAGAACCACTGAAGTCTCTCCCACCACTGGAGGCGCGCGCATCACAATAATGAAACATCCGGAGTCAAAATGAAGGTATTAAAATAATATGTGGCGATGAACTATAGCCATGATGAGGACAGTGCCCAAGCTGGGGAAATATCCTAGATGGGGATAACTTTCCAAACATCCCAGGTGATAAAACAGCCTGAAATATTGGAAGTCCATAGCAATGTGGGGTTAGGGGGGGGGGAAAGGAAGGGGAAGGGGACTAACACATCCCATACCACGAGAAAAGCGACGTAGCTGTCTACAGACTAAAATGCCCTATCGCTGGCCCGTGTTCTTGCAATGCTGCACCCTGGCTTTTAGCTGGTCACCTGTATGTGTGCTGCTTCCATCTTCTGCCATCACTGGTGAGGGTAAAGGTGACCCACATCATGACATGGTCACACCCAGGCTCTTGCGGATCTGCTCGTAGACGACATAGCTTATACTGACGGCCGGCGCCACCTTGAGGAAGTTGGGAGCAATGCCGCGGTACAGGCCTGTGGGGCCATCCTCTTTCAGGATCTTGCGGAACAGGCCAACCATGGTGTCCTTATGTCCGCCTGGGAACAGAACAGCATTTCAGTATGCAAATGGTTATTGTATGTAATTGTGAAATGGGCAAAGGGAATGAACAGAGAGTGGGGGCACATATTGTCCTATGTTTTTCTGAATTTGTTGCAAAAGTCCTCAACACATAGCAGACAATTGCAGACCACCTAAGCTCAACGGATTAGAAGAGAACTTTGACTTTCATGATAACTGGACTGGTACAACCTAAGCTTGATAAACCGAATTATTATTAATATTACTACTACAGTGGAACCTCCGGTATCCGTCTCTCTGGTATACGACTCCCTCCGTTATGTGACCTGAAAACTTCTGACGGATTCACTTCCAATAATAAATTACCTCTGGTATGCGACAACCTCGTTTATGCGACCAGCGACCGTGTCTTAAGCCCTTTATACGACCGTCTTATGGCAATTTAAAAGAGATATCATTTAATTTGCTGTCTGTACCTTTCGTTTTTTCTCTCATGTTAGTGTACACCTGCTGTTGTCTGCTATTTCCGGTTCGCAAATAAGGGACATTACTCGCCTACACTGGCTTGTCAAAATGGCCTCGCGCAAGAGGAACGTTTTGAGTTTGGCAGAGAGAATGAAAGTGATTGAAAGAAGTGAAAATGGGGAGAGTTGTTTGTCTATTGCAAGAAGTTAAGACGTTGGGAAGACCCAAATTCAGCTCATCATAAAGGATAAGGAATCTGTGAAACTACGATGGGAGAGTGGAGAAAGTGGCGAAAGGGAAACATCGAAAATGAGAGCTTCTGCACTGACAGACTTGGATGAACGCGTCTGGCAGTGGTTCGACTGTTTTCTATTTTTGAAGTTGTGAATAAAAGACAAAGCTAAAAATTAAACATGTTTTACAGTTTCCTTTGTCAGAGAATACATGCTGGTGAGTGTGAAAATTATGACTACATACCCCTCCGAGCCTGACCCCTTTCCCCCACCCCACCCCTTGTTTCCGGTATAAGACCACCTCTATTATAAGACCGTTTTTTCTCAGATTTTGGACGGTCGTATACCGGAGGTTCCACTGTACTATTACTGCCACTACCAATATCAGAATTTGCCTATCCTCGAATAAATTCAAACCATATACTATATTTAATTCTACATTTGCATTTTGTGAACTCACCTTTTGCCTGTAGCCGTGTTCTGACCAAAGCCAGGGGGTAGCTGGCCAACTGACCGCATGTACTGCTCACTGTGCCACAACCCAGCAACACAAAGATGCCTGGGTCTTTGTCTTTGTGCTTTGCCATGTACATCTTTTTCAATGTCTGCAAACAACAATCAAAATAACCACTGTGGCAAATAAACAAAGGGAGTGAATTCAGATTGAAATTTTTTTTAATGTGATCATCCCTTGACGCGTCACAAATATTCGTTATTTGGCCACCCCAAAAAACTATAAAACATCAAACGAATAAACTTTTTTTTTTTTTTTACATAAAAATAATCAAAATGTTACATTTATTTATTTTATTACAAAGGGGATTTGATTATGTCTGTGTGGCTATTATCATCAATTTCTTAGCACAGAAAAAAAAGGAGAGAAAAATAGTGTTCTTTTTGTTCTGTTTTAAACCCTACCTCATAAATACACAGGTCAATGCCAGCGTAAGGGATGATACCCAACAAGTTGGGAATGTAGCCACGATAGAAAGCCATCAGGCCCTCTTTCTGCGCTATCTGCCTTGCACAGTCAAACATGCCAGTATACTGGCCTGTCTTCCGCAGCGCCAATCGAGTTTTCATCACCTGTAACATCCACCCACAAGCACTGATCAAGCATGAATCAAGGCATCGACCAAGCACGCAAGCATTACTGCATTTTCCAATAAACACCACATTCTTTTTGCCCTGATGACAGGGACTCAAATTTTCCTGCATGTGTTCATTTTCTTGCATGCCCGCTAACAGTCGAAATGGCTAGGTGAACCCTGACACCATGTGTGAAGGCCTGCTGGGTGCAGACATACTGTGTACCACTGTCACAAAACATATAGCATCCACAGCCACAAGAAGGCAAGCGTCACCCTTGCGTCACAGAGTTAAGCGTTGATGTAAAGCCTCAAAAACTAGAATGGCAAAGCCCACATGACTCACATGCTCCTTATGCAACTGGAAATGTTTAACAATAAAAATCAGTACCCAGAGGAAAAAAAACACGAAACGGTGGCATTAAAATGCTAAGTAGTACAGACTTTGATTTTTCTATGCTCTTGACCTTGAGATGACCTTGACCTCCAGCTCTAAATACCCTCATGTACTGACAAACTACAGCAAAATGTGCATTATGCACACACAAAAGCTGGGATGACCTTGATCTTCAGTGACTTTGACCTTGGGATGACCTTGACCATCGTTTGACCTCTAATGCCTGTCTTATCAAATAACCAATTTTTGTTTGCATACTATGGGTTAAATAAACAGCCATTCCGCTGTATGATGACAATACAACTTTATTGTCCGCTAATAACCAGAAATGTGCCTTTGGCACCACCGTCCAATAATGCAACAACATAAATGAGTAATAATAATACTACAATATTTTTTGTATGTTTTTGCAAGGCCCAAAATGACCTTGACCTTCAAGATCAACGCAAAAACGAAATAGCAATCTAACATCTCTAAATACAAAAAGTTTGGACTTAATATCTCTCATAGTTTAGGGTCAATCCTATCCTGTCCCGTAACCCAGAGGTCAAAGGGGCACCACAGATGATCGTTTGACCAGCATGCTCCATCTTTCTCTGTCCTCAGCAGCCCTGATGGCTTCGCTCAGTGTCAAACCAGTCCATTCTCGAATGTTGTCCTCCCACCTCTTTTTCGGTCTCCCTCTCAGACCTGCCTACCTCATTTTTGCCTTGACAGAAGAACACTCAGGAAAAAGCGGAAGAATCCAGCACAAAAGCAGAAGAAAAATTTGTCGTTGAATATGCCTCTCGCACTTGTACAAAGATCCTTGAACATAACATTACAACTTTTTTTTTTAATTTTTTTTTTTACCCAACAGTAAGTTTCATTCTTTGTACACACAGGCAGTCATCACTGAAGAATTCTCATAATTTCATATTTCTTCTTCTTTTTTACGGTCTCACTCTCATCTTTGTCAACGTGAATGGTTTCTTCGTCGTCCGTTTCATGAACGGGAACCGCGCGCTTCGTCGCCATGTTTGAGAAAGAAAGACTTCTTTTGTGTTCTTCAGTACAGAAGAGTGCAGCACAGTGGTTATCTCCCTTCTGTACAAAAAAATACGATCTCTCTTACTGATTCAAGACTAGATTGGAATGCAGAAGATTTTCGATTTCTTCAGCGGAAAAAAGTTGTCAGAGGCGGAAGGGCGGAAAAAAGCATTAAAATTCGGAAGAATCTTCCGCCAAAAACGGAAGGTAGTCAGGTCTGCCCTCTTCTTCTACCTCCTTGCACTGTGCCTTGCAGAATAGTCTTTGCAAGGCATGATGATCTGGTGACGTGGCCATACCATCGGAGTTTCCGTTTCTTCACCACTGTGAGCAGGTCATCATGTTGTCCAATGGCTTGTGTGATGGTCTGTCTGACTTCGTCGTTGGTGATAGTTGGGTATAGGAAATGCCCAGAAGTCTTCTGTAGCACCTCATCTCCATGCTTTGTATTTTTCGTTGGAGATCTGCTGTGAGGGTCCATGCTTCGCAAGCATATAGGAAGATGGAAATGACAAGGGAGCGCAGCAGTCTTACTTTGGAATGTAGACTGATGGTCCCATCTTTCCAAATGGGCTTCAGCCTTGTCAGGGCAGCAGTTGTTTGTGCGATCCTGGAGAGGACTTCCTGTCGGGACCCATAGTCTGATACAATGGCTCCTAAATATTTGAAGCTATGCACTGTGTTGAGGGATTGGCCTTGGACTTTGATGTCTGTGTTGATGCCATTGGTGTTGTTGGTCATCATTTTGGTCTTCTCTGTACTTATTTTCATTCCATAGACTCTGGAGGTGGTGTCAAGCCCTCTGTACCAGCTGTTCAAGTTCTTGTTCCTCTCCAGCCAATCCATCAATGTCATCCGCAAAACGAATATTGGAGATTGCTCTACCCCCTATGCTGACTGTGCCTTCATGATCTGCAAGAGCATCTGACATGATGCGCTCTAGCAAGATGTTGAAGAGTGTTGGAGAGAGTAGGCATCCTTGACGCACACCGAGTGTTGTTCTGAACCAGTTCCCGATGGCGCTGTTGTGGAGGACTACACAGGTAGCCTTTTCATTCAGGCTTTTGATGACTTCAATAATTTTAGGGCTGATGTTGTACACTTTCATTGTTGCCCATAGAGCTGCATGCCAGACTCGGTCAAACGCCTTCTTGAAGTCTATGAACACATGATATAGATGTTGTTGGTGCTGTAGGTATTTCTCACAGATTATTCTGAGGTTGAAAATCTGTTCAGTGGTCGTTCGCCCTGCCCTGAATCCTGCTTGTTCTTCAGCTATGATTTGTTCAGCTTGGTGTTTCAACCTGTTGAGTATTATTTTCAGGAGGACCTTGCTGGGATGGCTGATGAGGCTGATGGTGCGGTGCGGTAATTTTCACACTCCTGAAGGTTACCTTTTTTGGGAAGAGTGATGACAAGCGACTGGGTCCATGGTATAGGCCACTCCTCACTCTGCCAGATCTTGTTACAGATAATGGTGAGGGCATCAATCATCGCTTCTCCTCCTGCTTGTAGCAGTTCCGCGGGTATGTTGTCCACTCCCGCTGACTCCCCTTTCTTCAGCGATTGCACTGCTGCCTCAACTTCTTCCTGGAAAATTGGGAAGATTTCTTCTTCTTCTCTGTTCTTGGGACATGCTAGAACTGAGGGGTCTCCATTTGGTGTATGGTTTTAAAGGTCAGAGCAGTGCTCTGTCCATCTGTCCAAGACTTCTTGTTCTTCTGTAAGGCATATGCCAGACTTGCTTTGGATCGTGGAGACTTTGGGCTGTTTGACACTTGTCAGCCGCTTCACAGTCTGGTAGGCTTTCTTGCTGTTGTTCTTGTTCAGATTGTTCTCTATTTCCTGGCATTGATCTTCTATCCAGTTCTCCTTTGCTGTGCGCATACCTTTTCAGATGTCATTGTTGATTTTTCGGTAGACATCAGCTCCCTGTGAGGTGTTCTTTTTCTTTTTTATCTCTCTTCGTTTATCACACAGATCCAAAAGTTCAGGTGTGATCCACGGCTTCTTCTTGGTCGGTGCTTGCCAAGGATCTCAGTGGCGGCATCTGTCACAGCTGAGTTGAAGGTGGTGATCATGGTGTTGACATCTACTTCACCAGCCCCCAAAATGAGCAGTGGTGCAAATTTCCCTCCAATTGTGGCCTGAAATAGTTCTGCCACCTCCGGGTCTTGCAGTTTGTCCAGGTTGAACTTCAGTCTAGTGCACTTTGCTGTATTTACTCTCTTCAAGTGGAGCCGGAAAGACATCATCACGAGATCTTGGTCACTTCCGATGTCTGCTCCTGGAAAAGTGCGTGTCCTGCCAATGTTGATGCTTGATCTGAAGCGTTTCTTGACCATGATGTAGTCTATTTGGTTGTGATGCTCCCCGCCAGGACTGTGTCATTTCCATCGTCTGGAGTTTTTGTGGAGACCAAGCATGTTTGCCAGTACCACATTGTTGTATCTGGCAAACTCCAAGAGTCTCAGACCCCTGTCATTTGTCTTGTTGTTGCAGTGGGGTCCACATGTGTCTCCCCAGTTGTGGTGCGCATCTTGGCCAACCTTGGCATTCAAGTCGCCTTGCGCTATGACTATGTCCTAAGCCCTGTGGGTTCGGGCACTAAATAGAATAGACCCAACGTTTCCCGGCGTGTCGTAAGAGGCGACTAACAGGGGTGATGTTAGCACGGCATCACTGGACAAAAGTCTTCTACACAGAAGTCAGAGGCCAGGGCGGAGGAACCTCACGTTACTACAGGTTCAACGACCACGTGCTCAGGGCCAAGGCGAGCCACACTGTATTCGTGGATTTCGGCTGTGGCCAACAGCCTGGAGAGGATTGGGCACCGCCAGGTCTTTTTTGCCCAAGACACACTACATGATGACACTATCCACTAATTTCATACCGGATCGGTCGTCGCCCGGCTCAAGGACCGCGCCTTCCGTTGACCACCAGGACGGAGGTGTTAAGTATGCTACTGATGGACAATTTAGCAAGATCTGCACGAGAAACAACATCGTCATAGGAACCTGGAATGTCAGGACCCTAACTGCGGAAGGAAAATTAGAAGAACTGGCCCACGAGTTGGACCACTATCGATGGAACGTTCTAGGCATCAGCGAACTGCGCTGGAAAGGCCTAGGTGAAACAACGACTGACAAAGGCCACAAGCTTTATTTCAGCGGTAGAGATGACAGGCACGAACACGGCGTTGGATTCTTGGTCCACAAGAACATTCTAGCCACTGTCATGGGTTGCCGCCCAGTCTTCAGTAGACTCATTACCATCCACCTGAGAGCAGCCCCTTTCAACATCACCATCATCCAGGCCTATGCCCCAACACCAGACTATGACGACAGCGAAGTGGAGGATTTTTATGAAAATCTACAGGCGGTCATTGACCAAGTGCCGAAGAAGGACATAGTCATAGTGCAATGTCACTTTAAAGTACCTATACTAACAGACTTTGGACAGCTCTGGTGACTTTGATCTTGAAATAAGGTTGATCAAATTTGTATAGTATGTGCATCTCATTGATATCTATCATGCATAAGAAAATTCTAAGTTCAATGTAACCTAGAAAAAATTATAATAGGTACTCCAAGCCCTTCATTGGCTCTTGTCCGGTCGGCAGTTTTGACTACAGTTTTGACTCAGTTTTCACTTCACTTTCAACACTTATTATTAATGTAAAACTGCATCAAAACGAACAGTGGCTGTATTCAAATAAAAATTGAAAGCTTTATCTTTACATCTGTGTTGTTTTTAATGCATGTTTATGCGAAAGATTCCGAGAAAACAGCTTTTGAATACGCCCCTATCCGAACGCTGAATGCCGCTGCGAAAAAGTTGTCATCGTCGTCTGCTGCGAGGTGGCTCGTTTCAAAGTCTAAGCGCTTTGCGATACTTCATTGGATGGCCTAAAAATAAGAACCAATGAGAAGTTCGGATACTTAGCTTCATTTACATATACGTATTGTGGGGCTCTCGTGTGTAAAAGTTTTGTTACGAGCCGAACAAAGTGGATAAAGCGGTTTTAATGTAAGTTTGATTTTAACTAGAAGTTTAAAACTTAGCAAGAAATAAAGAGCAGACTTTCCTTTATAAAACTAGGGTATTTATTAATTTGTGCATTACTGTATCGCGGAGCGCTTTGCCGTAGAAAAGTGTACCCAAACGGTGTTCGGGTTTTTTTCCGGCCAAGGCCGACTCGTAGGCCTATTCTGCGACACGAGTGCTGAGCGTAGTAGCACACCAGTAGGCCTATACTTTGCCGGCACGCTCTGCGAATTTGATGATTTCCCAACTTTGAAGCACCAAAACGGCTGAACATTACATGGGATAGGCCTGAAGAAAATTGGGCTTGGAGTATAACATATGAAGGGGTTACCTGTCAAAAATCAGCTTTCTGGTATCAATATTGGCTTCACTTTGAGACTCCAAAGTTGTCAATTTCTTCAATTCCAAAACGTTGCCAAAAAAACACCAACATTCGGCATTTTCAAACATTAATAACTTTTTACCTATTTGTCCTATGGGGGAAAAAAATATACCACTGTGTTCAGAATGAAAAGCTCTTTAAATCTATGTCAGTTTTGTGATGAGGAAATCATTTTTTAAAAATGGCTTTTGACTACCTAATTATAATTTTTTTACTAACATTTGTTGACCCTGTGACCTTGAAGTGAAGTCATTCATTCACTGATCATTTATGAGGTCTTAAGGCGGCGATACACGGTAAGACTAGATCTTATGATACCCGCATATGACTACGGAAATTCCCGGATCGGTAGAAATTGTCGTCAAGTCTTATCGATAGAGCATGTTCTATTTTTTCACGGCGCGATACGACAGTGGAGGTCAGACAGCCAATCAAAACAGCTATTTGATTGAACTCCGAGGTGAAGGTCACTGAAAAACCGCGACCTACAAACTGAAAAATGGCAGACCTGTCGAAGCACCAAACAGGAATTTTGATTGAGTTGCACATCATTGCTGGTCTACAAAGACCAAGGGACCAGAAACCGCGCACTTTCATCAATACAGGCGCGGTTTCATGAAGCCTGCAATATTTTGCTGGATCGTAATACAGCCGACAGTGTGATTTTTGTTGTCGCGTGACTCATGTCAATGAACGATATGAAAATAAAGAATAATATATTTGTGCAATGCATATTAATATTACTTTTAAAAAAAATGTAATGACGTTTTGAAAAACAAGCGTCATTAATTTATCACGCGCTAACAACAATTGCTTTCGCAAATATTTAGATCTAGTTAGCCGTAGACTACGAGATGCCTTTACCGACAGGCTTATGACTCATACATACCGTGTATCAGCAAAGACATCAGATCTGCAGCGGCATACGCGGGTATCATAAGATCTAGTCTTACCGTGTATCGCTAGCTTTATGGGTAATACAGCATCTTACCAAGTTTGGTTATGATAGTTGAAATATGTTCTGACATATTAACCCACTTACAAGTTTTGCACAGATAGCGGACAGACAGACGGATGGACGGATATTTTTTTCTATGTCATTTTTGGACTACTTAGGACTCATCTCGCACAGATTCACACAAATCTTGAACCTTTTTTGAGGGGGAGGGCAGAGGGAGGAGGGGGGGCGGAGAGGGGGGTTGAGCACATAGACTCACACTGCACTGCATGCGAGTCAAAAAACTCACCTCCATAGGGTAGATGGTTGTCTGTGATATAGCACCTGCAGCTGAACCGGACAATAACCGCTCAATCACAGTCAGCTCTTTTTTATCGCCCTTCACCCACGCTTTCACCTGAAACAACAGCAGCAAAGAATTAACAATGAACACCTTGGAGAGACAAGCATCACATCCTTGCAGATGTCAAAACAAAAGCCTAATTCGCCAACAGACAATGTACGTCAACATGATTTTGATTCTGGCCTGGAATGGCTCTACAAATCAAACTCGTTCGGCTGTAAGAGTTTCAGTTTTAGGTAACTTCCCATTTCACAATAACGGCGCTAGAACAGACTGTTTCCCAAAAAAAGATGTCTAAACAAACACTTAAGATTTCAAAAGCTCGGAAGTTCCAGAGGCAAAGAAAACAGCTTCACTTTATTTTTCACTGTGCTATCATTCTCAACAACCATCAGACTAACAGAAATCAAAGATATTGTTGGTGTTTTCTATCAGTATCTGATTCAGCCCCGATGCTTGAATTCCTGATAGTTGTGTAACTCAGATTCGTTTATTCACACAGCCCGTCCAAACAGCATACAAGTCACAAAGTCGACGTATGAAGTTTTCCACTTTTATTCAGCACACACCAACAACTGCATACAATTCTCAATTCAACTCAACAACTTTCACAGCAACTTTCCAAATCACTATCAACAACTTTTCTCTCTCAACAATCTCTCAACAGGAACTCGGCACACGATTAAATAACCTCTCTCTTTTCCGGAAAGATTTCGTACATGGTAGAAAATGACGTACTGCCACCAATCGAATAAAAGATCGTCATCACTGACTTACGTCAATACATATTTTTATATCTTCCAGAACGACCTCTTGCTTCTACATGTATCAGGAAATTTCTATCAAGAGTAAACACGCATATCCAGAAGATTCTCAAATAATATCGACTAACGCAAATTATCAACGTTATACAAAGCCTCTCCTAACAACAATGCAAACTCAAATCAAAGGTAAATAAACACCATTATTAAATACTTTGCAAAACGAAACGATTAGATCTATCGTGCGCGCTTCCGACATACTTTCGTTCACGTTTCAACGTAACAGATATAAACCCAGTATGTGTATTCAACAGTTATAAAAAATGTTTGGAAAAGTGGCTAAAGTCTTTCCTTCTCCTCCACTGCACATAATCAAATGGACAGTTTCAAAACCCACTCAAGGTACAGTGGGTCAATGTTTGACATAAAAACAATCTCAGGCAACCAGCCAAATGTTGAAATGATGTACACTTTTGAGCTATTTGCAACAAGAGCTTTGAAGCGTCAACTTACTACAACTGCAGTTCTCAATTCCCGTTAATACAGCACAATACCAGTACAAATGCAAACGGCCAAAAAACCTTTGCTCTACTACACTATTGTAAAATCAGACATTCATACTCTTAAGAGATGTAAGCTAGTCTTAGCATCAACACAGCGACTCTAACAAAGTTGTTCAGATTTTGAGGTCAGGTCAGCCAGGTTATATAGATACGCTGATGCTTCCTTTTTCTGCAAGGGGGGAGTGGGGTGCCGGCAAGCTATAAATAACCTGCAGCATGCAAAACGCTGAGGCCCTGATCAGTGCTGCTCACATAGGAATTGAGGTGGTGTGTCAAACCAAGGCACAGTGCAAGGAGGCAGAAGAAGAGGGAGACCGAAAAAGAGGTGGGAGGACAACATTCGAGAATGGACTGGTTTGACACGGAGCGAAACAATCAGGGTTGCTGAGGACAGGGAAAGATGGAGTACGCTGGTTAAACGATCATCTGTGGTGACCCTACGACCTCCGAGTTATGGGATAAAATAGGATAGGATAGGATGTCAAACCTATTAAAAAAAAAAAAAAAAAAAGGCTGTTCAAGCTGCAAAGATTCAAGCCAAACCCACAACTCTACAGATTTATGGCCACACAGTAAAAGACAAATGAAGGGTGCATGCTAGCATGAAGAGATGCACAGGGCAAAAGAGTTTAACACAAACAAGCAAGAAGCAGACATTAGATTAGGAAGACACAAAACTGTGAAAATGTCGGGTAATTTTTTTTCATTAGCTGTTGTCATTGTTCTTGTCGACCAAATTACTGTAAATTTTTTATGCAATATATCAAAGAAACAAAACTGGTATTTTCTTCACTTGAGATTGAATACAGATTATAATCCTTCAAATAAATGTGTTGACATGGCTGAACAATGACATTTTGATGACAATGATGTTACATTACATTTAAATCTTATACATCCAAATCCTCAGTCCAAGTGACACAACTCTTACTGTACACACATCTTTTTTCAAATGCGCATTGAACTCTCGTAATACTGAATCCATCCAAACTCCTGCACCCAATGCAACGCACATCAATCTCCAAAATAAATTTCCCTTTAAGTAATGTAAGTATTTTCTGATCTTCTGGAACCAGTCTGTGAAATTCACTTTGAATTCAGGCATCATAATCAAAAATATTAAAAATAATAATAATAATAATAATAATACAGGATGCTATATACGCGCCTTTCCCCAAATCAATCAGGCTCAAAGCGCGGCGATCTATACCAACATACACGCTCACCTGTCTCATCCACCCTCACACACACCAAATACACATCCAGCACTCAAACAGGTGGTGTAAAGGCAGGGAGATCGCTATTAGAAGACGGAAAGAAAATCTAATTTTTATTTTGGAAATTTTTATATTGACTGCGTCCTGTACCATTATTGAAGGGAGGGAGGAAACCGGAGTGCCCGGAGAAAACCCTCGGTGACCTCAATAGTCTCGTACCTAAGTCAAATACGTTCGCCCCTTGCGGGAATCGAACCCGCGACCTTCGGCATAGGAAACCGGCGACTTATCCACTGCGCCACGAGGCCACCCCATTAACATGATACAGTGAACACAGGAGCACTTTAAGTCAGCCTATAGTTAAATACTACTTATTTTCAAGACCTGCCTTGGTTCTGGCTGTTCTTTGTTTCTGTTTTAAAAGATTTTTTTTAATTCAAAGATTACACGTGGATACATAATATACAATATATTCAAGCTGAATCTATGTCTCAAGCTTTCACCTAAAGCAGCATTTTTTGCAAGTTCTTCATGTATTTGTTGAAACAGGTCTACTATTTTCAAAGGTTAGATATGGCCGCCTAGCAATAATATACTCTGGTATCTTACTCTTAGGCAACAGGAGAGATATGGTGAATTCTTTCATTTACAGGCGGCAAAATATATTCAAGTCAATTCTTTAAATGTTCCTGTCTTCACTGCATAAAGGTCTTTTCCAGGCAATGTAATGCCAAATTTTTATTTTCAAGGAAAAAGTGGCTTTGGGAATGCAGGGGGCCGATACATGGGGTCAAGAGTGTTACACTCGATTCGATGTTGGAGTTTTTCTATCAGTATCTGATTCAGCCCCAATGCTGAATTCCTGGTAAGGTGTAACTCAGATTCGTTTATCCACGCAGCCTGCTCACTCAGCAACAAGACACGGAGTCGACGTATGAAGTTTTCCACTTTTATTCAGCACACATCAACAACTGCATTACAATCGCCTTTTCACTCTCAACTTTTTACTTTCCAATTCACTATCAACAACTTCCACAACAACACACAGAGCATCGAATATATAATTTTTTCTCTAGTCCAGAACAAGGTGGAACGAGCTCGTTTGACGCAATTTACCAATCGCTTTTAACTTCGTCATCACTGTCTTACGTCATACATATTTCTTCTCCTTCCGGGAACGTACTAAACTTTCTACATTTATCGGGAAATTTCCATCGACAGCAAATAAGCAGATCTAGAGAATTCTCCAACAATATCGACCAACAAAATTATCAACGTTATACAAAGCCTCCTCTAACAACAATGCAAACTCAAATCAAAGGTAAATAAACTCCATCATTGAATACCTTGCAAAACGAAACGATTAGATCTATCGTGCGCATTTCAGACATACTACCATTCGCGTTTCAACGTAACAAAGAGGCAGCACCCCTTGTGGGGCAACCCAAAAAAAAAAAGAAGAGATTTCTCTTATATAGCGCACTTACAAGCTCAGAGAGCTTCTCAAGGCGCTGGCCCCTAATATCCAGCAATCACAAAATAGTTTGCTGAAGTCAGGATTCGAACCCACGTCGCCCAAGACGCACTCACACAAATCGTGCGCTCTGACCACTGAGCTATCCCTGCCGCCTGCCACTTCAACACCTGAAGTTTTCCACAAATTTAAACTAAAAAAAAAAAAAACTCTCAGACAATGTAATCCTCTTCATCAGATTCTGCAAGAATCTGACGCCATAATTTTCCGCCTCTCAGAATTCTAACCTTAAACTTTGAAAATTCACTGTGTGAAGTCTACAGACTCGAAAATGCAGTGAAAACTCCACCAGAAACAGCATTTTATGTTTGCTATAAATAGATTTTCACATTGCAGCTGCTGAACGGACCACACTATTACCAGCCGCTGCGCGAGTGTGCACATAGCAAAAATATCGGTCGCTCAAAGTTGCTCCAAGTGTAAAAGGGTTAGGATCATTTGCTATGTGCATGATCGAGAAGCGACCATCGGCGGCCAGTATTAGCTTGGTCTGTTCAGCGGCTGGCATGTGGAAATCTATTTATAGCAAATGTGCAAGACTCTCGCTCACGTGTTTCCGATTTCCTGCAGTTCCATGCGGAGCTTCCACTGCATTTTTAGAGTCTGTAGAACGCACACAATGAATTTTGAAAGTTTTATGTAAGTTAGAATTCTGAGAGGCGGAGAATTATGGTGTCAGATTCTGCAGAATCTGATGAAGAGGATGGCCCATTTGAAGGATTTTAGGAGGCTGATTTGGTGCAGCTGAATGACAAACAGGAAAGTGATTTGGACGTTCACTTTGACAATCTGTTTCCATCTATTTGAATAACAGCAATGATGAAGAACCTGTGCTTTCTTATTTGTGGCAGTGATCGTATTGCTGCATGTTGTGCAGTATGCAATGTTGAAATTCAGATTTTTGTACCTGTTGCAACACATTGTAAAAATGTATGCGTAACATTTCGTTTTGAAGAAAAATATGTGGTTGATTTATTAATAATTGAGTGGAACATAATTTTGGGTTGTGTATTTTTAATTAAATTTGGTGTGCGCATGGTGTAGCATTTTGACTGAGTTACTTGCCTTGACCTAGGAAAAAGAAGCTGATAAGGCTTAGGCATCTCGGGGGAGATAGAGGGTTGATATAAAACAACATCATAAAAAGCAAGCATGCAGGGATCTAAATGCTAGCTACCTGTTCATAGGCCATGAACTTGATGGCGGACTCGGGGGCAATTTTGATGACGTTCATGCCGTTACCTCTCCAAAGCGACTTGTACCCGCCTTCGTCCAGCATCTGTTTGAAGCCCGATGCTATTGTCATCTTGTGCTTTCCTCCCCCATACACCTGCCACAGACAAATGAAAGTGGACAATTGTTCATGTATTGATCGCACACTCACATGATACAATTATCCAATTATTTTACACTCAAATGATGATAACACACGATACATCAAACAAGCCAAAAATTTGAATTAAAAAACCATTCAAGATTTTATTAACTCTTGCAACATTTTTCAAACTGAACACTTTTGCTAAATCAAAGTTATGCCCAACAGTAAAGCTCTCTTTTCACAAAGCTCTAGCAGTATCAAACAAACAAAAATGTGAAACCTGTAGTAAAACTTTCAAGCGATCAAGAGGCGCAGTACATGTTCTTGAAACTGCTCCGGCTCCACCTCCTGCTACTAGATGGCGCCACCACATTCCTGTTTGCAACTCTTTTTCTGTGAAGTCGTCGGGCACCAAACTATTCTCACCAATATCTATAATCTGCAGAAAAATCAAGAAACAGCGGGATGTGAGGCACAAGGTAATTTTCAATACCAAATGTTATAGCAACAAACAACATGTATTGCCTATATTACAAGTACTTCAGCCAGAAAACAAAGCAATAAACCCACATCAGAAAAAATAATCAATCTTAGGTTGCTGTTTTTTGTAATTTTTCACATAAACCATTGCTCTGATGATAATGTGCACATCAAAACCATTGAAAATGGTCAAAACGTGAAAAAAGCTGTCAAACACTAAAAGTAGAATGTGCCATAATGCTGACAGATGTTTTCTACTTATCAAAATTAACATGCGCTGATAATCATTACTCAAGATGTTCAAAAGGACATATCGCTACTGCAACAAAACAGGATCAAATCTTCAACTAAATCTTTCCCTTGCATATAATTTTTTTTTAAATCCACTAAAATGTTACAAATGAAATGTATGTGTTCTAAGTACATTTATATCTGACTTGCCTTCAATATATTCCTAGCACTAGCATAATCATACTTTGAAGCATTAGAAAGTTGTGGTACCAAGGCAACCAATATCTGCATGCAAAGTAATCAACAAACTAGAACGGCAAAGCCCATATGACTCACATGCTCCTTATGAAACTTCCAATATTTTGCATTAAAATAAGTCCCCCCCCCCCCCCCCCCCCAAAAAAAAAAAAGAAAAAAAAAAAGAAATGGTGTCATTAAAATGCAAAATAATACCGACTTTGATTTTTCTATGCTCTTGAACTTGAAACGACATTGAAACGACCTTGACCTCCGGCTCCAAATATACTCATGCACTATCAAATAAAGCACAGCAAAACATGTATTATGCCAAGAAAAAAAAACAGTGATCTTGGTATGACCTTCCTTCACATGACCTCTCATGCACAGCCGATCAAATAACCCAATGTTGTTCCATACTATGGATTAAATAAACAGCCATTCCAATGTGCGATGACCTTTTTTTTTTCTTTTTGCAATGCCTAAAATTAAATTGAGCTTCAAGATCAACACAGAAACGGAACATATATAAAAAGGTCCATCTATCATCTCTAAATACAAAAAAAATTTGGACTTTATATCTCTCATAGGTTAGGGTCCAGGTCAATGCAAAGTCCTTATACTAACCGACTTTGGACAGTTCCAGTGACCTTGACCTTGGAGTGAGGTTGATCAAATTTATATAGCATGTGTGCTTCATTGATATCTATCATGCATCAAAGAATCATAAGCTCAATATTAATAACCTAGAAAAAAAGTGAAAGATTGTGGAAAAACAGTCATTTTTTTACTAACATTTATTGACCATGTGACCTTGAAGTAAAGTCATTCATTCACTGATCATGTATGAGGTCTCGTGGGTATACACCATCTTACCAAGTTTGGTTGTGATCGTTGAAATAAGTTCCGAGTACTTAGCCACTTTAAAGTTTTGCACAGACAAGATGATGGACGGCGGACAGTACAGACAGATGGACATTTTTTTTTCGATGTCAAATTTGGACTATTTAGAACTCATCAAGCACAGTTTTGCAAATATATGTAAATTTTTTTTTTTTTGGGGGGGTGAGGGGTGGGAAGGAGGTTGTACATAGACTCACATTTCTAAGTATGCGAGTCAAAAATCCAAAACTTTGAAAAAATACATAAATAAAAAGAAGAAGGCACAGAAAACATTGAACTCGGGTTACAAGCAGTGATCCAGGCACTATCAAGCATCCTGTGTTAACAAAACAGCTGCATTGAAATATCTTTTACATAAGAAAGAACCCAAGCTTTGCACATCTTTTTAACTGCCAACCAAGATCATGGAAGTTAAGCCCAAAAAACGCAAGGTCAGCATCTACTGCACATCAGGTTAATGCAACTAATTCATTCAATATATGCACAGTTTGTGGGATCATTAAAAAAAAAAAAAAGGTTTTTCAAATAAAAATAATATTTAAAATAAGTACATGTATGCATGATGCCACGTTCAGAAAATCCAAAAAAAACCACACTTGTATTGCAACTATTACAAAATTAGTCCCCATTTAGTGTAATGTTAATAAATATATAACATTTTTCCCCGACTTAATGATTTTGAATGATACAGGGTATGTAAATAAGATTCTTTGCCATGCAGGAGAGGTTAGATAAATCTAAAGTAGACATGGATTGTGTGAAACAGGTACTGCCAATTAGTTGACATAATCATGAAAATGAGCAAATTAGAATGAGAGTGAGGTACATAGACTCACTTTGTTACTTGCACCTCATCTAAATGCTTTGTATTCTTCGTTGTAGATCTGCTGTGAGGGTCCATATTTCGCAAGCCTATAAGAAGATGGAGATGACAATGAAGCGCAGCAGCTTTACCTTGGAATGTAAACTGATAGTACTGTCGGGACCCATGTCTCCTAAATATTTAAAGCTATACACCGAGTTGAGGTATTGGCCTTGGACTTTGATGTCTGTGTTGATGCAATAGGTGTTGGTCATCCTTTTGGTCTTCTCTGCACTTATTTCCATTCCAAAGACTCTGGAGTAGGCGTCAACCCTCTGTACCAGCTGTTCAAATTCTTGTTCCTCTCCAGCCAATCCATCAATGTCATAGCACAAAACAGAGGCTGGAGATTGCTCAACCCCCTATGCTGACGGTTCCTTCATGATCTGCAAGGGCATCTGACATGATGCACTCTAGGAAGATGTTGAAGAGTGTTGGAGAGAGTAGGCATCTTGACGCACGCCGATTGTTGTTCTGAACCAGTTCCCAATTGCGCTGCTGTGGAGGACTGCACTGGTAGCCTTGTCATACAGACTTTTGATGACTTCAATAATGTTAGGCTGATGTTGCACACTCTCATGGTTGTCTACAGAGCTGCATGAAAGACTTGGTCAAACGCTTTCTTGAAGTCTACAAACACAAGATAAAGATGTTCTTGGCAGATTATTCTGAGGTTGAAAATCTGTTCAGTGGTACTTTGCCCTGCCCTGAATCCTGCATTTCTTCAACTACGATTTGTTTAGCTTGGTGTTTCACTGCTGCCTCAACTTCTGAGAACTGGAAGGATTTCGTCGTCTTCTCTGTTCTGTGATCATGCTAGAACTGATGGGTCTCCGTTTGGTGGGTGGTTGTAAAGGTAAGAGCGGTACTCTGTCCATCTATCCAAGACTTCTTGTTCTTCTGTAACGCACATGTCAGACTTGTTTTGGATCATGAAGACCTTGGGCTGTTTAAAACTTGTCAGCCGCTTCAGTCTGGTAGGCCTTCTTGCTGATGTTCTTGTTCAGGCTGTTCTCTATTTCCTGGCATTGATCTTCTATCCAGTTTTCATTTGCTGTGTGCATGCCTTTTTGGTTGTCACTGTTTATTGTTCAGTAGGCATGAGCTCCCTGTGAGTTGTTCTTTTTCATCTCTCTTCGTTTGTCACACAGGTCCAAAAGTTCAAGTGTGATAATTGGTTCCTTCTTTGGGAAGTGCTTGACAAGGATCTCAGTGGCAGCATCTGTCACAGCTGCTGAAGGTGGTTATCATGATGTTGACATCTACTTCACCAACTCCAAAAATGAGCAGTGTTGCAAATTTCCCTCCAAATGTGGCTTGGAATATTTCTGGCACCTCCGGGTCTTGCAGTTTGTTTAGGTCAAACTTCAGTCTGGTGCACTTTGCTTTGTTTACTCTCTTCAAGTGGAGCTGGAAAGACATCATCACGAGATCGTGATCACTTCCGATGTCTGCTTCTGGAAAAGTGCGTGTCCTGCCAATGTTGACTCTTGATCTGAAGTGTTTCTTGACCACTGATGTAGTCAATCTGGTTGTGATGCCCCCCGCTGGAACTGTGCCAAGTCCGTCGTCTGGATTTTTTTTGTGGGGACCAAGCTTTTTAATCACTGGCCCCATTATCTAGCAACTCTCTCCCAAATTTCGTGTCATCTTTGCTTAAAAGAGTAAACAAAGCATGCGGTAGATCAACCGGCTTCCTGTGACCAGCTGCGCATGTTCGAACATCTAAAAGGATATGAGCTAATGCTCTAAAAATATCCCACAGCAAGCCACTATGTAGAGCGTGTAGCGAGATGGTTTGACCCGCCGGTGGCGTTACACGGAGTACTAGAGTTCGGCAGGTCTGACCGCCGACGGCACCAGAGGAAAGCTCTAAAGAAACAAAATAACAGCACAAACTGAGCGCCTCAGACTTCAGACAAATTGATGGATTATTCACACATGTATATAACCAAACCAAAGCTTGTATACAAGTTACTGAGGCAATTAATACCTACTAGACACATGTCTGATGTCAAAGAGAACAAATTCCGGCCGAAAATGTTGAGCATTGCTTTGGAAAACCACACACCTTCAGACCCTTGCGGGCTGAACACTGTTTTGGCCATTTGTACCATATCGCGTGCCTTGCTCACACCAAAGTTCTTCACTGTATACTACTCGTCTTTCGTAACATCACCTTCTCACTGTATTTCAGTTCTGTCTGCCATAAAAATATTTCTTTTTCTTTGTTTTGGTCTTCTTTCTTTTCTGTCGCTTGTTGCTTTTAATCTTGTCCTGAGCAGCATACAATAGAGACGTCACAAACGTTCATTTAATCTCGACTTTCCCCTAGTAGGTACACACCTGCCTTCAGCACATGACACACACAAACTAGCACAGTTACACCCCTGTCTGGTGATGCAAACAATTAATGCCTTTCTCACTTCTTACCCTAAAGTCACAACTATAAAATGCCCTCAAAATCTTCAGTTATCTGAATCTGACTTTGGTTTCCTTTTATGTTATCCAACATATTCAAGATCCCGAGTTTCTTCACAACACAATATAGATCCTAGACCTAATATGTCAACATAACCAAAACAATTCCAAATTTGAAGTAAAAAAACAAACTTGTGTCCACCAGTGCCATAAAGACAATCATAATCCCAAAAGCCAACGTTTTACACAGAATATTTCACTACACAGCACATTTTTATTTTCAATTAGTATTGTCCGATTTCATATTTGTATACAAATGATTTGGCATTAACTTCAGGTTCCATAAATTACATGACACAGTATGTGACTGTTCAATTAACCTTTTGGGCTTTCACTTATGAACTGAATCTACCAGTCACTACTGACAAAAGAAAATACAGCAACTCAACTCTACATGAATAACACAAATTGTCCAATTTCACACAGTCTCCTCAAATCAGCTTCAAATTAACTGGTAATTAACTTTTAAAAAAGAAAAAAGAAGATGTGGGTGATAATATAGTCTCTCCATGTCCTTTTTTAGACTTCCATTTATGAACTGTTTTAACACTCATTACCAACAGCTGGAAATACTACAACTCAACTCTATGCAACCATAAACATCCTTCTTTCATCACTGAAGCCATGGCTAAGTGACCAGCTATAGTTAATTACAAAGGCTGGTCAAACATAATCTTCGCCTGACCGACTTCATAGCCAAAACTGCCTATACAATATAGCTCACTCCAAAGGAATGTTAATGCTATAAAGTATTGTGCCTATGTCTAATAAACTACTGCAGTTCAGACAAGTGCCTATGTGGGACCGATGCCTTGCTAATAATAACATTAACTCCGTCTTCTGACACCCCCAGCCCTCTCCCATTTCCACTCATACTTTTAAATCAAGTTATATTAATCTTCCACACTCCATCAAGTGCCTATGGATGGTCATTATTTACCGGACCAAAATGGCCAGGAATAATGGGCTTAACCAGATTGGTCTCAGGACCAAAACAGACAGTCAAACTGCTATGGTCATTTCTAACCCGCACAATTAGTACAACACTATTTCCTCTCAGTTGATAGATAGCCCATGGACAATCAATACACAAGTCAATTATTATGTCCTTACTCCAGTGTTGGCAAGTAATCTAGTCTAAATGGTACTCGATGAGACTCCAGGGTGATTGCCAAGCATAGTTTCACAGTATGATATCCTTTCAAAATTTAATGAGTAAAATCTTCTTGCCTGGAGTCTGTTAATATTAAATTTAATTAATTCCTGAGCATGTTCTCTCAGCATGGAGCTGTGCACTATACTGGATTGGATTGCTGCATGAATCAAGTGTAGTAAAACTACAAAGTTACCTGTCTAGGCAGAAACCACAATGTTCAACAGCCAATGAGAGGGCATAATCATGTAGTCTACAGTCCTCGGAGTGCACAACATTACAACAGCAGTGCTCAGCAAAAAGTGGCAAGCTTTTACACCATACAAAAAGGCGGTTATATGTGCTAAAGCGACAGGTTTGCTACGAAACAAGAATAAATCTCCGTGAAAATCCAAATTAATACACTGGTATCATGACATGAGACTTTGAAATTCTTACCCCGTTTCAAAACTAGCACTACTGCAACCCCTACCCCTATTCACCCTCATCCCTACCTCCCAAACAAGCTTACTCATCAACTGTTATCTGCCTAGCTAAATACACCCCATACCTAGCTAGAACTGGCCAAACAAAATAAAAATTAACAGTCCCACACGTCAATCAAAAACGACTGCCAGGACAACAAGCATTAAATTGAAAATAAAAATAAAATGAAAGCTATAAACATATGTACATTAAAATGAAAATTAATGCAGCATTACATAAATGAAACAAAAACAAGAAATACTGTAAAACTCAAAACCAACCGATTTACCCCCCGCTAAAAAATTGTCAATTAAAAAAATAAAAAGGCACAAGAAAAAACAGGTTAGCGTTATAATTCTACCAATGTGACACCTGCTAATACAATATCCTGCAAATAAGCAGAAACTCCCTCCTGGAAATGCAGTTCCAACCCCTCCACCTTTTTCATAATGCAACTTCTGCTACCCAACCTGTTGAATTTAAATGACTACTAATCCCTTGGTAAAATGACAGTTAAAAGCTTTCACCAGTTTCATTCATTCAATCCTATGAAACAATATAAAGCTTATTTAGCAGCACTGCCACTAAACCCAAACAGACTGTGTCTAAAATCTAATGTGACCATTCTTGTCACCATCCCCACACTCAGACCAGAGACCTATACCCATCCTACCTAGTTGTGAAAGTTTCCAATCGCTACCACTAGTGGTGATCTGAACTCCCTTTCCCTACTACACATAAGAATTAGTCCTGAAAGGTGAAGCCAATGCAGCCAAGCTCATCATACCAACGTTAAAATAGGAATGTAATAAATGCGTTGCTTTTTGGGTGTGAGCAAAAAACACAAAGCAAATAAGCTACATTTCAGAAGAGATTACGACAAGCAAAGGAGGAAAAAAGCTCACACAACTCACAGTGCGTGAGAGACTAATGTCGTCGTCACAACATGTAGAGAGACAGAGAGAGACAGAGAGAGACAAAGATGGGCGGGATTGAGGGTGGGGAGGGGTGTGGGAGGAAGAGGAGACAGTGAGGGTCAGTCGCACATTCGCTCTCTCTCTCATTCCATCATGGGTTTCGCAACGCTTCTTGGGAGTGAGAGTTTGTAAGTGGTTCTATTATTAATCATAATTCCATATCCTTTCTCCTCTCATGCTTGAATCCTATCTTTGGAAGTTATAATACCTGTAACGGCTGTATTTGAACTATTTACGAATGTAGTTATTTTTCAAAACACTTGGAATTATAGTAAAAAGGGTTTGGGAGAAATACATGTCAGAAATATAATACGATTCTAAAAGCTAAGAATAAAAAATAAGGAGACTGCCTCATGACCTTTTTTTTTTAAACAAAATTTTAAAGAAAAAAAAAGAACCTCTCCAATAGATTTTACACCAATGCTTTCCTCAACTCAACCCCACCCCAATAATAAAGACAAAACACACAAACAGAACACAAAATAATCTTGAGAATAGTGTGTATGTACCAACTCCCCCCCCCCTCCCTCTCCCCTTAACTAATAAACAAATAAAACAAAATATATGTAGCAATGGCATCACAACTTCTGGATAAATACAAACTTTATAATATAAAACAACATATATAACTTTTCAAAAATGGCAAGCCTGCTAGTGTTGCAATTCCACTTATGTCGAGCAGTCTTAAGTGCCAAACAGCACTTGTTTAGTGTAAAATCTCACTCAAGGTTTCTGTGGGCGACGTACGCACGTACCGTTGTGATAACGTTGAAGAACTCGTGGTCATCTTCAAGACCCGATGTTAAAAATGAACCTTCCTAGCGAAGCAAGATAACAACACATTAAATACTCACTCAAAGCTAGCAGACAATTATGAATTAAGCATCTGCTCCGAATATATAAGTATTTAATTTATTACTTTTAAAAAAAAAAAGTGCAATACTGTGCCTGGATCATTTCAAACACAACTGGTAAACTGAACAAGTGTTAATATGACCTGTACATTTTTTTTTTCAACTTATAACAAAACCATTATATCAGGGTTGCAAATCACAATGACTACATTCATGAATCATATTGTTGCACACTTGGAAGCGTAGAAAGGTTAAATTTTGCATTAATTTAATATCCTTTCTTGTCCACGACTTCATGCGTACCTTTTTCTTTTTTCTTTTTTTAAGCATCCCAAAACCTTGAAAATTTTTGATGGGTACACATATATTTCTTCACCCCTCTTTCCCACCCTCCAAATTATTATCTAGTTGACAACCTTGATATAAATGTTTTCAAATTTAGATCTTTCCATTAAACCACATCCAGTCTAGAATCAGAACAAACTCAAAATGAACAGGCATCTTCAATAATTACCTACTCACCCACTGTAAAATAAAGATATATAGCTATATTTTATTTTTTACATTTTTTTTTAAGTACTCAGTCTAAGCAATGCAGATTGAACTTTTGCCACCCTCCCCCCTCCCCCCCCCCCAAAAAAAAAAAATAAAGTAAACTGTGTGTACATGTATAATAATCAAACAGGATAATCAAATCTGCTCAAGCTCTCACACAATATTAGCTGTGAAGAAACACAACACAAAGGCAATGTGTATACAGAATGACTAATTTTACTAACCTACCACTTTATACAAGACAATGAACATTAAAACTAATTGATGTACACAAATATCACATCGGGTTTTCTTTCTTTGAGTGCAGATAAATGGGTTTCTCATTAACTAGTTCGAGACAAAACCGTCGACTGTTGAAAGTGAAATACACACACACATTTGTTCAATTGGCAGCAAACTAAATAGACAACGTGGATCCAAACACACCAAAAAGACCTAAATTTAGGATCTCTAAAGGGAAGCATTCCATGAATGGTCTGCCTGGGTTAAACTATTTTTTTTTAAATTCAAACAGCGGAATTAAAATATTCACCAATGATAATTTATGAGGACTTTAATGGAGAATGAGACAAACTTGTTGGCGTTTATCAGATAAATGGATACCTACATCGTGATGCATCATCTCTTGGTGCGAGGGAATGTCCGCATCAATGGCGAAGACCATCGGCTGAAGCCCCAACTCCCACTCCCAATCCACGTGAAAGGACAATGAGGCCCTGCGCATGGGGCGCAAGTGCGCCAAGCACAGACTGCCCACCTGGACCCCATGAATCACACGCCGCACTTGCGCCAAGCAGAACTGGCATACGTGGACAGGAAAGAGGGTGGGAGAGTGGGAGGAAGAGGGTGAAGGAGGAGGAGGAGGAGAGGGTTGTGTGTCCTGGTCTTGGCCGTAGTAACCTACAGAAGCATGACGCCAGTAGTGGAGGATGTCCTGCAGGTTGGCTGACGGTGACAGGATCAGGTAGTTGCGCCATTCGTTCCAGTCAATCTTCAGCGTCCCATCCTTGTCCATCCTGCACAACATTTCATAACCTTGAGAGTTTAGCCCTTCATTTCCAATAGGAGTACTTCCTAAATAGCTGTCAACATGTATTTTGTACCGCTTTTCAGGGGAAGCAACTCTCATTGACCTACTTTCGGTTTATTTAGGATAGCTGTCAACATGTATTGTGTACCGCATTTCAGGGGAAGCAACTCTTCTTTCGGTTTATTTAGGGATAATGCCTATTGGCCCCATTGTTTGCATGGTCTTTTGTTTCAGCACACACAAACTTTGACGACCGACACTGTTTCGCGAAGGGCGCAATTATAGTATTTTTCTAACCTATAAACTGGTGTATGCTGTTGCTAGAAAAGCGTTGCATTTGTCGAAGTGCGGTAGCAGTTTTGAGATCTTTCTGGAACTGTTTGTTTACCATTTAATTTAATCCTTATGATACTGTGCTCAAGACCTGCTCAAGGTGCTGGTCCATACAGGATCTAACTCAAGCTGCCTCAGGCACTCACTTGCAGCCTTTGGGTGACCGTTTCTTTTTTTTTATTATTTTTTTTTAACGTTTGATTTTATTGATTTTGTCACTATAGACAATAGATATAAGCTGCTGTGTGAGTGGGTGAGTGTGGGTATAATTCCAGAGAGAGTGAGGAGATTTTTGCTGGTAGAAACTATTATCTGTGATATTTGTTTTATAGCTAAAAATTTTATAGTTTACTTATGCATTTTAACAGCACACTTACTTATAGATTGGGAGTACTCTGCGTTTGTACGTAAGGTCATTTTTAATTTTTATTCCTATTCTTACTGGTTATTTCTGCGCCAACGCTGCCTTTGTAATTGTAATTGCCAAGCTTGAGAGGAATGAAGTTGTGTGGCATTGTGTTGTGCTGTATTATGTTGTATTGTGTTGTATTGTATGGTATTTTATGGTTGGGATGTACATTTTGTACTGTAGCTTTCTGCGGAGAAACTATTATCTGTGATATATCAGGGCAGTTTACTTTTTATGACACTCACCTCTAGTTTATTGTATGTATTTAACCGTATATTTTGTCATTTATTTGTTTTACTTATTATTTATTGATCGGATTACTTCTCATGTGTATGTAATAATATTTTTTTTCTTGTGTATTCTGTTAATTGCGCTGATGCTGCCATTGTAACTGCTCAGTTTGAGATGAATAAAGTTGTATTGTATTGTATTGTATTGTATTGTATTGTATAGTCTGACGGAGATGGGGAAAGAGACCTAGTGCTCGCTGGGTGTGTTCTGCACTCATCTAGTGCTTGCTGGGTGTGTTCTGCACTCATCTAGTGCTTGCTGGGTGTGTTCTGCACTCATCTAGTGCTTGCTGGCTGTGTTGTGCACTCATCTAGTGCTTGCTGGGTGTGTTGTGCACTCATCTAGTGCTTGCTGGGTGTGTTCTGCACTCATCTAGTGCTTGCTGGGTGTGTTGTGCACTCATCCAGTGCTTGCTGGGTGTGTTGTGCACTCATCTAGTGCTTGCTGGGTGTGTTCTGCACTCATCTAGTGCTTGCTGGGTGTGTTGTGCACTCATCTAGTGCTTGCTGGGTGTGTTGTGCACTCATCTAGTGCTTGCTGGGTGTGTTCTGCACTCATCTAGTGCTTGCTGGGTGTGTTGTGCACTCATCTAGTGCTTGCTGATGAGTGCTTGCTGGGTGTGTTCTGCACTCATGCAGTGCTTGCTGGGTGTGTTCTGCACTCATCTAGTGCTTGCTGGGTGTGTTGTGCACTCATCTAGTGCTTGCTGGGTGTGTTGTGCACTCATCTAGTGCTTGCTGGGTGTGTTGTGCACTCATCTAGTGCTTGCTGGGTGTGTTGTGCACTCATCTAGTGCTTGCTGGGTGTGCTGTGCTCTCATCTAGTGCTTGCTGGGTGTGTTGTGCACTCATCTAGTGCTTGCTGGGTGTGTTGTGCACTCATCTAGTGCTTGCTGGGTGTGTTCTGCACTCATCTAGAGCTTGCTGGGTGTGTTCTGCACTCACCTAGTGCTTGCTGGGTGTGTTGTGCACTCATCTAGTGCTTGCTGGGTGTGTTGTGCACTCATCTAGTGCTTGCTGGGTGTGTTCTGCACTCATCTGGTGCTTGCTGGGTGTGTTCTGCACTCATCTGGTGCTTGCTGGGTGTGTTCTGCACTCATCTAGTGCTTGCTGGGTGTGTTCTGCACTCATCTAGTGCTTGCTGGGTGTGTTCTGCACTCATCTGGTGCTTGCTGGGTGTGTTCTGCACTCATCTGGTGCTTGCTGGGTGTGTTGTGCACTCATCTAGTGTTTACTGGGTGTGTTCTGCACTCATCTAGTGCTTGCTGGGTGTGTTCTGCACTCATCTGGTGCTTGCTGGGTGTGTTCTGCACTCATCTAGTGCTTGCTGGGTGTGTTCTGCACTCATCTAGTGCTTGCTGGGTGTGTTCTGCACTCATCTGTCTAGGACATTGACAGTGGCATTAAAATGCACAGTAATACCGACTTTGATCTTTCTATGATCATGTACGATCAAATACACTACAGCATATGTAATATGCACACCCCAAAACCAGTAACCTTGAGATGACATTGACCTTGACTTTGGGATGATTTTGACCTTCATGTGACCTCTGATGCTCATGTATGATGAAATAACCCAATGTTGTTGCATACTATGGGTTAAATATAGAGCCATTCCACAATACGATGAGAAATTTTAAAATGACTTTATAAAGCATAAAACGACCTTGACTTTAAGATCACTGCAAAAACAAAACATATATAACGATCAATCTATTATACCTAAATTAAACAAATTTGAACTTTAAATATCTCATAGTTTAGGGTCAAGATCACTTCAAAGTACCTAAACAAATCGACTTTGGACAGACCAAGTGACTATGGAGCAAGGCCGACCTAATCTGCTAAGTATGTGTGCCTCTTTGATATTTATTATGCCTGAAAGAATAATAAGTTCAATATTGATAATTTAGGCAAAAAGTAAAATTTTGTGAAAAATTTTCATTTTTTTTTCTTTTTAACTAAAATGTGTTGACTTTGACCTTAAAGTGAAGTCATTCATTCATTGATCATTTTTTTAGGTCTCATGGATATATACCATGTTACTAAGTTCGGTTGTGATAGTTGAAATAGATTTCTATATTAAGCCACTTGCTAATTATTCACTCCTGGATGGACTTTTTTTTTTAATGCCATTTTTGGATTGTTTAGGAATCATTTTGCACGAATTTGCAAAAATGTGGGATACAAATTTGGTGGCTGAGTACATAAGACTCACATTGCTATGCATGCGAGTAAAAAATTCACATTACCTTTGCAAGAGTTTTTGAGCTTCTGCTATGTCAACGGTAACACCCAGTTTTTCAAAAGATGCCACAATCTCACTGGCATCAATGGAACCTGCATCCACAACAAGTATAAAACTTTCAATTGATAACAACAGTCTCATGGCACTGTAGTGAGCTTCTCAATCATTTTAAATTAGGTACTCCAAAGTGATTTTTGATTTTCTTTAACTCAGTTTGGACACTAAAGCATTTACATCTATAGATCTTTTTGTTCTGAACACAGTGGTATAGTTTTTTCCCCACAGGACAAATAGGTAAAAAGTTATTAATGTTTGAAAATGGCGAATGTTGGTGGTTTTGGGGCAACTTTTTGGAATTGAAGAAATTGACAACTTTGGAGTCTCAAAGTGAAGCCAATATTGATATCAGAAAGCTGATTTTTGACAAGTAACCCCTTCATATGTTATACTCCAAGCCCAATTTTCTTCAGGCCTATCCCATGTAATGTTCAGCTGTTTGGGTGCTTCAAAGTTGGGAAATCATCAAATTCGCAGTGCGTGCCGGCAAATTATAGGCCTACTAGTGTACTACTACGTTCAGCACTCGTTTCGCTGAATAGACCTACAAGTTCGCCATGGCCGCAAGATAACCCGAACACCGTTTGTGTACACTATTCTATGGCAAAGCGCACCGCGATAGAGTAATGCATAATGATAAAGTAATAAATACCCTAGTTTTATAAAGGAAAGTCCGCTCTTTATTTCTTGCTAATTTTTAAACTTCTAGTTAAAATCAAACTTACATCAACATCGCTTTAATGACTTTGTTCGGCTCGTAACAACTATTTCACACATCAGAGCCCGCCATATTTGATATGTGAATGAAGTTAAGTATCCGAACTTCTCATTGGTTCTTATTTTTAGGCCATACAATGAAATATCTTAAAGCACTTAGAGTTTGAAACGAGCCACCTCGCAGCAGACGACGCTGACATTTTGTTTCGCAGCAGCATTCAGCACTCGGATAGGGGCGTATTCAAAAGCTGTTTTCTCGGAATCTTTCGCATAAACATGCATTAAAAACAACACAGATGTAAAGATAAAGCTTTCAATTTTTATTTGAATACAGCCACTGTTCGTTTTGATGCAGTTTTACATTAATAATAAGTGTTGAAAGTGAAGTCAAAACTGAGTCAAAACTGCCAAGCGGACAAGAGCCAATGAAGGCTTTGGAGTACCTATTTAAATGCTGAAAATTAGATCGGAAACAAAGAGGAAAACATGTGCTTAATTTAAAAAGCAAGACATGCGTTTTAGTCACACAGGAGCCTGGCAGCATAGGGAAGCATAGGAGTCTTATGACGGACACTAATAATAGGCACAACATATGACATATGCCTCAGCCGCCCTGAACACTCTGCATCACACACACGCAATCTGAGGCAGAAGTCTGGTTCATTTTGCCATATGAACCAGACATCTTGGTTTCCTTGAGAATTGCCATCATTTCAGGGCCTTTACTGGCACAGTGGCAGGTAGCCAAGCCTGATTACCCCTAACAATGAATTGAAAAGAGCATTGAAATGGAAGTGTAATGATCATAACAGTACAGATAAGCACCAGCAGGGTGGAGAACAACTGAATCAAGAAATCTCTGAAATCCGACCGGGGTCCAGGGGCCCAGCCCCGGTATTCGCCCCCTGGAAGAAAATGAATTTAGGCAATTTTGAAAGTAATTTAGGGCCTCTCCTGAATTCAAAAAGCACAAAGTAAACATCAATAGAAACAACAACCAAAAAAAAGAATGTTTTATGCACACGTCTTTCAAAAAAGTTAAGAATCTTGATTTGCAGGCCTAACAAAGTTTGAGGTCCACCACTGTTAAACACAAACTCCACATTTCCAATTTTACTGGGCACACTTTAGTCTATTTTTTAGCTGTAAACAGGCAAGAATTTTTATAATTTTAGAGATATTTAGGGGTACGTTAGTAAAAACACCACATCTTAGGTATTAGTGACTAGTGTACAGATTTAAATGAAATAAAATGCAAAATGAACAGAAATAAATTCTCTTTTGATTATCTACCTTTTTATACTTCTCTTGTCATGTCTTGTTTTTTATTACTCCATGTATATACAAAAAAAAGTTTTAAAAAGTCCAAACAAGCCCCCTCCTCTTCTTCACTTTCATGCTAGTCTGAAAGATCATATGCATGCACACTACTGACACTAATTGTCTAATGTCAGTACCGATCTCTTCCTCCGACTCCAAGTCCATTTCTCTCACTTTAATGTCTAATAAATGGAAGCCTGTAAACTCCCCTTCATCAGTCGAAGAATCCAAACCATCCATTTTAGACACACACACAAGAAAATTTGAAAAAAAAAAATCGAAAAAACGAATGCATTTCACAACAGAATAAACCGGAAGTCAATTGCCGGAAGTCTCGCAATATTTCAAACAACGCGAGAATATAACCACATGGTTGATACGGACGGTTTTGGACGTTTTGCCTGTTTAGACCTTCGGCCGCTTTTGGCCGCTATGCCCAGTAAAGGGTAGCCTCTCAGCTTCTGACACTCGGAACTCAATATTTTTTTTCTCGGAAATGCAAATGCCTTCCGCGGAAATCCGCGGAAAGTTCTCCACCCTGCACCAGACATCTGATCTCAGAGCATGATTTACGACATGCCCCCACTAGTGATGACATCAAATGAAAACCACTTACTACAACCCTCTCAAGTTCCAAAAGTCTTGAGATGAATAGAGACAGAACATATCATATATGTCTACAGCATATTAAAGTGCTTCACTTAAAAAATGCGAAAAGGGTACTAATAAAACAGATTAACTTGGTCATAATCTTTATTAATCCTCTGGAGACCCCTGGGCATTACATGGAAGGCACTTCATAGCAGGAAAGACAATGTATACACCTCCACACTTCTGCTGCTGCTTGTGGTTTTATGTTGTGGAATAATGCCATAGATTGATAGTGATAAAGCTACATTTATCGGTTGTGCTGTTCAATTTAGCAGGCGCTATTTTTTTAATTTAAGATCAACGCACTGCTGAAACAGTAGCAAATGCTCTATTAATCTTTGAGCTAAAAGGGTAAAAACGTAACAGTTTTTTGCTTTTTTTAACCACAAAAAAAAAAAGTTTCACCAGAAAAAATACCATACCATCATCATTGACATCAATGTTCTTGAAATAAAGCCGCAGCTCTCTTTCATGGTCCTGAACATACTTGACAAATTCCTTGAAGTCAATCTTGGCATCTTCATCTTTATCACATTTCTTGAACAACCTCTGCAAGAATGGAAGTAAACAAATGAATAAATAATATTAATTAACAATTACAATGTTCGTAAAATTCATGCAAAAGTTGTAAAAATTGCTCAGCTAATCCAAAATATATGCAACTTACTTGCCGGATGCGGGACACTTTTCTTCACTCGTCCCTCAACCCTTTCATAACTAATGATATGTTTGTCAAGTTTCACAGAATAATGCTTAATCTCTCATCTCAGTCATCTGCCTCCACGTGTACTGGTGCAGACAAATTTCAGTTTTCATTATGTGTGAAAATCGTTAACAGGAAGTGAACAGTCTGCCTACTGTCATACTGACTGGCTTGAGCCATTAGCCTGGCAGGTTGGTTAAAAATTCTGGTTTCTGCACCACTGGTCCATGAATGAATATACTGTTTATACATGCAGATATATATACTATAGGTATTTTAAGTTTTAACATAATCATGACATCCGTATACGTATTAAAGTATTAGTCACAATGTTTACACAATATTTCACCTGATGCACAGCCTTAAGTTATGCAGAGTGCTCAAACTCAATTGACAGGCGCTATAAAATTTATTTATAGCAAACAGATTCCAGACGCAATAACTTCACTACTAATAAAATGCACTCAGTCATACACTCCTGAATAAACTGCCTAAATCAATCAGTGAATGTACCCCAAACATTTCAAGTGTTGTTCGCTTTATTGCACTTCCCACTGGGGTAAAAATAGCCTGACCTACTTTTTTCAGGTAGTGGTGATGAAGCACCCAAGGAAGTTTTGACCAATTTTGAATTGGAAGTGGTATGCACCAGATAGTAAAACCAAAGCTAACATTTTATGTTTACACTACAGGCACAAGTCAATTTCCTTTTTTTTTTTTTAATGTAAACTGCACTCATGTCCGTTGTCTGCAAATGTCTAAACTTTAGAAAGAAAGTCATGTGGTATAACATTATCTCTTATCAGCAGGTCACTACACATCAGCATGCCGTTATAGACTCAAGCTAACTGTATGATGCAATGAATAATGAACCTTGTACTATTAGTATTGACAACAATGACAAAAGTTCCTACTCAACTCTACACTTTCAGCTTTTTCTGGATAACTTGTTGCAGGCATGTATAAATAGAAATATATCAGTTAAACTTAAAACGTGAAATAAGTGATACACAGCCACTTACAACTGGTTCTACTGCTTTAGACTTGCTTAGCCTTAGTTGATGGTTACTTTGTTTACGTCACAAACAAGTGGTGTTTTTTTTTCAAAAGAATCGTAATCTTATAGCAAATTATCGTTCAAAAGGTACGTTAGAAAAGAATGTAAACAATATCAGCCATTAATGACTACCTCAGGACAGACTAACAGCTCTAATAATAATTTGCAAAGCAAGCAAAATACATCTAACATGTCACACTCGACATTCACCCATGCATGTGAAAATGATTATCAGGACAGAAATGCTTTGTGACACTTTGGCAGGTCTGAAACCCTTAAAAGCAGGTTCCCTGGGTGGAGCCCTTTAGTTTTCAATTCAGATTCAATAGCAAATGCAAAGTAGCAAACAAAATCATTGAAATAAATCGATTGTTCAGACCCACCTGAGCGTGACCCGGAATCTGGGGGACTCGCATATCTTCCATGGCTCGAGTCAAATCGTTAATATCGATGGAACCATCCTTGTTCACATCCAATTTCTCAAACAATTCCTGCAATTTCTTCTCCTCTTCCGCTGAAACTGGTGGCAAGTCTTCTTTACTTTCGGCATTCGCCATAGCGATTTCTTTTACTTTACCGGAGTGAGAGGCACATAGATTCCGTCAGAGAAACCCACGTTGTAGGTCTGCAGCAAAGGGCAAAAACGAAAATGTGGTTGGCTGAAATTCGGCCAATGACAAGCAATCACGCAGTTAAGGTGACCCACGAAAGGTCAAGATTCCATACTGAGTGTCAAGAGATCCGTCATCTGTAGGGCTCCTGCTTGAAATGTTGTACAACTCCGCAGGCTCTCAATACTCAGCTCACTAGCCCTACCCTCAAAACATGTCCTCTATACGCTTTGTGTTCGGGGACCGTAATCTAAAATCCAATCCATTCCTCGAAACACATTACAGTCCCATATAGATCTATGCCATTGTGTCTGGGGACTTTAATCTACCAACTGACTTGAACTGAACTCGAAACACATCTTCATGATAGACATCATCATCTCGGGGTGGGGGAGTGGTGGGCGGAGGGGACAACTCGAAAAATATGAGACGCCGTAAAAAGACATACTATTGTAAACAACGTGCTAATGTAGATTGAGGTCTACAATCGTGCACTGTAGGCCTACATCCCTGGGCGTATGCCTACGCTGACCACAGCTGTCGACGAGGCGCACACGCTTTTAACTTTAAATTGTTTAATTTGACAAATGCGTGTACTCAGGGATGTTGCTAGGAAATTTTTTCTTCGGCGATTTGGCCGAAACAGCCGTGAAACTTTCGGCTTTTTACAGAAAGTTTCGGCTCTCTCTTCGAAAGCACTCTCACAAGTTTTTTGACTAGATTCACTACGTTAACGTGCACCCTCCACCTCCATATATTAAAGGAGTTCTGTGGATGCATATCTTTGTAATAAAACATGATTTTAAAAGTAGAATAAGAACATTGAAAGGAAATTTTATTTTCTTAAATTTTAGACACACAAAAACAATAAAAAGTTTAGACTGTCCCTTGACAAACCACAATACTGTCAGAGTTTCTGGGTTTAACCTTAGTAATTATCGAATCCTCACCTAAACTGCAAGCGTACAGCACAGAAATATCGCAAAAATGGACAAAATTGAGCCGATTCACCCGTGAAAACTTCGGCTCGGCGAGCCGACATGACGGACAGTTTATCGGCTTTTTAATAAAAATTTCGGCTAAAAGCCGAAGATCCGACCCAAACGACATCCCTGGTGTACTATTAGTTTGGTTGATGTAAGGTTGATGATGCTGATACGATTAGCAGGGGCGGACTAGAAGGGAGGGGGGGGAGCACTGGATGGCTGTGCACCCCCCTCCACCTCTATCCCTCCCTCCCCTCACCCCCACTCCCCAAATAAATAAATTAATAAAATATAAAAATAAACTAATCTTTTTTTTTTTTAAAGAGTACAATTACAGCTTTTGACAACTCTTCGACGGCCGCTTCCTGTCAAAGCTCAGTAAGGGCTCGAGGCTCGAGCCATCTCATTACGGAAGTGACGTTGCGTATCTAAAAATAAGTTTTCGCCTCCACGTTTGCTTTGCTTAGTACCATCAACATGACCGCTTTTCCGCATTGTTTCTCGCTTGTAACTCTAACCCTAACCTAACCCTTGATTTTTGTGTATCCAAGGGGTTTTCCAAGGGGTTTTCCACGAAAATTTAGTCTTACCTACGCAACGTCACTTCCGTAATGAGATGGCGAGTAGGCTATCTAAGAGAGCCCTCAGTAGTTTGACCATACCGGAAACTGGAAATTAGCCTTTAAAACTGACGTGTAGGTGCATTCCCCTCTGCTCTGACCGTGGTCCGCTCCTGATTAGATACATGACAATGATAATGAATGAAGACATATGATAAGACATACGAATATTTATTCACGGTACGAAGTAAAACATTACAAGGATTTCAGTGTGGCATGGCGACAATGAAGTACATGGTTTCTTGCAGAACCTCACAATCATGCATTCATCATGTCATACACTCAGCTGGCAATCATTCTGTATACGGCATTAAAAGAGGTGTAAGCACAATAGTAAACTCAAATCAGTCATATGTCACAAGTGATGGAAATGGTTGTGAGTTTCCAGTTAACATAGATCGTTATACCTGGTTGGTGATGTACTGACAACAGCGTCTTGAAAGAAACTGCTTCTGAATGGAGAGGTTCTATAGCTATCAAAGCACGGAGCCGAAGTAACGATATGAAAATCTGTTGGAGAACTAATCAGGTCGCGGGTTCGATTCCCGCAAGGGGCGAACGTATGTGACTTAGGTACGAGACTATTGAGGTCACCGAGGGTTTTCTCCGGGGACTCCGGTTTCCTCCCTCCCTTCAATAATGATACAGGATGCAGTCAATATAAAAATTTCAAAAATAAAACTTCGATTTTCTTCCGTCTTCTAATAGCGATCTCCCTGCCTTTACACCACCTGTTTGAGTGATGTGTGTGTATTTGGTGTGTGTGAGGGTAAATGAGACAGGTGAGCGTGTATGTTGGTATAGATCGCCGCGCTTTGAGCCTTGGGGAAAGGCGCGTACATAGCATTCTGTAGTAGTAGTATTATTATTATTATTATTATTATTATTATTATTATTATTATTATTATTATTATTATTATTATTATTATTATTATTTATCAGTTCCCCGTCTGTCAGTTGAAGAGGAAATCATACGACTGAAGAAGAAGAAGAAGAAGAAGAAGAAGAAGAAGAAGAAGAAGAAGAAGAAGATTAAACTTGAAGAAGAAAAAAGATTGTGAAATACTATAGAATCCTCTATAATTATATATTTTAAACTTAATATACAACACAGTGTAGCAGTAAATCCATCCCTGCATGGTTGATCTGTTAAAATATTTATTGACTCATGAG